>JBBGBA010000243.1:0-214355 GCA_038088335.1 Mesorhabditis sp. LJ9110
GAAAGCGATGCTCTACTTTTTTTGGAACTTATGAGCCCCACGGAAATGTTCCTTGCTAGCTAAAAGCGCTATTTTTTAACAGTTTTTATTGCAATATTTCTATTATAGTTGAAATTCGAAATTTCCAAATAATCTCTGCTGGCCTGCCTGATGCTTCAACGGCGTTCAAGTTCATATGTTTCATTGCAATACCCTAATAAAGTCAGAAAAAGTCCTGACAATCGATGTGGGTGACTAAGTCTGTAGTTAACCACTTTTTGTTCAGGCAGTGGATTCCGCAAAAACCCGAATAGTTAGAAGTCGTCAGCTTTTCAATATTTATATATTTTCCAAGTAGCTAATACTAGAGTTGTTATAACTCAAACAAAACAGGATTGTTTGAACTATTCGAGCAGTTTGAGGTTTGTTTGACCTTGTTTGAACTCTATGCTAATTTTTGATTTAAAACGTGTTTTTCTAGTATTTTCGCAATTAGCATAAATTTTTTCCGGTGAAATTTGTTTTTGATATTTGAATCCACACCCGGTCCATCAAAAATCTTCAAAAATCTAACAGTTCAGGACGCTCAAACAAGTTCAAACAAGTCAAACAATCTTGTTTGATTTGATCCCCTGGAACTCAAATCAAACAAGGTTGTTTTGTTTGAAACTTGTCGAGCCTAAGGCAAAGCAAACTTGTTTGAGTTGTTTGAATAATTTGTTGTTTGTTGTTTGAGTTATAACAACTCTAGCTATTACTAATCTCCTAAAAGATTTCTGCTAACTCGCCTGTCGATAAGAGCCGCAAAATTCCATATGTTTCATCAAAAAGCCTCAGAACATTCGGGAAAAATACGCTCAGTAATGCAGCGAGTATTAAGTGTAGTTCTAAATTCAGCATTAAGGTAGATATTTTTCTTCAATGAACTTTGCTAGTTAGCCCTCGCTATCCTGCTAAAATTTAGCGAAAATGCTGTTATTCGAATTTCCCCAATTAATCTCCACTAGCTTGTTGAGAGTTAAGGAACAAAAATTTAAATGTTACATTATACAGCCTGGGAGAGTAGCAATAAATTCTGGCAATTCGTGATGTTTTGCGAGGCCATTCATAAATCATAGTTTTTCTTTTGCGAGCGATCGGTCTTCCCAAAAAAATTAGTGGCTTGTTTGCATTTTTCTAGACGTTAACCCAACACATAAAATTCCAATTTCCGAAAGAACCTCTGCTAGCTGTCAGAATTAGGATGGCTAGACGATATATGTTTCATCTTCGGCTCTAAGAAAATTCTTTGAGAAACAGCACAATAATTACTGTGTTGAAGTGTGAAACGCCAAGAGTGTCAGGTGCAGTAGAGTCAGCTTCCTCAATGGTCTTTGCTAGCGACTTTTACCATTTTTTTTGTATTACGAGCTGGTGCTCGGCCTTGCCAAATAACCTCCGCTAGCCTGACTTCAAAATCGCATAAATTCAAACGTTTCCTTACAAAAACCTGTGAGATTGGAAAAAAACTCCTGACAATGAATTGTGGCAAAGGGCTTCGTATATCATTTTTTTGTTTAGGGGTTCGTGGAATCCACAAAAATTCAGTGATTTAGCTGTCACCAGCCCTCTAATATTTTGTGAATTAACTAACATTTTCTCCTAAAATAGCTTGCTTTCCCCCACAAAAGCCGCAAAATTCCATATGTGTCATGATGAGGCCTAAAAAGTCGGCGAAATAAATAAATATTTATAAATTGAATTAATAGAAGAGTTCCCAAAAGGGAAAATATACACAATTGGTGTAAGTCGATCGAACAAAAATTTTAAATTCCCAATGTTTCATCCTAAACTCTGAAAAAATTGTCGAAAATATGCACAATTGATTGTCTAGCGATCTCATTTCTAGATTTTCTATAAAGATGCATATTTTTCCTCAGTGACCTTTGCTTGCTAGATTTTGCAGTTTTATGAATGTGCTAGTAGTGGCTGATCCCAAATAATCTCTGCTAATATGCCTTGCGAGTCAAAGAGCATAGGCGAAAATGTTTCATTGTAAAAATCAGGTAAAACACCACAAAATTCCGCAAATTGTTGCCGGGTGGTCGCAGTTGAATCGTACTTCGTTAGGAGATTTCCCCCCGAAAAATTGGCTAGCGAGTCATATGAAGCCTCGGAAAATTCGCAAAAAGCTTTGGATTTTTTGCTACTATTACTGCTGGTTCATGATTTTTTTCTCATTCTATTGGTAGTAGGATATATTTTTTTAGATGGTATTCGAATCTCCCGAATAATCTCTGCTAGCGTGTGGTTACTTGACAGATTCATGTGTTTCCTGGAAAATGCTAACCACCTATGAAAAAATACTCGCAATCGGGTCAAGCTGCCAGGACGCAATTTACTTAAATAGGCTAGATAAGGGCGGGCGAGAGAGCCCGATAAAGAGAGAGAGAGGGAGAGAGAGGGAGAGAGGGAGAGAGAAGAGAGAAATAGACAAAGAGAGATAGAGAGAGAGCGAGCGAGAGAGAGCGAGAGAGCGAGATAGAGAGAGAGAGAGAGGGTGAGAGAGAGCGAGAGAAACACTCCCTCAAACAATCTCTGCCAGCCGGCCCTTCTAATGCCTTCCATCATTGCTATGCCCGGAACCCATAAATCGGCGGGTAAAGCGGTTTTTTTGGGGCCCTCCCGGTTGCATATACATAGATGCGACGCAGCAAGATTATTCCCCCACCCAGAAACCCCCACCTCTAAATTGCCTTCCTCTTTTTTTCGGCGTCTCTCTCTCCCTCTCTCTCCCTCTCTCTCGCTCTCTCCCCCGCCCCATCCCTCTTTCTCAAGATGTCAAAAATCTGGGAGCCGACCCAATTTTCCCGGCAGATCCGCCAGCTTTAGCTATGTGTTTTTTGGCTTCTACAGGGTGGCCCGAAAGAGTGGTGACCGAAACTTTTTTGATTTTCTGAAAAACTATAGATCTAGGAAAGCTCATTGCAGGACCTGATATTCCTTAAACAATTATCTTCCACATGGCATAACAACTTTTTTATTTGTTCGCCTGAAACTCGGAAAAACTGGCGGGGAAGCGGATGGAAAAGGGGGGGGTTGGCACGCAGGCACAAAGACCGAATTTGGCTCATAACTCGACGAAGACTTTCCCGACCGAATTCAAAATTTAATCGGGATTAGCCAGGACTTTGTCCTTTCAGACCGACTACACAAAAAAATTCTGCGTGTTCGGGTTGGGGCTGCAGGATGGCTCTTTTGGCGAGCCAAAAACGGTTTGGTCAAAACCTTTAATAACGGGCCTCAGTCACTTGACCAAGTTGGAGAGTTCTGAGCCATAGCTGCACCACGGGCTTTTCCGGAAAGGTCAGGCACGCTCGTTAAAGAGATAAAAATGACAGCGTTAACTATTTTCATCCACAGGAATTTATTTTAAATTTTAGCGATTTCAAAAAATCCAAGACTTTGAATTATGCAATTAAATTCCTAATGAAAAAGCATGGCTTCGTTGTGCGCTGAGCGCATGCCCAAATTCAGCCAACATCTATAGGAAACAGAATCCATAACCCCGCCTTGCCCGCACCCATAAGGGAACCGAGAAATTCTGTGTGCAAGCTGCGGTCACCACTCTTTCGGGCCACCCTGTATGTTATTAAATCTAGATTTGCTATTAAGTTAACGTTAATTAAACTTTTTAAATACAAATAGGTTACTTGCTTTTAATCCAAAACAAAAATACATAAAATTGAATCGAAAAGGTCGAAAAGAATTTTCGATTTTTTGACAATTGCATGTTTCATATACCTTGGACATTAAAATTTTCTACGGCTTTCGTATTGGAAGTTTAATGGAGCCGAGTAAAGATATGCAGTCGACGTTGCCGGTTGTGAAAATTGATCGGAAGCACGTGCGCACAAATTGTTTGAGAAAAATGCGCATTAGAACATATCATTTTTTGAAACATCAAAATTTCCGTTTCTGGGTTCGATTCCCCTGATAGTTTTTTTTGCTAATTTCATCGGTGGAAACCATGAATTAAATTTTCAAGTTTTTATTACTCTTTTAAGTTATTTCTAACACTTTCTTTTTCGATTACTCTTTTAGAATTTGGTAAAACTCAACCTGAAAATTCGCTTTTTCTAGTATTTTATGGAATTTTTCAGGTTTACCAAAAGTAAAAATTTTAACGCAATTTTGTTTCTCCAATTGTCTATTAAAATGACACAAATCCAACCAATAAATTGCATAAAATTTTGGGTTTTCTTAGGCCACAAAGAGCGCGCGTTTGAAATAAGTTTTTTGCTGTACGAGTGGCGGCGTCTGAAATCACTTTTTAGAAAAATACGCACAGGGTGTGCAGTATTTTCGAAACTTGAAAATTTTACCTGTTAAAAATATGTTTTGTGAATAAAATATCTCTGCTAGCCCGCCCCGTCAACCATTAAGTTGACGATTTCTAGTAAGCAACTAAATTCGGCTAGTTTCACGAAAAATTCCTAAAGAATCTCGGCTAGTTTGCCAGGATGACTGTCTGACCAGATTTTTCTACGTATTGAAGCCAAAAACCCCGCGTAGAAGTAGCTGTTTTTTGAAACCGAGCTTTCTAATTGGGACTTTACCTTGGACGTTAGTCAGATCGACCTGAAAATTTTAGCTACATTCTAATGTTTCAATATTTCTTGACAAAAAGCATTTCGGGTATTATTTAATACAACATTGTTGAGATCCAATTTCGATCTAGAAATCATGTGATCAAAAATTCATCAAATTCCTCGCTAAAAACCGGGATTCGAATTTTCAAAAATGAAAACCGTATCAATTTTGCTTTTAGAATGTGATAAAATTTACTAGACTCGAAGAATTGAGTTTGTTTTTCTGTTTTGCAGCTTGCTTTGTTGACGAAATTTTTTACGCAGTATTTTTACCCAACTTTCGGTGAAACGGAAAGAAAAGTAAGGCTTTATAATGCGCAACAAGTACAATTGATTCATCAGAAAAATTCGCACCGTTGGTGCAATGTTTATGAAACACAAATTTTCTCGAGGAAAGTTTTGAAGCTTGGTTTTCCTTAATACGTTGTCTATCCTTACCCGTAAATTTCGGGCGCGTAGATCAGCGCCATAAACGCAACTAACCTGTAACTTTTTGCAGAAATCAATTAGTAAAGAATCTCTGCTAGCTCGCCAGTTATTACCTAGAGGCAGAATTTTTCTTCTACTACTTATTGGAGCCAAAAGCCCCGAGCTAGAACAGTTTGATTTTGAAACTAAATTTTTTACCTGGGATTTTGGTGCCCACCAAATGCTAAAAGATCGCTATGGAAAACTCATTTTGAAACGTATTTTTTTTACCTGCCAGTTTGGCTTGGATTTTAGTGTTAGCTTCCCGGAACTTTAGAGGTACTTAAGAATATTTCAACATTTTTTGGCACCACCGCATGCCGAGTAGGATATAGTCTCAGATAGCAATAGCAAGTTCGATTTGGAAAATAATGCCATTAAACAGCGCGTAAAAAACTGGATTGACCCGCATCAATTTGTATCTAAAGGAAGTTGGCGCAAAATCATCGAAATTCTGTTGGAATGGTAGGTGGACGTAGATCCGGGCAATTGTTTTCAAATGTCGCATCCCAAAGTCCCTTTACCTTAGCAAAACCTAAATTTTTATCATCGCGTCTAGGAGTCTACATTTTCCCAAAGAATTTCTGCTAGTCTGCCCCCTCTCGGGGTCCGTCCATTTCCTCCTCCAATCTCTGCTAGCCTGCCCTCCTCTTGGGGTCCGTCCATTTCCTCCTCCAATCTCTGCTAGCCTGCCCTCCTCTCGGGGTCCGTCCATTTCCTCCTCCAATCTCTGCTAGCCTGCCCTCCTCTCGGGGTCCGTCCATTTCCTCCTCCAATCTCTGCTAGCCTGCCCTCCTCTCGGGGGCCGTCCATTTCCTCCTCCAATCTCTGCTAGCCTGCCCTCCTCTCGGGGTCCGTCCATTTCCTCAAACAATCTCTGCTAGCCTGCCCTCCTCTCGGGTCCGTCCATTTCCTCCTCCAATCTCTGCAGCCTGCCCTCCTCTCGGGTCCGTCCATTTCCTCCTCCCAATCTCTGCTAGCCTGCCCTCCTCTCGGGGTCCGTCCATTTCCTCAAACAATCTCTGCTAGCTCCTCTTGGTCTTAAAATGCCCCAAAAACACAGCAGTCCTTTGCTTTTTCCGGTTGCCCGTCCTTTTGGTCTATTTTCTGTTTGGCTGTGCGTGTTTGATGCCGAGGGGAGGCTACGGAAATGGCCCATCCCCCCTTCCTCTCGATTTCCAGAAAAAGAGCGTCTACCCGCTTTGTGGATGTGGTGGTGGATATTGTCTCATTTCGTTTCCCCCTCAGGCCAACACACCACATTTAGCCCCTCCCGATCCCCCTTCCGGCTAAAAAATGGCTTTTTCCACAACCGTATTTTGGCGCTCCACGTAGCGGGTTCTGCTTTCTTAGCGGGGGGGTACAATCATCTCAGGGGTAAGTATTAAGGCATTTAGTTTTAATGTTTATGAAAAAATTTATCAAACCTAGAAAATCACACAATTTAGTCATGGATCGTTTTTAACTCCAAATTTTCTATTTACATTTAGATGTTTTACCGCAACTGCAAGTTGTCAAAAATTTCAATGGTTTTAATGCGGTGAGTTCCATATTTGCGCAATTACAAAAACCGATTTTCGCACATCACAGCTTCAAATTTCAATGTTTTGCGGCAACTTCAAGCTGACATAGATTTGAAACTTCCTAATACAGCGGTTCTAGCAAAAGGATTTTCAACGTTAAATGTCTGAGAATCCGTTTTCCCGCCGTCAATCGTTTGCGAGTAATTTTATTGCGTTCAAATTTTAATGTTTTAGGCAAATCAAAGCTTCTCTAGTTTTTGAAAATCCTAATGTGATGTTGTTTTTCTGTTTAATTGTTTTAAAATCCGATTTTCCCCGCATAATGGTTTGGTTTTGACACAGTTTTGCTGTAAAATTAAATGTTTTCAGGAGAATTCGAGTAGCCATCAAATATCAAAATATCAATACAATGGCGTGAGCATAGAGTTTCCAAAGTTTGTAATTACAAAATCCGCTTTTCGCACATAGCTGTTTTCCTCTTGGAAAAGTCTTTGTTTCAATTTTGAATTACAAAAATTGCAGTGCTACGCTGCGAGGGTGTCGATTTCTAAAGTTTTTTAAAGCCCCTTTCTCCGCATAATTGTTTGGCATTGGAGAGGTTTTTGCTGTAAAATGTGATGTTTTATGCGAAGCAGGTTCAGCAGAAATTTTAAAGATTTTAATACACGCATTTGATTTATTATGGATTTAGTTCCAATTTAGCGTAATTCTAAAAACCGATTTTCCCACATAATTGTTTAGCTTTTAATTTTTGCTGTAAAATCGAATGTTTTATGTAGAATTCGAGTACCCATAAATTGCAAAGGTTTTAATAAAGTCGTTCGTCCATCGTTATTTCCATGTTTTTGCACTCATGAAATCCGATTTCGCGACATTATTGTTTTCCTTTTGAAAAGCTTTCGTTAAAATTGAAATGTTTTAGGCGTAGCCAAGTTGTCAGAAATTCTAAAAATTTTAATGCACGAGGGAGACAGCTTACCTGACGGTTTCACAAATTCTCAGTAGTGTGTTCTTAATATCTTTAACATTCCTTGTTTTGCTTCAGAATTTCTCAAAGTTACGTTTTTATAGAACATTTTTTAACTCACCCAGGTGGGAAGTACGTCGTTCCATCCAGTCGATGCTCGCCTCGCTCTTCAAAAAGAAGGAAGTCAAGGTGGGTGATTGAAAGCGTGTTTTTATGGATATCGCTTCGATGTGCAGATCTTCAAACTAGAAAAAAAGTATTTATATGCAAAGTTAAGCATTAATTCAATTTGATGACATCGAAAATTCATAGCTTCCGCGAATTTTTTTGAAAAACGGATCTTTTTATAAGGTTAGTGCCCCGGCTTTCAGCGATTCTCTTCAGCGCATAAATTCCAAAAATCTAATTGTGTTTAGCTGGTTTTATTAAAATGAAATGATTAGAGAGTACACTTCCTATAAATTGGGACAATAATCATACACCCCGCAACAAATGAAATTTTGCTGAAATAAAATGTTGCATAAAATGACATAGTGCAAAAGGGGCAAAACAAATTAATCGAACCGACGGTTTTGCGCGCTTTCCTCAAACAATCTCCGCTAGCCTGCCCTTCAATAGTTTCCCGGAACACGCCACTTGAAAACCCCCGTTTGACCACTTCCCCCTGAACTCACGCGATGTCCCTTTTTTGTGTGGCTCCCCAAACCTCATTTCCACGCCCCCCACCCCCAAATTCCGGGTCTTCTACTTTTTGTTGAATTCGTACGCATATTTTTAGCTCCAAAACTGAAGCTAATCTGTTGTTTTAGTCGGGCCGCGACGAGATGGGAAACGAATCGTCAACTCACCATGACCAATCAAGGAAAAGTGTCGATGAAGGAGCGTTTAGACAGGTCAGTAAAAGGGCAAGATAGCAGAGATTGTTTGAGGAATTGGACGGACCCCGAGAGGAGGGCAGGCTAGCAGAGATTGGAGGAGGAAATGGACGGACCCCGAGAGGAGGGCAGGCTAGCAGAGATTGTTTGAGGAATTGGACGGACCCCGAGAGGAGGGCAGGCTAGCAGAGATTGTTTGAGGAATTGGACGGACCCCGAGAGGAGGGCAGGCTAGCAGAGATTGTTTGAGGAAATGGACGGACCCCAGAGGAGGGCAGGCTAGCAGAGTTGTTTGAGGAAATGGACGGACCCTGAGAGGAGGGCAGGCTAGCAGAGATTGGAGGAGGAAATGGACGGACCCCGAGAGGAGGGCAGGCTAGCAGAGATTGGAGGAGGAAATGGACGGACCGATGGGTAATTAGGTTGCATTGGCATTTTCAGGTGAAATCCGCCCAAAACACTCCCCGAATGTCAATCTCGGGCCCGAGGCTTTTCCACAAAAACTCCGAACAGAGCCTGAATGTCGCTAGCAGTACTTCGGCCTCTTTCCGGCTCCAGCGACTCTCCGTCGGGGATTGCAGGCTAGTTTTTTTTTGTTTGAAAGGGCCTGGTAAGTGAGAAAAACTAATTCTTTAAATTCTAATAGAAGTCATGCACTCAAAAACTGTTTGTAAAAAAAGGTTTCAGAAAGGTGGGGGAATAAACGGGATTTTTGAAGGCGAATGTTGTGACATCAATGCCATGCTATTTGCTTTTTCGATCGAAACCCTAAAATCCGGGCCTCAGGAATCGAGGGCCCAAAGTTGGGTCCTAGGGTCCGGGGCCCTCTAACTCAAGTGGCAATAAGTTCGCATAGAGGAGGAGGAGAAGGAGGAGGCCTAAAATTGACCCCAACACTAGGCATGCATCGATTTTTGGGATTATGTATTTACGGATTATGACTTTTTGTTTTAGTAAAAGACCACCATTTCTGAGTAGGTAGCTGAGAAATAGAGAGAGTAGTATGAAAGGGGCTCCGAAATGGCTCCACGGCGCTCTGCATAGATTCCTGGCAAATAGCCAGGCGCGACCGCTACGCGACCGCGCCGCATGATCTTTTGCCCCGCTTGGACGTGAAAGATTCTGATGCTATTGCTGGAATCCTCAACGAATTTTGATCATTCAAGACTTTAAATTATGAAAATTGTTCATTGAATCACCGAGATCGGGAGATTGGGTGCCTTACAAGGCATTACGACATGTAATCGACGCGCACTCAAACAGTCATTTTCGCCCCAAGAACTTTTCGGTTTTACTCAAATATTTTACGTTTTTTTCGAAATAAAATCGCTTTCTGGCATTTCAAGGCGGTGACCCTTTCGTTTTTCGACCAGTAGGTTCCATCCCTGCACGCGCGAATTTCGACTTCCGAGCCCCTTTAAGTTAAGTTAACTGCTTTGATTGTACGACTAGGAAGTGTGTTTCAACCATTTGCGCAAATAGGGCGCCTCGGTTAAGACTAATCTCATTGGTTCTTCGCTGTGAAATAAGCTGGATAGTTTAGAATGTCGAAGCGTCGTAATGTTGATATTTCATACTGTCGGTATTTCGTAATGTCGACATTTCCATTGCCGAAATTCAAGTGCCGAGAACTCCGATATATCGACTCGCATGTCGAAATTTAACAAAAGCGAAGCTTTTGATGTTTAGTAGAGGTTTTTTATAATTTTGAGGTTGTCGAGAATAGTGTTAAGATTGCAGGTGTAACTTCATCATACCAAAAATTTATTGTGGTGAAATTCCCATATGTCGAACTTTTACAACGTAGAAATCGTACCAAGCAAAGATCCGAGCAAAAGCCGCCGGCCAGATAACCTAAAACAATATACCGAAGTCAACGTCATGGATTGCTTCTTGCTGCAAGATTCGAGTATTCCCAGTTTTTGAAACATCATTTTTTCGTTTATATAAATTTTTGTTGGATTTTTGCTAATGGATCTCTGCTATGGATGTTACCAGTAGCTTCGGCTTCTGGAATAATGACGAATATGGCAACTTTACGGGACCCTGCCTAAAAATTGAAATAGCCTCATTTCCGACCCCAATTTCCCCCCGGCTATAATTTCCGCTGGGGGTCGTCGGGGGGTAAATCATGTATCTTTAGCTTTTCTGTTTCTCTCTGCATCGATCTCTCTCTCACACACACACTCTCTCTCTCGCTATGCCTCTCCCTCTCATATTTCGGCCCATTATGCCCTCCACCCCAGAGTCTCGCGATCCGGAAATTGATATATTCTTGCCCGAGGAACCAATAATATCACGCCTTTTCACGCCCTGAACCGACCACAATAAAAGATTTTTTATATCAAATGCCCAATCCATATATGTTTTTCAATTAGGGCAACTTTCCGAACGATGATGCGCGCGCGGGGGTCTCTCATTGCGTAACGCATTACGATTGGAGTCTGGAGCCGCCTGACGCATTATTTGGTCGACTAGCGCAAGTAGCAAGAGTCGTCGACCTGGCCCACTATTCACGTAGGGGACCCTACTGCTCACTCCCGAATTAAGTCCCCGTCGCCTATCCGGGTCTATCCCGGGAGGCGACGTTTTTCAAGGCAATTCCGTAGAAGGATAAAGCCCCCGAAGTCTGACCGGCGATCCCGGCAACAGTCGGACCCAGGTCGGGGGGCCTGGGCCACCAATTTTTGACACGCACTCCGGAGTGCAAAAATGCCATCCATTTACTTTTTACGCCGTTTTAGGTATAGAATGCCCTGAACAAATCAGAAACAACGAAAAGTCTTCCACCTGGCCCACTATTCCTGGTCAGGAACCGACCGACGGCTCGTAGACTGCCTGGCCGAAAGGCTAGTCAATCTCTCTCTCTCTCTCATTCCCTCTCGCACGCCGTCTGCCGATTTCGTCCCTTGCGTTTTGCCCTTAAAAGGGCAATACAGACGGGGTGCGGACCGGCGATCCCGGCAACCATTCGCCCAGGGGCAGTTGGGCACCAATTTTTGGAAGCGCCTACGGGTGCTAAATTCTTGAAACTCCGCGTTGCTTTCGTAATGCCGAGATTCATGGTATCGACATTTCATAATGCCGACGTGCCAATATTGAAACTTTTTTTTAAACGGTATACGTCTCACTTTTAAGTGAAATTCGGGCGTTTTTCCAGGGAGGGGTTTGTTCATGATCAACGTCCATTTTCCGAACTTCGATATTATGAATTTTGCACGCTAAATATTCATCAATTTGTCGCTGCACCTGAACAGCCTCCCAGCTAGCCCACTATCGGCACACAATTGGCAATGGGCCATCGATGCAACAACTTCAAGCTATACCCGTCGAGGCGTGTCCTCGCCGGGATAGTATCCCATTTCCAACGACCGGCGATAACGGCAACGATGCGCCCATGGGGCTTATGGGCTCTAATTTTTGAGAGCGCTTGCCTCGCTAGCGCAAAACGGTTACTAGACAGGGCATCTGGCGGGGTATTGAGGATTTGGCTAGGGATTCCTTATAGCTGCCGCGGAATCCCATAAACGGTTTCGAAGAAACCCTTCTTGAAAAAATGGATTTCAAAAACCTCGCTTTTCAAAAACGCCATTCCCGTTTCTGACTCTGACTATACAATTAATAAAAAAACAAATAAGAATGTTTCAAAATGTTGATTTTTAAACAAAAAAAAATCAGGTTCATAGATTTTTATCAATATTTAGCGTGCAAAAACTAATTAGAGATCAGGCTAGCAGAGATTGTTTGGGGAAATGGACGGACCCCGAGAGGAGGGCAGGCTAGCAGTGATTGTTTGAGGAAATGGACGGACCCCGAGAGGAGGGCAGGCTAGCAGAGATTGTTTGAGGAAATGGACGGACCCCGAGAGGAGGGCAGTCTAGCAGAGATTGTCTGAGGAAAAAACGTCCTCAAATTCCCTATTATGGCTTTCCGGTGACTCAGTGTGGTGCTTTCTTTTTGCAACATGATTTTTCTCACAATCTCTGTCGTTCTTTGCGTATGCAAAAACATACGCGTCCGGAAAAGGCTGCTCGATACTGGGCCCTAGACCCAAAAATGGGTCCCCTGGGCCCTATGATGTCAGTCTGGCCCCGGGAAATGTGGTCCACTATTTTTGCGTTCGGGCAGTCAAGAGCAAAAGCTAACAAGTGGGGACCACCCGGAATTGGATCCGGGAACCTGAATTTTGTAATTTTTATTAAGTAAACAGAGACATTTGGTGCTGTAAGGGGTAAGAGGTGGGATTTTTTCGAGAAGGAAAAGATACCTAGTAACTTAATAGTAAGTGTTTGAATAGCGTTAAGCAAAATCTAACTATATTTCAAAGCGAAAAATGGGAAAATTTTTTCGCATTTTTCGAGAAAATTTGTACATTTTTAATAAACCAACCAAACAAACCAAAAAAATTGGAAATACTTCGTCTAATTGTATGTATTAGTAAAATTGGATAACAAAGAAAAAGTTGTTTGCGCGAAAACCTTATAAGTTATAATTCTTAAAAATCTTCCCTGACTCCTTCATTTTGTAAAGACTACGTTAGTACGTCATTAAACAGCAAGCAGCATAAAAAAATTTAAGCTTTGAAATTTGTTGTTTCACTTGCGAAGCCATACGATGTGTAATTCGCAGAAGTACTACGTGGGAACTTGCGTCGCAAATTACTGATTTCATTCCCATTCATGCCCGCATTAATCGCAAAAATTAATAAAACACCGAATGAAATGGGTTTTATTTTGTGCAAAATTAAACTTTTTGATTCGTTTTAGGTATTAAAATTGTTTTAATTCCGGTTTGGTATTTTTAGGATATTTCCAGAAATTGTGTTTCCTTTACCTGACGCTACCGTTTTATCGAGGTAAGCCTAATCGTCGGACGATTAGTGGGAAAATAGCATCTCGTGGCGCCGAATAATTAACGTCAATATTATTGAACTCCAGCATACTAATTATTAGCTTAATAAAACCTCTTTGAAGGGGCTCGGAAGTCAAAATTCGCGCGTGCGGGGGTTGAACCCACTGGTCAAAAAACAAAAGGATCACTGCCGAGAAGTACCAGAAAAATTATTTCATTATGAAAAACGTCAAATATATTTGAGTAAACAATCTTATCTCGGGGTGAAAACGACCTTTTGATTGCGTGGCGATTACATGTCGTAATGCCTTGCAAGACACCCAATATCTCGATCTCGGTGATTCTCTGGTCAATTTTTATAATTAAAACGTCTAAAATGATCAAAATTCGATAAGTATTCCAGCAATAGCTTCAGAATTCTCAAATTCAAGCGTTTTCACGTCCAAATAGCGGCCAAAGATTATGCGGAGCGGTCGCGTTGCGGTCCCATCTGGCTGTTTGCCAGGAATCAACGCAGGGGGCAAGGACCAGATTTCGGAGCCCCTTTAAATGCATCTAATCTAGCGATCAAATTTAAGGTAATTTCAGGCAAAATATCAAATTTTTTTAATAATAGGTTTCATTGCCTTGGCATTACCAATTTATCCGAAAAAATCTAATTAAACACTTGTCAGGAAATTGCTTCTATTAATGCGCCGAATTCATTAATTCAAGGCCACAATATCACATTACAATTTTGGCAGCCAGCCAGCCAGCAGAATGAAAATGGTATTCGACCAAAATCTCTGTTTTCAAAATATTGAGTTTCATTTTCTTGGCCCTATCAACTGGGCGGAATTTAATTAATGTGTGGAAATGGAAATGTGCGTTTATTAATGCGTCTAACTAATTTAACAATACAATTTTACAACATTATTTTGAATTAAGTTTAATACCGTACGCTTTCGGCGCATCAAAAACATTTAAATACAGAACTTTTCAAAAATTGTTAAAAATTGATGTTTAATCGTTTCCGGCTATCAACGTCTCAGCAATAGATTTAATGTTTCACGAGCTCCATCTAGTGATGAAGATGGTAAAAATTTTTATTGAGTTTTCATGAACGTTATTTAATAATTCTTTTTTAGTTAATTGATTTAATAATTTGTTTTGAAAAGCAAATTTTGGTTTTTCTTCGTTTAGAGGATTTTCCTGATTTCCGATAAGACCATTTTCCGCGCGGGTTTTTTAGGTGGTTTTCGCATAAAAGCTTCCACTATATCACCTAAATATAGTGCATTAATTTTGATTAACATACCGGTTTCAGACAGCCAATCGAGAGGCGCGGCTCGCGCACCCGTCTCTCCGGAAGTGTCGACCATATGGGCCAGGTCCAGGGCAGAAGGTACCTTACCAGAGCGTCGTTATTTTAATCCTCAGTATTGCTTCATTAAATCAAATAAAATCCGATCTAATACAAATCTGATCAAACTCATTTGAAGCTAAATTTGCTATTAGTATTTATTTGCTGTTAATTCAATATTTTGGACTAGTTTTCAAGAAAAGTTTATAAAAGTCGTGTCGAAAATGCTTTCTGAAACAATGTTTCGAATTTGCCAGGAGCCAACAAAATAGTTCCGCAATAATTTCCGTCTATCTTCAATGCGTAAAAAATTAACTAACTTTTCCAAATAGTAGATAATTGGCCTTTTTATACTTGCCATTTTTAATGATAAAAAAGGCTAAATCAAAGCTAATCATGATTAAGGAAAGTTCTAACGGCATCTGAAAGTTATTTTTTGGAAGAATGTTTCAAAGGTGTCTAAAACCAAAAAAATAATTGAAACATTAATTGGCTCCGTCTGGCAAGTGTCATTAAAATTTGAGGAAGAAGCTATGAAAAATGAGAAAAATCCGGATCGCCCGGTGAAAAATTTCGGACTTCCGGTTCCCTAAAAAAACAGATTTTTCGGGTCAGATGTTCCAAAATCTTTAACTGTTTCAAATATTTAACTGTTCCAACTCGTAGATTTTTCAAAATATTTACCAGCCATAAAGTAAGATAAAATGTTGGTGTTAGATGTAAAAACACCGAATATTTTTTGGGATTCGAATCATTGAAATTCGCGTTTTTGTGAAAACCTGATGTAGGTTAGAGTGTTTCAAAAATTATCCTCGGCAGAAAGTTTAAAAATGTATGAGTCCTTGTCCTGATTAACTTCATAAAAAAAAGTGTTTCGATGAAAATAATTGAAAAATGATGTAGTGTGAGGATAATCCTCTCTAATCCTCTCAGGAGCAGCAGAATTTTTAAATCAGACATTTTAACTGTATTTACCGCATTTTTAGCCAATTTTAGTTACAAAGAAATCACCAAAATGTTAGAAAGCTTGAAATTAACTTTATAAAACTCATCGATAAACTATCAATAAACGCTACACTTCAATTCACAGATCGAGCCGCGCCACACTGCACGTCGGGGAGAACGGAGAGGCCGGGATGAGCGTCCAGGAGCAGCTCAAGCTAACACCGTAATTTTTAGTTATTCAAAAAATGGCATATTTAGTCTTATTTTTTCTTATGTATTAGCAACATTTACGTTTTGAAAGGATTTTAGAGTTACAAAGAATTAGAAAAAACTGTTATTTAGATATCAATGCCAGCTGCTCCAGTCGACGTGGACCAAGATCAAGTCGAGCAACAGCACGTTTACACAGATATTCAAGTGAGTGGGGCCAGCTAGCGAACCTTGAGAGGAGGGCAGGCTAGCAGAGATACTTTAGAATTTAGTAGGCGTGGCTGTGTTTTTGTCATTCTTCGCTAAACTCGTGGGCACTAGATACACGGCCTGCTGTGCTGATCTTTTTTGGCTAAGGAGGCAGAATGAATCGCGGGAAAGTTTGCACCATGCAACTCGAAAGTGATAGTTGTCCACCTGGCCCACTAAACCAAGGGATAGGAGGCGGCAAGTTTGCAGAGCGAGGTATGAGGGTGGTCGTGTGGCCCCTTCCGGGTCAGATGGCCATCTGAGTTCCCAATGCCCCAAGAACACGCTAAAACTCTGAAAAACCCCCTTTACCGGGGGCGGGACCGGCGATCCCGGCTACCCTTGGCCCTGGTGAATGGTCCGGCCGGCCGTCACCAGCGGCAAATTTTTGGAAGCGCCCTCCGGGGCGCACCAAGTAGTATAGTGCCCTTAAAGGGATACCCAAGGTTTTGGCGGCAAATATATAGTTATGTATTCCGGGGAGTACAAATGACGCGCGAATTTTGTGCGGCAATGGGGCGCCATTGCCGCACAGAATTCGGCTACCGTTCCCTCTTGTGGCGTTCCCATCTCACCCAATGGCTGGGGACACCCCTAAACCTTTCCACGTGGATTTGGTCCTCTAAAAGTCCACTTTACACGCTGAAAAGTTCAATATAAGATGTCAGACGTCTTTAGTAACCACCAACCTTTTTTTGGCAAATTCGCTTGAAAATTGGATTTTTTTATGAGCTCTTTGGTTTTTCGGGTTTTAGGGCCCTAGTCCAGAATTTAGGGGTCCCCCTAAAATTTTTAGGGGCGAGTTGACCCCTAAGAATCCGACCCGTGGACAAACATTCTAGGAACCAAAACCAAGAAATTCCAAGCAAGCGGGATTTATGAAAGAGTTTTAGCAATCGATCAACGCCAACGCCACCTACACAACGCATAATTTCCAGCCTTTAAATACAGGCATAACTACTAAACTCCTGCGAGCTTCGTTGCAATCAGCGCTTTCGAACCAGAAAACCGATTCGACCTTCCAGGCACTTGCATAGGACCCTGATGGGAGAATGATGGCTGGAAGTGAAAGACGTTCATCTGGTCCACTATTTTGGCGGATATGCGCGCCGTTGTCCGAAGAATTGAGAACGGTCCGGCCGGACCAGTCGTGCAGTCGTGCGTGCAGTCGTGATGTTGTTCCCGGATGTCGGGTGGGGGAGTAGGACCTCCCGGGACGGAGGTGCCCAACCGAGGTCCCGATAATCGCGAGTATCGTGGAACTCGGAGCCGTTGCCACCACTCCGGCAGGCTTGCCGGCATTGGCGGGCGCGTGCGGGCAAATTTTTGGAAAGCGCCCTTCGGGGTGCACTAACTACTCTGGCCATGTGAGGGGAAAACCTCCCTTCCCCCCTCCGCCCCTTCCCTTTCATTGTCATTTAAAGCGCACGTTCAGGGAGGGGCCGTATACTCTGCCCAACGCATACACCCTATGGACGTAGGGCCCGCGCGCACTGCCTTCCCGTGGAGTGACAGGCTGTTCCCCTCCTTTGCGGCGTCGGGCGCCCCTCGCCCCCTCGCCGGGTTGTGGCTGTGGCTGACTGGTATCCATCCGCGCCTCCCGAGCGGGGGGCCCGGGTTCGACCCCCGGCCGCGGCAAAAATCTTTGCTTTTCCTGAACGTGCCCTTTAAAGGGAAGTACCCTTGAATTCAGTACCCTTGAATTAGTATTGTCACAAATTTTCAGATTTTTCTGATCCGTGGTTTTCGAGATAGTTTTGCGTGGTACGCAACTTTAACAGCCATTTAAACCCCGAAAATCAACATTTTAAACTTTCAAAACTATGCACCCCTACTAATTCGACTACGCTCTTTTATATGGCGTCAAAAAACAAGGTCGAAAAACTGTACCAAGCTAATTCGGGTGACTGGGACATCGCCTTTTAAAGAGTAAGGAAGGCCCAGTAGATCGGGGTCATATATAATTGGCAACGAGCGAACCGGCAATGCTAATGCCACAAAATCGACAGAGGCAGGAGGGAGCACGGAAAATTTATCCGAATTTTAGAACTTAAACCGGTTTTATTCTAATATGCCTGGACTTTCCCGATCCCTTCAATAGAGGCATTTACGAATATTTCGAAGCATATCCTGCCCACTTGGTTGGTCTCTGGGCTTGCGAATCAGCAAAAACGATGCCGATCCGACATTCCAGGCACTTCTCTAGCATGCAAGCACTCAGCGCACCAAGCGAAAGCCGCCTATCTGGCCCACTATTTTTTTACATAAAGGGTGGCCACTCGACGAGGTTAGGAATTCTCGAAATCCCCGGATCAGGGTTGGCCGAGGTTACTGTGCCACCCTCGATCCTAGAACCGTTTACGGCCGGCGGGCAGAGAACGTTGCTCCGTATTCGGTACACTGGGTCTGAGCGTTCATTCCGCGTGCGTGAACGTCTCTTTCCCATTATAATGGGGGCGATCGATCATAACGGTCTTTCTCCCCTATTCGGAATCCTGGTAATCCCGGGTATCCGCGAGAATTCCGAGCCGCTGGCCTACCAAAGTAGCCGGCGTGCGACAAATTTTTGGAAAGCGCCCTTCGGGGTGCACTAATCTTTAAGGGGTCATCATGGTAGGCTTATGTAAAGTGGTTCAGCATACAAGACTTAGAGGGATGCCGACTCCATAGTCAATCGATTACGCGCTGAAAAGAAATGTCTCTGCGCCTCTCCCCAGGGCGCGCTCTCTGCCCTGTTGGCTACTTGCCAATTTCTTGATGGGGGACCGACACCAGCCGTCGGCGGTCCTTTAAGGGTTCGCGTGGTTCGAGAAACTGCTTGGTCAAAAAACGAAACAGAACGAAAGCAAGCCAGCGAAACAAAGTGGCGAAATCCGACGTCGTACGGTTCGTTGTGAAGGTCTAATATTCTCAAAAAAATATTAAAATTTAAAATAACCCACAGGTCCATCACGGGCTACAGAATTTTCAAATTTTCCATTCCATTCCAATTTCCATTCCCAAACAGGGCTATCGAACCTGGCAATTTGTCAGGAATCAACGCTCGACCAGACTTCTTTGCCTGTTTTGCATTTTTCGAAATCCACCGTATAAGTTTTAAGAGTCCGCTCCGTTCAAAACTTGAGATTCTACCTTAATATTACAGTTTTGGAACGAAAACGAAAGTCGGCGTGGTCGGCGTAATCTTGGCGCTTTCTTGACAAATTTGTCATTTGCCGTACAAAATCCGGAGTACAAAGCGAAAGCCGCCCACCTGGCCCACTATTGCAACTCATAGACAGGCGACTTCCCGGCTCGAATCAGGAGTCGCTCTCCGAGACTTGCCGTCTGCACGAGGCTCGTCCAGGCGCCTCAGTTGTGGTGGCACCGCACGAGGTAGTGGCTTTTGGATTGATCCCTGATCTCCAGCCCGCCGTCCGGGAGTTCCGATAGTACATTGGACCCCGTAGGAAATCCGGTAACCCCGGGGAATTCCGATCCCTCGTCGCCGCTAATTGCGCGGTTAGCGGTGGCCTGGGACGCGCACAAATTTTTGGAAAGCGCCCTTCGGGGTGCACTAATGATAAAACAATTCGTTTCAGAGGCCATCTCTCTCGCTCACGCTCACGCTCTCCCTCTCTCTCTACTCTCTCTCTCTCTCTCGCTCTCTCTCGCGCTCTCAATCTCTCTCTCCCAGGCAACAGAATATATTTTTTACTTGGACCCCTGAAACACTTTTGCTTCGTCATGGCAAATGGCGGCCAGGATCAGTGCTGCCTGCCCAACCAAAACAACCCAGACCTGGCCCACTGATTCAAGGTATATCTCAGAAAATTCGGCCTTCCGGTGTGTTGTGTGTGTGTGTGCCCACGGAGCTGGCGATCCCGGACCGTGATTTCGCTTCATTTATTGAAGCTAACATTTGCTAGAATGCGAATTTTTGGAAAGCGTCCTTCGGGGTGCATTAATCGACCTGCAATCATAAATTCGAGCTAATTATACAAAAGTTTAAATCCTAATTTCCAGGCTGTTCTGCTTCAAGTCGTCACTGGCGCGCGAGATCTTCCAAAAGCTCAGCATCGTCGAGGGGTTCAAGTCGGACGGCCGCTGCGATTTGGCCATGCACGCAAAGGTGAGACACGTCTAATCTTAGGTTTTTTTCAAATTAAAGTTTTAAAAGTTTGGATTTTTTGTTTTTCTAGGGATTCCACGAGGTTAAATTCCCTATAAATTTATACAACACACAGAGTTGCGGAACGCATTTTTTAGTATTAGCTTCTGCCTTTTTCCAGCTTTTTTCTCCAATTTTACCATTCAGATATCATTCAAAAATTAAAAAATACCCCGAAATCCATTTATGCTAGCCAGAATCGATATTTTTAAAGCGTTCTACAGAGTTTAAGCTCTATTGAGGTCCCCGGAAACCCGGAGATTTTCGAAATATGCTGAAGACTATTTCTTTTTCTTTTCACAACTAGCGCTAGTAAAGCTGGTTCAAATCATGCCAGAATTTAGTTAATAATGATTATTTTCAATCCATGATACCAAAAAGTTTCGCAGATGGTTTCAGAACAGACATTAAACACCATGAGAATGCTTGCAAACTACACTTTTTCCAAACACTTTGCCCTCCGTAAAAGGCTTATTCTACAAAATTGAATTTCCCCATGTGATAGCCTAGTTTAACCCATTCAGCAGAAAAACCATTCTTCCCGGATGAGGATTATAACGCACTAGAATTCCGGCTATCAAAAAATTCCCGAAACACATTTTTAAAACCATTAACATCTTTGCCTGGTTCAACAGGCCATCTACTATATATAAATTTCTAATGTCCGTACGTACGTCCAGGAATTCAGCTAAATTCCGCATTCAAATTGAAAATTCTAATTGAGGGGCGGGGAGGGCCAGCGCTAAACACACGCTCGAAAGAAAAGTTCTCAAAAAGTAGGGCAAAGTAAAGTTCTCTTTTGAAGAATCTAATAAGTAACTTGGTTAAACACAAATCAATCCTAGGCGGTCTTGGGAAGCTGTTCGAAACACATGATTGGTTTATTTTCCGATAATTTCTTTGCCCCCAATGGCGTTTGAAACACCGATTTAAAACGGAACTCCTCTTTCAAAAAAATTAATAAATCATTCAGAATTTCCCGCTGAAATGTTAGTTAAGCTCCAGCAGGTGTCAGTCAAATTGGTCCAAGGTTTTTTCGGAAGTTCCCATTTACTTACTATCCATTAATCTGCCCGAAAATGCCGGTAACCGACAATTTTTGGAAACACATTTTTGAAAAAGAAACGAAATATACGATTCTAAAAAGATTTCCAAAAAAATTTTTTTAAACCAATTGAACTACTTGGTGAAAAAATTTCACAATGGTGTCATCGAGTTTTCTACAACCCATTGAATCTTTGGCGAATTTCGGGAATCAATGGTTTTGCGAAACGCATTTTTGATTGCAAAATAGAACGGTTTGCCGCTTTTGTCTCACACCTTTTGCTCCAAAATTAGGCCATTATAATTAAATTAATATTGTCTTATTATTCTTATAAATATATAGCTTAAGTTCAATCGAATTCATTGCAAATAATGAAATTTTTGATGGGCTGGACTTTCGGTGAGGTTTATTTGCCTTTACTCGTTTTTAATTGAGCTTCGACTGCAATATTCAACGATACAAAGCTAAAAATATATAAGAATTCAACTTCAATAAAATAAATAAAGTTATCGCTAATTTTCAGACACTCTGCGACCTGCTCGACGCGATTTTGGGGGATTTGGGACAGCCGGCCAAGGCCGTCGAGGTGATCTTAATTATTCGTTTAGTGTTTGTTTTTTGCTTAGCAGTCGGCTGTAATAAATTTTTTAGAATTAATTTTTCCTTTACAATTTGCAAAACATCTTTTATTTCAGGCAAAATGCACAGAAATCGGTTCGCTGCACCACAACATGAACGAGACGGCTGCCGGTGCATTATGGGAATCATTGGGGGAATGCATGGCTGAGGTAATTTTTAAGCCGATTTTTGTATATATTTAATAACTAGTTGTCTTACACATTTAATGTCTAGAAAAACATCAATTTTTAGACTTTTTGAAAAACAATGTTTTGCAAGCGTTGTCATCCGGAAAGATTTTTTCTAGGCTAATGCTCTTCCTTTTCTTCACGGAATTTTTACCAAAACTTTCCCTGCCTTTGTTATTGTTTTACCGTATCCATACTAATTAATTGAATTTTATAACTTAGAAGCCTTTTAATTTCTTTAAAACAACCTAAATTATGTCCTTTTTAGGTAATCACCAAGGTCGACTGTGTACGGTCGAAAAGAGAAGCTGGAAAAGCCTGGATCACCGTCATTTCGTTTATGGTAAGTGGGCAGGCTAGCAGAGATTGTTTGAGGAAATGGACGGACCCCGAGAGGAGGGCAGGCTAGCAGAGATTGTTTGAGGAAATGGACGGACCCCGAGAGGAGGGCAGGCTAGCAGAGATTGGAGGAGGAAATGGACGGACCCGAGAGGAGGGCAGGCTAGCAGAGATTGGAGGAGGAAATGGACGGACCCCGAGAGGAGGGCAGGCTAGCAGAGATTGGAGGAGAAATGGACGGACCCCAGAGAGGGCAGGCTAGCAGAGATTGGAGGAGGAAATGGACGGACCCCGAGAGGAGGGCAGGCTAGCAGAGATTGGAGGAGGAAATGGACGGACCCGAGAGGAGGGCAGGCTAGCAGAGATTGTTTGAGGAAATGGACGGACCCGAGAGGAGGGCAGGCTAGCAGAGATTGGAGGAGGAAATGGACGGACCCGAGAGGAGGGCAGGCTAGCAGAGATTGTTTGAGGAAATGGACGGACCCGAGAGGAGGGCAGGCTAGCAGAGATTGGAGGAGGAAATGGACGGACCCCGAGAGGAGGGCAGGCTAGCAGAGATTGTTTGAGGAACATTTTTTGAACAAAACAAAAAGTGTTTTAGTCATGTTTTAGGTGCTCTGTCTTCGGCTTTTGCTAATGGATGAGCGTTGAAAATTCCTATAGCTCCTTTTCCAGGTGGATACGATGAAAAGCGGCTACCAGAGCGAATACCGGAAAAATCACGCCTCGAGGAATTCGATTTCACGCCCATCCTGCGAACGCGTCAATCAATGAAAAATTCTATTAAAATTTAATTTCCGAAGATCGATCGTTTTTAAAATTTTCGGCTATACCTGAAAATTTGAATGCATATAAAATCTATACTTTTGAATTTTTCGAAATATTCGGCTTTCGTGTTCATTTAATCCCCTATCCCTGCAAACTAATCTCTTTTTGAAATACGGGCCCCAGCTCCTCTTAATTACCTTTAAAAACTCTCCTGAATATAATATCAATCTCATATGCATCTCAAAGTCTTATCGATTTTTTGTGCGGTTTTGTATTTTTATATTTTTTTCATTTCGTGACTTTTTGTGTATATAAATGGTTTTTCAAAGCGTGTTGAGAAATTCCACATAAACGACATATCAAAGAAGACTTTTTCGCGCAATAGATGCATTGAGTTGAAACACAGTTTTTTGGTTAAGTAGTGGGGCCTTTTCCACTTTTCTTTCGATATCTGGCAGAGATTCGTTAGGAAATGGCATATCACGGGAGGAAGGATGATTTTATGCATCTTTCGTCTTTTTCGTATTTTAATAACCACTTATCTTCAACCGAAAAACCGGTTTTTTTTAAATAATGACAGAAACGCCTTTTAAATCCCGACTTCAAATAGTTTTTTGTTGTAGCTTTTGTGTATTTTTATGCTGTTTTTAATCGGCGACTATTTTGTGTATATAAATAGTTTTCAAAGCGTGTTGAGAAATTCCGCACAAATGATTCATTAAAGTAGAAGTTTTTCGCGCAATAGATGCATTAAGATGAAACACAATTTGTGTATTGCGCAGAGCTTTTGAAATTCTCGAAGGTGACCTGGCAGAGGTTCTTTAGAAACAACAAATCTCAAGATGAGGGCAGGCTAGCAGTTTTCTGCTGTTTGTTGCATTTTCAATATTTTTGTGTATTCAAATAAATATTTTTGCAGCAATATCATCATTATTCAACTATGAACTTCGAATTAACAAAGATTTTCTGCGCGAAAGAGGACAGAATAATGAAACACATTTTTTGAGTAAAGCACCAGACTTCTTGTAACGGAAATCACGAATAACGAAAATACACCCAACAAACCACCGCAATCAATCGGTTTGTTTATCCCATATTTTTAATATAATAGTATCTCAGTGCCTTTACCTTTTTAATTGTCTTCATGTCATCTAACGCGGTCATATTATAATGTTCATACGCTGCCTAACGACTTTTAGACATGCTAGACCCCGAGAGGAGGGCTGGCTAGCAGAGATTGTTTGAGGAAATGGACGGACCCCGAGAGGAGGGCAGGCGAGCATAGGTTCTTTGCCGGAATGTGTTCACCGGTCACCGAGTTTTGATAAATCGCCTGGCTGCTGCCCATTCGGGCCCCGTTATCAGCCATTTCCATGTCCCCAAAACGGGATTATGGCACCTCAAAAATACACAACCCCCCTCGGAGCTTCTTCCTCCCCCCAGAGTTGGTGTCTTTTATCTCACCATTTTGAAGCGGTCCCTCTCTTCCCCCGGTTCGACCGCAAGATTATCGATTTTTTTGGGCGACCTACCTGTCAGATTTTAATTGATGTTTCGTTATTATGACAACGTCGGATTTTGAGTTGTATTAATTTCAAGATCGTTCTGGTGCAACGGAAATTACGTGTCAATAGGCCGATTATTTTTCATGCTAATTTAGTTTGTTTTTGCTATTAATTGAAAACTATTTTCATATCGGATGTCCGAATAAAAAACACCTCCTCTAATACGATGTAGAAGTATTGGAACGGAATGATAATGATTGACGGAACGCTATTTTATAAGCCATTTTGCAAAATTTTGCTTTTTTTCTGGGTTGCATACGAGCTAATTTACCTCAATTTCACCAAGCAAGATGTTCAGAAGTAGCCGTTAATTAGATGCAGAGGCCGTTCCTTAATGTTTTTAAATGCCTTGTAAAATAACGGGTTTAAATAGCAGAAGCATGATTTTAAAGATTGTTGCATACTGTTGCTAACTCTCCGTTTCGAATCGAATGCTTGCTTGAGTGGGCTTTAATAATGTAACTATCATTCCAAATAGAGGGGGTTGAGGGGCTTTGGAGATCCCTGTAATTGCAGGCGTGCCTACTGACGGAATAGTAAATATTTTAATAGGCGTTTTACTATGATTTCACTATACCTTAAAGTACCATTCGCAAACGGAAAATTTTCAAAATCCCGAACGACGAAAAAAAGAAAATACAGATCAACCCATATGAATACCAACCAAAATTTTCCCCCTTGCACGCCTTCCCTATGTTAGGATATCAGCGCGCTCCTGGATTTTCCCAGGTGCGCTTACAAAAATTTGGCCAGGGGGGTCCAGACGCCGTTTCGACGCCTGCTCGAGCTCCCCAAAACCGAGGTCCCGGGATCGCCGGATTTTCTTTTTAACCAAGGTGGTCCCGTTCGGGTTCGCCTATGACTTGGTGTAGTGGGCCAGGCAGACGACTTTTTCCTCAGGCACCCGGCCTTGCAAAAATCGACACAGTACGGTACGGGAATGAACAATCACGTAAGGGCATATAAGCTAGTATGCACGTAAGCCTCCGATGGTTTATCGTACTCACAATTCCGTAGTTTAGCGTACTTTCCTGGAATTGCTGTATCGCATGGGACAACATAGGTATTGGGATCAAGGCTCCAACATCAATAAGCACATCAAATGCCGCGCGATCCCAACGGGGGGCTGAATAATTTTTTAAAAAAAGCTAGAAAATTGGATTTCAAAATTATTTATTTTCTAAAATTTTAAATACCTGCTGGCTCAATACTCATGTTATTATCGCCGAACAACAGTATAATTTTTTTAGTAGTCGTTTATTCAATGTTATAAAAGTAAATTCTGATGTTTTTATTAAACGCTATCTTTCTACAGCCGGTAAAATAATATAACTTAAAATTTAGAGATTCACCATAATTCATTTCTCGTTACTTCTGTCCATTTCCATTTTCTTTTCTTCAGATAAATAATTTGTTTCAATATATTGTCTAGTTTTTCGCCTTTTGTGCATGCCATTGTATACTTGCGTTTAGTTCGACTGGAACCCCTTCCGAAAATTCCGCCAAAATTACGCGCCCCCGGCGATGGATATTGATTTTGTTGACGGTATGCTGCTTCGTACTTGCCGGTGACGCCGGCGGAATTTTGCTGCACAAGCTCTTCTGCTCCAACGAGAGGTTGGAGAAATTTAGAAATTTAAATTATAAAATTTAAAACTATATTTCCAAGAGAAAGTAATAGTACCCGTAAAAATGAATATCCACGCAGAGATCATAAATTAATACCGCAGCGTCATTTTTGTTTCTAAAATAGTATGAAACACATTTATCTAAAATTCTAGTTTTTTAAGCTGAATTAAGCAATTTCCGTTTAAGTATGAAAACAATTTTTAGGAACGGAATTTCTCTAGTTTTTGTTACTTGCAGATTCAGAATTTCTAGATTAACGTCTGCCTTCTTCCAACTTTTTAAAGTAATTTGTAACAAATTTTTTTGCAAAAATCCCAAGTAAAATCTATGTTTTTAGAAGTGGCTGTTTCTGCCAGCCGAGTCCTCGAAATGTGCGGTGCTGCTGCGTTGGCCAGGACGTCGGCGAGCTGTCTGCGAATATGAGCACCCGCGTCAAAACGCTGTGAGTGTTTACTTGTAAAAAGATGTTTCATGTGAGCTTCATATTTCGATGCATCGCAAATGAATAATCATTTGTGATCGATCTGTAAAAATTATGTTCCAAAATTGCTGGAAGAACCTCTGCTAGCCAGCCCTCCTCTCGGGGTCCGTCCATTTCCTCAAACAATCTCTGCTAGCCTGCCCTCCTCTCGGGGTCCGACCATTTCCTCAAACATCTCTGCTAGCCTGCCCCTCTCGGGGTCCGTCCATTCTCCTCCAATCTCTGCTAGCCTGCCCTCCTCTGGGGTCCGTCCATTTCCTCCTCCAATCTCTGCTAGCCTGCCTCCTTCGGGGGCCGTCCATTTCCTCCTCCATCTCTGCTAGCCTGCCTCCTCTCGGGGTCCGTCCATTTCTCCTCCAATCTCTGCTAGCCTGCCCTCCTCTCGGGGTCCGTCCATTTCCTCAAACAATCTCTGCTAGCCTGCCCTCCTCTCGGGGTCCGTCCATTTCCTCAAACAATCGCTGCTAGCCTGTCTTTTTAGTATCATCTACAACACCTCAATCACGACAATCGACGGTTCGACCTTTGACCGATATCGAAATCTGGAAGAAATGTGAGTTTCACCAAAAATTAGTTTAAAGTTATTTTTAATGATTATAATTAAGACCAATGATCAAGAATGGTAGTAAATTCCCATAAAATCCCTTTCTAGCGACATTGCCCACCTCGACCATCTGACCTCCTTCAACGCGTCGGCCGTGCGGAACCTCGGGAATTTGCGCAAATTGTGAGTTTCAGGGATGGAAGAGGGGGAATTTTTGATAAATTTGTGAATTTGTGAATTTCCGTTTAATTCCACATGCTTTTTTAAATCAGCCAAAGAATTTTTGTGAATTTTTAAAGCTGTAAAATTCAAAATGTAGACTTGCTAGGTATTTCGGTAAAAAATGTATGCAGCATGACCAAAAAGCTCAAAATATCGTATTTCCAGAAATGTTCTTGGTGATTTTCTAACAATTAAAGCGCTATTAATGTTATGAATATACTATTTATTATTAACATTTATTGATAGGCCAAAACAGAAAAATTCGTTATCCCCTCCCCCCGCTAATAGCCCAGTACCCTGTTTTCTCGAAAAAAACTTCTGCGCATATCAAAAATACCTAAGAAAAAAATTATTGACGGCAACAGCTTAGAGACCCATTGTTTGGGGGAAACATACAAATTTCAACGTTCGTAAATTGTCGATTTGGCATTGTTTGAACAAACTAACTTAATTAGTTGCGAGTGATAAGCGTAAATAAAAGACTAAAAAAATCGGAATAAACGTAAATAAGAATAAATAAATGAAGGGTTTTAAATATCAGAGAGCTTTAACGCTGTTATCAAGATAAAAAATCGAAAAAAGAAACAAAAATGTTTTGCGGGTATAGGTATTTACCGCACCAAACAAATTTTTAGTGATTGCTGGTTTGGGGATGCACAGTTTTGATTTATTAATTTTGTTTTTATTGATCCACAAACTGGACTAATTTTGCCGAATCAATTAAAATCCTTCAATGCCGGTTTTTGTTTAATTGCCGTGGTTGGGTCAGGAAATTAGTAGAGGTCCTTCTGAAACACAAAAATTTTAAGATCGGTAAAAACGGTATTATCTATTTAAATTTAATTTCCCCACATTTTAGACATTAAAAACAGATGTTTCGATTTTTTAGATGTTGCATTTTACCTGAAGTGTTTAATCAACAGCATGATAACGTTAATTATATTTTCAACTTTTTCAGGGCAATCAACTACTGCCCAAAACTCGATGAGATCCACGGCACGCTTCTCAAGGACAACCTGAAAATGCAAACATTGTAATTTTTTGAAATTCATAAAATTAGGAAAAATCGATACCTTTTTTACCAAATTTCAGGATTATCCGGAACACCGGCCTGAAGACGATGCCGCAGCTGCAGATGACGTACCGGAATAAAATGGAGGTCACCTAAAAATTTTCTACTAGCTATCGTTAAACAAAAATGTTTCGAAAATCCTGATTTTGATAGTTTCGATTTCTGAATAATAAATATGATGATCGATGGTTTCTATTTCTCGATTCTTTTTTATATAGGTGATTTAATCAAATTTAAATAGCAAGTAAAAAGCAGTACGATTCTAAACGGGATAATAAATTATTTGAAGGGCTATTTTAATTCTACGCCATAATTCCAGGTGGAAGTCGATCTGTCCCACAACCATCTGCAATTCATCGGCAAGGAGCGTATCAGGGACCTGCGAGCCTCTTTATTACGGTAATTAGAGAATTATAGTAAAAAAGGAATTAACGAGTTTTTGAAGCCTGGGATAAATTGGTATTATGAAACGCAATTCGTGTTCAGTGCAAAGATTCGCTAAAACATTTAATTTTCTCAAGTATCTTAAAATCCTTAAAAACATTTAAAAATAGCTGCACAATTTAAAATGAATTTTTAAGCATGGTATTATACCAATTTAATTTTTTTCTATTTCGGTTTTATAGTAAGGCAAAAAGTATTGCCTAGAATCATAATAATAATGCACGAGTTTTTTTGTTTTTTTTTCAATTTTATTAAGCGGTTTGCGCCACACAAAAAAGACATTCTGGCGGAAAGTTTCAAGCCCACCTAACGATTTTATAAAACTAATTTTTTTAAAGTTATCCACCGTGATCAATATTTTGAAAAGTATTTGTTCATCTATAGCTTTCTATTTTCTGGTTCGTTTTTTCTCGATAAACGAACTGAAATTTCTGGCTCGACTACCAAAATTCTACGAAACAGTTATTTTGCGAAAAATGGCAAAAATCTTGCAATATTTTTGGTCCTCGATTCCAGGCCTTGTTTCTTGTTTATAAGCCTGCCGATTCTATCAAACATATTGTCACAGATTACCACTGGCATTGGCTAAATTATGGAGGGCGGGCAGGCCGGTATTGGATTGTGTATCTGTACTCAAATTTGTACGAACAATTAATCAGCGCTTTCTCGATCAAATACGAAAGTCCTCCGAAACATTTATTCTTCCCAATACGCAAAATTACCTTCAAGTATTACGCTGTCTTCAATTTCTTCAAATAATTTATTTTATTGTATTTGCTCTGTTAACGGGTCTTGGTGATTGATCGAAAGTCCATAAAGGCTGAATGAATTTATCGATAGTGGGCAATCAATTTTTTAAGGTTTTAACCAGGGTTGAAAAGCCGCTTCGCGACTTTTCAACCCTGGCCCCGTTTCGGACGCCATACTATTCTTCCCTTTGCATAATTGTCCTCCATTCAATCAGAAGACAAAAAATGAAAACAACCGTTTCTGCCTCTTTATGTAGGCGACCAACCACTTCCGCTCTATGCTAATTATTCCTAACAAAGACGTTTTTACATAAACCTAAGTTTAATAGCGAAAATGGCTAATTTTTAAAAATCTGATATGTGTGCAGCCATCCCTAGACCATTACGCACCTAATGACGTATCATACGTAGCCTAATACCCGTCCCTTCTTGAGATATCCTCCGGACAGACAGACGGAAGTGGATGCAAAGTGGCACACACACACACAGACACTATTTTTTTTATATATAGTAGGATTTGCCAAGAAATGGTGAAAAGGAGATCACACAACTAATTTTTGGTACCTACTGCTGATTATTTGAAACATTTTACACAAAATCTTGCATTTTTTTTTGTTGGTAGCTAGCTACAAAAGCTGTTTTTTCCTTTATAGCTTTCCTCTAGATTTTACCGCGCCCGCGACACGTAACGCGCGTCCGCCTCCCCGTCTTCGAAAGGCGGGTCGTAAGCGATTACGCTATAGAAATTCTGGTGTGCGCGTTGCGTGTCGCGGGTCGCGCGGTCCATAGGGAATAGCCAAAAAAACCCGAAGTCATGCATTCTCCGTCCCTTTAAACTGATTTAGACTCGACTACAACAAGCTGCTAGGCATCGAGACGGCGGCTTTTCAGGGTAGTGCTATTATTGCATTGTGAGTTTTTAGCACATATAAAACCTAATTATAAGTGTTATATTTAACTCTTTTACTCCTCTCGATATTTTACTTATATTTACAAGCATTAAATGGCAAATCTTCGATGATGATTAAAATCGCAATTGAAAAAATGTTTCAACTATAAAACTTGTTTCGCTAATTCTTCGTTTGTCATTTTTTTCAATCGTGAGGGTTTGAGCCGGTCAAAATCTAATTAAAACGGAAATTGAAAAATTATTTTTATGCTGTAAAAATCGTAATTGGTAATTATTTTGTTTACAGAGATTTAATGAGGATAATTAAACATAAAAATCTATCGGTCGTTTGTCAGAAATTTCTCCCACAACCCGCACCTCAGCGAGCTCGATTCGGACGCTTTTCGCGACATGGTGCAGCTGAATAAATTGTGGGTTTTCTCGTTAAAATTTTAGCATTTTTGAATAATAATTTTCCTATTAAAGGACCATGTGTGAGTTATTAAAGAGCATTAGAAGCCAAAATCGGCCAGTCGGAATTGCACAAAAAATATTTTTGCAGAAAAATGTTTCACGCATGAGCGACTACCAACAAAATTTTTGGTCGGTAGTTCCTCTCACAGTTGTCCCACATTCTTGCAAAAATCGTTGGGAATCCCAACTTGGGATATATAACCTTTAGTAAGACTAAATTAGCTTAATTCCGTTTCGCGCCGGCAGGCATTTTTCGGCTCACAAGGAGACGTTTTTCACTGTGAATGGCGTTTTGAATCGAAACCATGCCTATTTTGTGCAGAATTTTGCGCTGATTCGGAATATGTTTTCGGTTTTTGCTAAATAGGAAAAAAATTACAGCTATTTTAAGCTCATTTTTAGGCCCAGAGTAGCCAAATGCCATGATGTGCTACTTTTTTGTTTTAATGTTCCAAGTTATTTTAAGTAGCCTACCTTGTAGAGAATTTTTTTCTGATTCGAATGGTATATTTGATTAGTGCACTACTGGTGACCGACAATCACTTACCGGGGTGAGAAATAGGCTGTTTTTCACCATTTCCCATACAAAAAACGGAGTCCATACCAAGTATCGTCAAATTTTTCATTTTTTGACAATTTTGAGTCAAGGGCTTATTTGATAGAGAAAAAATTTCTGAGTACGATGATGATATTTATTTTTGGAAAATCAGCCGGGAAAAGCAACATAATGGGCCTTAAAGATGGGAAAATTGGGGCTAAAATGATCTTAATATTGCTGTAACTTTTTAAATCGAACTATTTAGCAAAAATGGAAAATATATCGGAATGCGAAAAATCTCAAATAGGCTTCTTTTCTCAAAACCCATACACCAAAAAACGTCTCCTTGTCAGCTTCAACAAAAAAGCAAAACATGTTTCATCTTCCAAAGATTTTCTGCGCCATGCAGTCCAGGTAATTTGGTGTATCACGCGTTGACACAATTTTCAAAAACGTATTCCATATTTTAGAATTACCGGTAGAACCTGAAGAGCGCCAATTCACAATTCATTCACAATCATAATTTGTCCAACATACGGTGCTTCGCATTAAAAAAATTACAATCAATTAAAAAATCCTTTAAAAAATCAAGAAATATGAGATTAATCCTGAAAAAACAAATATACTGGGTGTCCCAAAAAAAAGCACCCCCCTCTAGCGGTCCGTGGTAAGCTCAGATCAGGATGATTTTGATACCATTAAAGCCCGAAAAAGGCGAGAAAACAAGCGGGCTTCATTTTCTAAAATTTCTTCTGATTCGTCCGATATTCGGCGTTTTTCTAAAAAACAGATATCCTTTCAATAGGAATTTTGCAATTAGCATGCGGATCTCGCGTAAATCTGCCGTTTTCATGGATTTTGGAGGTAAAATTCGCCAATAAAAATACATAATAAAGAAAATGAACTCTCCATGTTTTCTCGCCTTTTCGAGAGCTTTCGATAGATACCTAAACGGCGAGAATCGGACACGTCTGCGCGCCGCTAGAGGGGGGTGCTTTTTTTTTGGGACACCCTGTAGGCTTGTTAGGCAGCCATATTAATTTTGAATATAGTTTTTATTGTTTAAAAAAATGGGTTTTACCGTAAATCGAATATGATTAGCGTATGATCTGAGGGCCGTAGTGTGCAGAAAATTAAAAAGTGGATTTTACAAAAAAAAAAAACAGAAAATATGTTTTAGTCAAAAGCAAATTCGCGCGATTGTTTTGTGATGCAATTTCTTCCATCAGATGTTTTAAATTCATAACAACACTTTTAGAGATCTCTCCCATACGGCCCTCCGCGAGCTGCCTACCGTAGGCCTGCGCAACGTCGAACAAGTACAGCTGCGGAACGTCGAAAACCTGAAGAAGCTGCCGCCAATTTTCTCATTTCGAAAACTGCAAAAAGCCGTCTTCACCTACCCGCATCATTGCTGTTTGTTTAAGGTATATTTAATCTAATTTTTGTTTTTTAGTATCATATTTTTTTTATTGTAAGTTAGAAATCAGAAAATTTGCTTAGAAACGTGAACAATTTTTTAGAAGCTTCATCGACGGTCGATTACTGCATTAACAATAACTTTCATCCTGTTTGTCTAGCGCAACACATTTTTATAAACTCATTTGAACATCTTTCTTTGGATCAAATTTTGGTTACAAGAAAGTTATAGGATTTAGATTGCATTCGAGAAGAACATATTTTAATACGTTTTAGAATTTGGAAGCGAGATTGTCGTATTTAAAATTTAATAGATTTTCTTAAAAATCAATCCATAAGTTGTGCAAATTGACCCGCACTTTGATTAGGTAGAAAATTTAACTTTTAGCAGAGGCTAATGCTGCAACACATTTTTATGCGGGTGAAATTTTCATTTTTTTTAGCGATGCCAAATCGTCTGTAGAATTCGATATTTTACAGCTAGATTTTCCACAAATTACTTTGAATAACTAGCTTTTCTTAAGTTGACAGAAAATACTCTCGGAGACGCCGGAGCTACTGCTTGATCTTGCTGAACAGTTTCCCAAAATTTTAAAGAGACAGGCTTTTCTTAATATTTTTATGAAGTAAGCTAGAAAATTTCAGAACGATTTGAACTGTAATTCCTAACGATTTTTTTCAGCACGTCGACTTCAAAGAAAACCTGCAAGAAGCCCGCGAGATCAAGAAGCGAATTTGCAAGGATTTTGCGAAGACTAGGAAATCGTAAGTGCAATCGATTTGAAAACTATTAACATCGTCTTGCCTACCAGAATTCAGCCGATTATTGTAACATCATTTGGTGAATCCATCATCAAAAATTGAACTAAAATCTGCTCTCAAAAATAGATAAAAAATTCATCGTGCAACAATTTTTGGTGAATAAATGTTGCATCCAAAAACATAGAAAAGCCTAGCTTTTTTGTTATAATGCGACCAATGCTTTATTCAAAATCGTGCCTTAAATGGGCCAGGACACCCCATGTTAATTAACATAAACGTGCAGCTCTACAGAAAGGAGTTCTGCTCCTTCTTGCAGGGCTCGTTCTCACTCTTTCCATCTCTCTCTCTCTCTCTCTCTCTCTCTGTCTCTCTCTCTCGCACGCTCTTTTATAGCGTAAGGTTAGATTTTTTGACAATTTTAGATTTACGAAAAATCATTTTTAATAACGCCAATTTCTATACTTTTTAGAATCACTAATTACTATCCATTTCTAGCGCTACTCCAAAAGACAAAACAACTTTATCGTCGACGACCGCTCCACCCGGAAACGGAAATGGAAACGGAAATGGAAATGCGGTAATTTTTGTGGTTTGATCAAAATTTAACAAAATGTTTCATACCCTCTCCTTGTGAAAAAAGGCGTTAGCCATGGAATGAAGTATCGATTCGTAACTATTAGTTTATTTGCTCTCTTTTCCTCAAACAATCTCTGCTAGCCTGCCCTCAATCTTTTTTTCTAGGATTTTTTCGAGATGGCGATGGCCCTATTTGAGGCGGATCTCGAGGTGGAGGAGGAGCCGGACTACGATTTGCCACGTGGGAACTGCTTATTGTTGTTTTATTCTTGGCAGGCATCTTTTTTCAATTTTGCAATAAGATGGATGCTCCTCCGACAATTGCTAACCAAATCATCTGGGCCTAGTTCTTGGGCAGGGAAACATTTTCCTGTTGCCAATTCTAGGTTTTGTTCTTCTGGCATCATTTTTCACAATCCCAAATTCCTATATCCTTGCTTCTAACGCGTTCTTACCAATTAGCAACCGATAATTTTTTACCTGTGTTTTAGCCATTTCATTAGGATCCGTTAACGCTCTAGTAGGCTTTTTTGAGGTATCTGCTTTGAAACCAATTTTTTTGTGGAAATCGATGTGTACCTGATTGTATTTTCTCGAGCTTTGCAGTAGTCTTAAAGAAGGGAAACATTGTCCCTCATTTTGCAACCCAGTTAAATAACTTTTTTTCTTAGTAATTAAAACTTCCAAACTCAAACACGAGGGAGCCGGGGGAGCACAAAACGTGCCGAATTTACGCAGTTTCGGTGAAATTTTACCACCAAAAAATTGCCGAAACTTTACAAAAACCTTCTTTATTAAGCATTTTTACTGATTTTTATCTGACCTAATTAACACAGCACGAAGTGATCTTTGGCTCATGCGATTTTTTTTGCGACATTGTTTGCGGCCTGCCTATTGTTTTTTGTAAACGCTACAGATAGTCCTGGAGAAACGAAACATTGTTTCGTGCCCTGTCATTCGTATACCACAACGACTTTAAAAAGCCTTAAATTTTACTGTAAGTGTTCGCCATCATCGTTTTTGACAACCGCACAGTGATCTTAAAGCAGCGAAACACAGCTTCCCGCCGAGCCCGACCCTTGCTCTTTGGCTTAAAACTTTCTCTCTTAAAAAAGTAAAAATTCTGTTCTTCGAATGGAGTCGAACCTGAGAAATATGAGATGAGATGAGAATTATGAGAACTCTATAAGAATTTAACATAAAAAATTACTCGAGTTGCCCAAAACCGTGCCAAAAAACTCTGAAATCAACTGCACGCACAGGCATTACTTTTCCCGGGAAACGAGGCAAGACGCTGATGGATCGAAACACTTTTTTCATACTGTTGCCCTTGCGAAAACCTTCCTAATTTTTCAAATTGAATTTATTAGTATTGATAAGTTTTTCGTTGCTACCAGGATTTGGAGTATTTCATATCACATCGGTGTTCAAAGTAAAAATGCTTTCTCGGATCCCTTATTGCCTTGTCTTATGTTTCAGAAATTTTTGCTCTTGATTGCGTTCTCAGTGGTTTATTCACTTGAGCTCTCGCATTAGTCAAATTTGGTTATAAATTTCCCGGGTATTAATTTTGAAAGACGGAGAATTGGTAGTTTTATTAAAGTATTCATAATTAAGCATTTTTAGAGCATTATATTTAAGCATTATATTAAGCATTACGCGAGAGCAGTAAAATGTCTAAAATACTTTTTAACAAGATAAATACAAAATTCTAACAATAGATTAATAGAATATTATCGATTGCCTTGCAGCTTTCGAGCCGGACGAGCTGGGATTTGCGGGTTGCCTGGAGGAAGAGTCGCTAGAGGTAGTCCGAGAGTTCTACTCCTCCATCGAATGCACCCCCGAGCCCGATGCCCTCAACCCGTGCGAAAATATTGTTGGGTAAGTAATTTATTTAAATTTTTAATCATGAGTATGGCTCTTCGATAGTCGATGGTCTTTCGAAACACAGTTTAAATGGCTTTTTAACTACTCTTTTTATGCTCAACAATTCAACAAACGGTTCACGTTTGGAAATTAAAAGTCCTAAAAACGTGTTTCATGAAATCAATTATAAGCCTGGGTGTCGTTAATCAGTAGAAGTCGGACATTCACAATAGTTTATTTTTTTGCCTGAATTTAATAATTTAAATTTATAAGGATTATGGTAGCATTGAAAATTGTTTATTAACAACTTTATTTTCAGGTATCCCCTCCTCCGACGGGCCATTTGGGTGGTGTGGATTGCAGCAATCGTCGGAAATGCCCTGGTTTGGGTATGCCTTTAACCATTCTTTTAGCTTTTAGGCAGCAACTATCCTTCGTCCGTATGATCTTTCAATACTCAATACGGTTAATTTAAAATACGCATTTTAAATAGAATAAAATTCTGTCAAAACTATGCGGAGAACCGAAAATGAATCGGCCAATTGCCATTATTTCACCCATTGGGTTTGGCAATTCACAGTGTTGCCTAAAAGTTCTTGAAACATCTTTTCAAAAGCGTTTGGAAAAGAACTATTAAGTACATTTCATTTAAGCCAAATCAAGCTTTTACTTGCTAAATTTAGTAGTGTCTCACAATCATTCGCATCGCACATTGGAGATTGATTAGCCAAGTTAAAACGTTTGTAAGGTAAATTTGATTTGAAACATGCAATTCCACAAGACCTCGAAATTTATTTTTCAAAAGTTGAAGCTTTCATTTTTAGCTTGGTAAAGGCTTTTGGGTAAATTCAAAACCTTGGAAACATTCACGAGAAGATCAAAAGTAGCGAATTTACATATTTTCCATTAAAAATTGAATTTGCAACATCAGAATTTAGTAACTGCCAGACCTTGATAAAAACATGAGTTTCAAGCCATTCCTTACAGCCGGAATTTTAGCTTATAATAATATGCTCTAGGTCTAGGCTTTCTCAACAAATAATTTCCTTGCCGGCAATTAGAATTTCAATCGTTAAATTTTCTAAATGTTTGAGATAATACGTTTCAAAAATGAGTGTTGGAAAACCGATTTTCGACAAACTGAAATATCGACAAGATGAACTCAAAAGCTCGAATTTCATAAAATCGATTTTCCACAAGCTAATCCAAATTATACAAATTATGCAAATTATTTGCATTAATATGTCATTCTTATTACTAGTATGGCCTTAGCAAATTAGTATTAGTATAATTAAATAATGAAAATAATCGATATGTTTGCAGATAGTGCTTTGGATGGCGTACGAGCGTAGGATGCGTGTCCACTACCTTTTTATGCTTAATTTAAGCGTGGCCGATATGGTGACAGGTTTGTATGGATATTTTTAAGCCTCGAAAGTGCTTTTTTAATTATTTCCCTTTCGTATTTAGTTAAGTAAACTACGGTAGGGGAAATATATCAGGAAATCTCAAATATTCTCTTGCTCTCGAGCAGATTAGTTTGCGTTTTTAGCGCGTTCTGATAGTATTATATGAAACATGAAAATTAAGGTATGAAAAGTACTTATTAAATCATCTTCCATTTCGATGTAACTTTAGAAATTATGATAATACTAATAGAAAACTCATTAAACTTCTAAAAATTGGAGTGTTAAACTTTTAAAACGTTACAAAAAAAATTTAAATTTAGGAGTGTACCTAGCCCTGCTGGCCATCGAGGACAACCAGACGGCCGATGAATATTATCGATATGCGGTTGGGTGGCAGGCTGGGTAAGTATTTTAAGGAAAAAATGTGTTTTATAACGACTCACAACGGACAAAATTGAAAATGTAGATTCTTCGGTGTGCCAAAAAAAGAATGTTACAAAAAATTTCGTAATCCGCCAATCGTGGCCCTCCATAATCCGCTCGGCCTGGGAAAGCATCGAAATATTTGGAAGCTTTACGACGCAAAAAAAAATAATGTTTGACAACATCTTATAATTCAATTGTGTGTTACCATGCTTGATCAAGACATTTACGAGCATTCGAATCCTACTATATATAAAAATTTTATGTGTGTGTGTGTGTGTGTGTGTGTGTGTGTGTGTGTGTGTGTGTGTGTGTGTGTGTGTGTGTGTGTGTGTGTGTGTGTGTGTGTGTGTGTGTGTGTGTGTGTGTGTGTGTGTGTGTGTGTGTGTGTGTGTGTGTGTGTGTGTGTGTGTGTGTGTGTGTGTGTGTGTGTGTGTGTGTGTGTGTGTGTGTGTGTGTGTGTGTGTGTGTGCATTTGCAACAACTTCCGTCACGTGTTCCAGTAGTATCTCAAGGGGAAGTACTTAGGGGTATGTTCGATACGTCATTAGGTGCGTAATGGGCTGGAATGACTGCACACATATTAGATTTTACAAAATATGATGTTTTCGACATTAAAATTAAGTTATTCATGGAAAATCGGACACCCCAATTTGTTAGGAAAAAATTAGCATGCACCGGAAGTCGCGGTAGCCTATATAAAGGGACTGCAAGAGCATTTTTCATTTTCGTCATCCGAATCCGGGAAGATTATGCAAAGTCAAGAATATCATTGGAGAAGACGGGGCCAGGGTTAAAAAAAAATCAAATCATAACTTATTTGAGAACTATCCTCGTAAACCAATCTTCCAAAAAATTACAAAAAATATGCGCAAACCTGTCCAATGTCATAAAGAGTTGATAGGACCCGGAAATTCAAAACCATTTCAAAAAAGGGTTAGGGGCGGCATAAGTCAATCGATTACGCGCGGGAAAGAAAATGTCTCTGCGCCTCTCACTGGGCGCCCTCTCTCGCCGCCGCATCTGTTGAACCCCCCTCCCCTCCCCGTCCTCATCCCTTTAAGGGCGAGGTATTGGCGGCCTACTTATTAACTTTTTTTTAGCTGGGGCTGCGCAACGGCTGGATTTTTCGCCGTCTTTGCTTCACAACTCTCGATTACTTCGATGTTCTTCATCGCTTTTGAAATGGCGTACAATACCAGGTGGGGCAGGCTAGCGGAGATTGTTTGAGGAAATGGACGGACCCCGAGAGGAGGGCAGGCTAGCAGAGATTGTTTGAGGAAATGGACGGACCCCGAGAGGAGGGCAGGCTAGCAGAGATTGTTTGAGGAAATGGACGGACCCCGAGAGGAGGGCAGGCTAGCAGAGATTGTTTGAGAACTTGAAGAGCGTGCATTGACACTCGAATTTCAACTGTTGGTAATGTGAAATATATGAAACATATCATTGCCGCTTTTATATTTAGTAAATCCGGGTTTCTTCAACAAACAATTGACGACAAAGTACTAAACCTAGTAAGCAGTGAATATTATTTAAAACGCTACGATCCCCGGAAACGCATTTTTTGAAGACAGAATAGTCTTTTCTAAATTATGCAACTCCAAAGTCGGACCGAGACAGTGAAAATATTAGATGCCGTCAGTTTAAATCTGTCACTAAGAAAATCATCATTTTTTGGATAGGGTAATTTTACAAAACATTTTTTTTCTTTAATTTCCATTGGTTTCGCCAATGCAGTTCGCAATGCCGATAGAGATTTTTTAGGAAATTCTTTTTTTTTTCTAGGAAAGCAATTTACGGTCGCCGACTTGGCTTGGGCTTCGGAATACTGATGCTTGCAGTCGGCTATGTTTTAGCGGCGGTGATGGCAGCCCTGCCGCTTTTTGGTATGGAAATTTTGAGTTTTGTTGGGCGCACGCGACGCAACACGCGACGCAACAGAATGAACAAGGATTTTCACGTTTTTTTGTTAATATGAAAAATCAGCCGAAGTCGTGAAGATATTCTATGCCTGAACTCACAAATGCCCAAGAAATAAATTGAAACTCATTTTTTACCAAATAATTTTGAAAAAATATGTTTTGAATGAGCTAATACTAATAAAAATTTAGCCCCTAACATTTTCGAGAACTTCTTAAATCAATAAGATTCCGAAATAGTCAAGAAGCTCAGAATTACATAGGCTTTTTAAGGTATCTCCAGCTACTCCACCTCCAGCATTTGCCTGCCGCTACGCGTCGATACGCTCTGGGATAAGGTGAGAGAATACATTAAAAAACGGCTCATCCATAAAGTTATTAGATTTCTAGAAACGTACAACATTTAATGATTTTTTGTAGAGCATCGACTCACCTAACGGCATTAAAAACGTAACCAAAACTCGATGGACATGCCGTTTTCAAACATTTTATTTTTCCTGACAAACAAATTCTTTCCAACGGTTCGGCAGGCCTACAGTCATTCTTTAAGAATAATAATAGCGTCCTCGAACAAATTTTCGATAGCCTTAAGTCCAAAAACTATAATTTGAACCAAATCAACCCCCAAAATTCTTTCTAGATCTACATCCTCTTCGGCCTGCTCTTCAACATGATCGCCTTCTCGGGGATGGTCGTCTGCTACGTGTTCATTTTCTGGATGCTCAAAATCGAGGTATTTGAAATTCCTACCTAATCCCTGTTAGCCTGCCCTCCTCTCGGGGTCCGTCCATTTCCTCAAACAATCTCTGCTAGCCTGCCCTCCTCTCGGGGTCCGTCCATTTCCTCCTCCAATCTCTGCTAGCCTGCCCTCCTCTCGGGGTCCGTCCATTTCCTCAAACAATCCCTGCTCTGTTTGCAACCGGCCGCAAATTAGAAATTTTCGAGCCAAGCATCGTATCAACAATTTTGAAACATATTAAAATTCATATTTTTCCGGACTTGTATTGCACCCGCCTTGAGACCATTTAGGTCTATTTTCATGCCTTTAATTATCTTTTTAGGACCCAGACGCTCCAAGCCGTCCAGAAGATCGGGCAGTGATCAAGAAAATGGCGCTGCTCATCGGGACCGACATGATTTGCTGGTTTCCCACCCTGTTCTTTGGTGGGTTAATTTTCATTTATCCTAAAAATCTCTGCTAGTTATCTACACAAAGAACTGAATTTTGCTAATTTAAAATACAAATAATGGTGTCAATTGTATTGGGCCTCGATTGCATGGGTTACAAATCACCGTCGACTAGTTTCTAGTCGAGCCGTAGGTTCACAACTTTAGACCAAACATCGATTTTTCAAAGATTTTTGAATCTGATGATATTTGTTGGGGACTGTTGTTTTTGTATCAAATTTTTTGAACGCTAATTTCCCTCACGGGGCGCCGTTAATTCAAAATACATAAGTTGGCGAAAAAGTTTCAATTTCGGCGTCAATTGGCGTATGCCCGCGTCGCCCATTGCAAAGTTGAGAAGCATTGTAGGGACGGGAACGTAGCTGATTAACGTAAAAAGTCGTCGTTTCTCCCATAATTGAGACCAAACTTAATTTTTATCTTGAAATTTAATTTTCAAACCCGCTGGTTTTTTTCACCATAAATACTTCAAATTAAATTTATCTTTGGTTTCAATTTTATTAATTCTTGGTTGGCTGGAATTCGTCCCAGAGGTGTTATTGTCGTATACCAGTGTTTTCTGAACTTGAGAAAAAAATAAAACATTCATTTTTACCGCCCGGTTGTCCAACTTTCTTCCTGGTTTTGGCGCCCATTAAATGCCGTTGATGTCATAATTGACACGAATCAATTTTTTTTGTAGGGGAGGGTAAAACTATTCAAATTCTCTGCTTGGGAATAGATTTCATTAATTTAATTGAAAACAAACTCAAATTTAATAGCGATTAAAACTCGTAAAAACCATACTTGATTTCCATCCATTAATTATTTTCAAATCGACAGATGGTGGACGATTGTCGCAGGTCCATGATTTCTTATTTTTAAAATAGATAAAACATCAAATTTTAAGTCGGACTGAAGAAAAATTGTTTCTACAAAGGATTTTTGCGGTGATGTTATTTTTACAGAATTTTGGTGGGTAAAAAAGTTTTACAAAATGATGTAAATCTTTCAGGCTTCACAGCTGCCCTCGGGTTCCCGCTGATCTCGATCTCGGACGCGAAGATCTTCCTCGTCTTCTTCTTCCCGATCAACTCGTTTATGAACCCGTTTCTCTACGTCTTCTTTACAAAGGTAAACCATGGTTTAAAGCATTTGGTAGGTTGTAAATCCGTTAAAATGGCCCATTCCAAGCGTTTCTATAGATTTTATGCCTCAAAAAATCTTTATGTTTCAAGTTTGGACCCACTTCATCAGCAAGAAAAATAATTCTGGAGCCCGAAATCTCTTCGGTTTAGGTCTAAATCGGGAATTTTTATTGGTCACAGATTCCCCATAAATTTTGTTACCTCCGCGACACGCAATGCGATCGCTGCGCAGCTGAACTATTTCGATTTTCGGGTTGCAATTTTTTTAATTAGGAGCGGCGACAGTGTCCAAAATAAAGCTAAGTTGGTTCGCCCCAACACGCTAATGTTGTGAAACATTTTTTCGCTCTCTGGTATAAAATTTTTCTAATAGCAATCGAGTAGATTTTTTTCGAAACCGTGTTTTTACCATTTCTAAGCGTAAAAACTTGGCCAAGTTTCACCAAAAAGCCAATTTTCGACAAAAAATGCAAAATTTTCTTTGTTTGTCGCTTTAAACGGTGCTAAATTTTACAAAAAACACTATTAAAACGCTTAATATTACGTTTACTAAACATTTTTGGGCTTATAGAGAAAGAATTAGGACGAAATTAGACCATTTTTATGGTGTATGCTCTGGTTTAAATACTATCAGGTTGGAAAGAAAGTAATGGCACAAAATCTTTGAACCGCTGGAAAAACCCGCAGGAACATCGGATTTGAAAGTTTGATATGTGGTTCGGTAGATCTTCGGATGCTCTATCACGAGACAACCCTCAAAGGACCCAAAAACTAACGTAAGCCAAAATACAGGCCTCAGAAGTTTCGCAGAAAATTAGGTGAAAGCTTCCAAGCGAGATATCTCTGCATACAGGCATTTGCATACGATACCTTTAACACCAATCGATAGCTCTCGAGGAGTAGATATCGATACATGTTCAGATCATCGAAATCGGACATTGGATCGCCGAGATATCGGTCCTCCAAAATCAATGCATTTTCTGGATTTTGGTTCGGGAGCTGAAGCAAACGCAGCAGTTTTTGGCTCGCGCGGGCCTAAATTTATGGGATTTCGAGAAAAGTTCTAAGAAGTGGACCAAATTCCTAGGGGGCATATCTCGGCGATCCAATGTCCGATTTCGATGATCTGAACATGTATCGATATCTACTCCTCGAGAGCTATCGATTGGTGTTAAAGGTATCGTATGCAAATGCCTGTATGCAGAGATATCTCGCTTGGAAGCTTTCACCTAATTTTCTGCGAAACTTCTGAGGCCTGTATTTTGGCTTACGTTAGTTTTTGGGTCCTTTGAGGGTTGTCTCGTGATAAGCATCCATCTACGAACCACATTCAACTTCAAATCCGATGTTCCTGCGGGTATTCAAGATTTTTGATTTCAACTGAATATCTGGGCAAGAATAACGACGTCCAATTAACCCATCGGGTGCCTGCCGATTCTCCGGGTTACCTGCCACATATTTTTGCGACCGCGCATTATTAATGCCGAAGATTAGGGGTTCTTGTAATCCTTTATTTATGAAACTTACTTTGGGTTTTCAAGGATGGGTTCCATGATTTTGCCTAATTCCTAAATTAACTAACGCGAAATCTACGCTCACGTCCGCTGTTCTATTGCGTAATCGGTTAAGCCCGGTGCCTGCGCGCGCGTTGCGTACCGCGGAAAACGGCAATTTATGGGAAATCCACAGGCAATAAAAAACATATCTTTTTTTTCCTTTAATTCCCCTAAATTATCAAGCTTCGCGAGCTAACGCATTTTCCTGAAAAGTAACAAACTCTACAAATTATTTATGAAACTTTATTTTTTACGACTCAGTCGACGCTATGGCGTTTTTAAAAAGTCTTACCAAAGAAACTCCTGGATTTTTGAGTCCAATTCCCTATTAATTTTACGCGAAGCGCACGCAACCCAGCGCCGCTAAGGGCTATAATCGACTACGCAATGGAAGAAAGAGGCGTACGCGCGGCGCGAGAAATTCGTAAAGAATCCATGGCCAAAACAATCCTGCCTTGCCTTCCATGGTCCTTTAAAAGAGCAACTTTTTTGCATGATTCATGGTACCGACCAAGGTCACAATAATCACAATTTCGTTTCACGCGCTAGTCCAATGTCTAAAACATCTTTTCTGGAGCTATTTTTTATTGTTAGGGCTTTAGGAAGGGTTGGTACTCGCTTTTTAGATACACTACAGTGTATACTTTATGCTTTACACAATCGTAGATCCAACGCATTGCTTAGCGTCCCCCAATCGATGCATTGGCTTTTTGTAGTGGCTTTTGCATTTAACCTCATGTTTTTTGCAAGCTGTTAAAAGGTTCTGTAATTTCTGTCGTAAACCCACAGTACAAATTATCCGATCACCCCCTAGCCAGATTCTCCCAGTTACTTGCAACATATTTTTGTGATCGAAACAAGTCCTATTGGCGTTGAAGAGCGGTTAGATCGGTTTAATTGGACAAGAAACATATTATTTGCAGTTAAATCTCAATTTTTTTGCAGGTAATCCAGCGGCACGTGAAAAAGAAGGCCGTCCCTGCCATTCAGCGCATCGTCAGCATGCCTGTGCTATCGTGGGGCTTAATTTCAAATTTCGTGTTTCATTTCAAGCCATTAAATTTAATAATTAAGTAATTAATTAATCCAATGGTTTAATGCTACGGCAAAAAAATCAATGAAAATCAATTGGAAAATTTATGGGACCACAATTAGTGATTAAACTTATTTTAAAACTATAAAGAATCAAAATTAAGAAAAAATGTTCCAAAAATATGTGAAGACAAACTGATCCGGAGGGCCACCGGTAAAAACTGCGGGGGAATAACGCTAAAAATCGCACTAGGGAAAGTGTATCTCTGCTTATTATAACTTGTATTTAATTTTACAAAAAATTTTTGATTTTGCAAATAAGTATCCCTTCTTTTTCAGAACAATTTCCCAATACTACACGCATCCACCGAATAGTCGCCGGAAAACGCACGAGGAGGACGCGCTGACGAGCACCATGAACCAAAAGTTAGTCCCGTTTCTCGTCCTGGGATTGATGGGCTCTGAAAATTTTCTAAAAAACCGGAATTGATGAAACACACATGTTTCAAAAGCACCGACGGACTGGCGGAAGATTTTAAATCGAAATGATTTTTGTGAAAACCGTTTCTTAATGTTTGAAAATAGATTAAAAATCAATAAATCATAAATAATCAATGAGAAATAATAAATGCTGATATAGAATACTCGCGATTCGCAATAATTCGAGAAATAGAATATTCTGCTGTAACTTCTCGGGATTTCTCTCAAGACCCATTAAAACCGCGCTAAAATTTTTAACTTTTGATATCGATGAAACATACTTTTTTGATCATCAAGCTTCAGATTCCTCGGCGTTACGCAAACGACCGACACGTTGAGCCCGAGGTCTCAGCGAGGTTCAACTGGGGATGCGGCTTTCGATTTTGATGATGCACCGTCGGGAAGCAGGTATTTCGCTCTCTCTCTGACTCTCTCTCTCACTCTGTCGCTCTTTGGAATTTGGAATTCCTAAGGTTCTCAAAAAAATTGTTTAGATCTCCTCGCGTCTCCTTCCAAGACGAAATCGAGATGGCCGAATTTTCGCGGGATGGAGATGAGATTGTTAGAGGTGAGAGAGAGAGAGAGAGAGAGAGAGAGAGGGTGTGAGAGAAACGCAGCGCGAGAGAGATCAACTAATCAAAATTCTCCGGATAATCCAATTTTTCAAAAATCGGCTGTGTTAAAACGTATCAAAACACCCGAATCGAAGTTGGTCGACGCAACAAAATTGAAACGCGACTCTTCGGTTGTTATTGCCTATTGATTTAGCCTCAAAAAACTCTTCAGAAAATGAAACATTTGGATTAAATGATACACTCGTTAAATTTTTACGATTTCCTGAAGCTACTTTCAATCTGCAGTACCCCTGGCGCCGCCCCTCGTCCGGAAACGCACGATTTCAACTCGGGTGCAGGAGTTCTGGAAGAAGTTTAGCTCCATTCCGGAGGTAAGTGGAATTTTAGGAGAATATAGAAAAACGATAGAACCTACGTGGTATGACAAAATTATATCGAAAAGAGCATGCTAGTAATGCGTTAATGGCGATACACATAATTTTTAATTTTTTTTGAAAACACGAAAGGAACATGTTTTACACAAAAAATAGCTCAAAATTGGATCGCGTTATGGAATGAGACCTCGTTCTGGAATGCTCATAATTTGGAAATCCGAGTCGATATTTGATAGTATTCACTATTATTACAAAATGTCAAAATTACTGCACGTCTCGATTTCATAATGTAGAAATTACAAAATATCGGCTATTTTTTTATTAAATTATATTAAATAATATTAAATAATAAAAATTAAATAATATTTCATAATTTTGAAGTTTTAGAATGTCGGCAACCAATATATACAAACCTCTCAGGCAAAACACCCAAATATTATGCCAAAAAATTTAGACATAACGAAAATTCGAAATGTTGAAATTTCGGCATGATGAAATATTCACTTGAGGAGTTTTGACATTGAACGATTAAAAATATAACAAAAGTCATTATACGCTTACAAAATTATTTGTTAGGTTAAGGATGGTTTTTTAAAGAAACCTAGAAAACCAGGCCTATTTACTTGCTTAATTCTAGCAAGGGGAAAATATGTTTCAAAGAAAACGCAGCTGAAAATCGGATCGAGTTATTCAATAGGTGATGACAAGAGGACAAGATTAATTTCGCACAGTACAAAAATAATACAATAAACCTAGCTTGCCAACATTTATTTTATTCGACCTCCAACACCCTCATAAAAATTGTGCTTCACATTAAATCATTGGCGCGGTCAACTGGCACTTTCGAATGACATTGTGCACCCTGATGCGCCAACCCTGTGTTTTCAGGTATCAGAACATTCCGGAAGTGAAAATACGAACAGTACCAGTCGGCCACAAACTTCTCCGGAGCCAGCTGGGGAGGAGCAGAGGGTAAGAGGGGGCCCGGCTAGCAGAGATTATTTGAGGAAATGGACGGACCCAGCGAGGAGGGCAGGCTAGTAGAGATTCTTTCGGAAACTGCAAGCAGGGACAAATGCCGTATTATTGCTACTTTCCAAGCCCCTGTTAGAAGGTGTTTTGAAACATAAATTTGCTCAGAAGGACTACATTGAAAATACCTTTCGATATTTTCAAAAGTCAATATTCTGGCTCCAGTTTTATCATTTAAGGAATTAAAAATAGAGACAGTTTCTATGTAAAAATTAATTAATAATGTAATCTGGTAGTTAAATTTATATATTACAGCCAGGGGCGTAGCCAGAAAAAAATTTCGGGGGGGGGGCCCAAAAAATTTTTCCAAAAAACTCAAAACATTGCCGAAAAAACAGCGCCGCAGGCAAAAATTTTTAAAAAAAGTTACATAGCTCTAAAAATAGCCGTAAAAACGTGAAAAAAATAGCGCCGCAGTCAGCAAAATTTTTCAGAAAATAAAAAACATAAGGGTCCCCCCTTATGAAATTTTCGGGCCCCGGCCGATTTCGGGGCGGGCCCAGGGGCCCACCTTACGCTATGTCCCTGATTACAGCCAAGCTTCTCGCTGAGCTTCCGGCGTCCATTTCTACACCGAAGACGTGAGGGCAGCACGCGGAGTGGACAGGACAGTGGAAGGGGCAGTATGACCTCGGAATCGACATTGGTAAGTAATCTTTTGAGTTATTACAGTCTTTGCTTGAGAAAATATTAGTAGAATCAATCTGAGTTCGATTCGCCAATATCCGAGAAACATTTAATTTGGGAGACAATTTTGGTCATCATTATACGCATCGCACGGACGCCGCAACAATGCGTATTTTCGGCTCGAACCGGAAATTCTCGCTTTTTAAAGGGCCGGACAAGGCACGCATGACGATTCGTAGAATATGGATACCATCCCGCTGCACGCAACGAGCACTTTCTTTCCCCAACGTCGTGTGACGCGTAACCTCCTAATAGATTACGCAACGGAATCGCGTTCACCTGAGTTGCATGTCGTGGTGCTGAAAAATCCAAGTCGATCCATGGTCATGTATTTTCCGGTTCTGAACTAGACTTTGAAAACCCCCCGAGAAACCCCCCGGGGGAGCAAAAAATACCCCTAAAAAACCCCCCTGAGGACTGATCAGAAATACCAGTTCGGCCGATCGAGCAAATGGAACTTTCGAGAACCCGGTTTTTGGTTCAATTACCCAAGTTTGCGGCGGGGGGTTTTCAAATACCCCCGGGGGTATTTCTCGGGGGGTTTTCCAACTCTATTCTGAACCGTACGGAGTTAAAGGAGAAGCGCGCGAGATTGCGCCTAACGAAATCCGCCCTGATATCTTGTTTTCGAAACTTTTTTTTGTACCCAGGCATCGGGTACGCAGCGTTGGCCCTGTGAACAGGAGGAGAATCGATTACCCAAGGGAAAGGCGGGCGTGGCGAAAAATAAACTGCTAATTTCCGCTACTTTAGCGAAATAAGATTGTGCAAACCACACAAAGGATTGCAACTAAACAAATCAGCGCAAATCCCTCGGGTTTTGAAACATTTTCTTGACACGGAACGCGTACGCGGATCTCACCGAGGGCTGTTAATCCATTACGCAATGAAAGAGCGGGCAAGCGCGTTGTACGGCGCGAAAAAAAATCAATAGGGTCCATCACACAAAATCTGCAGCCATGCCTTTTCCGCTTCTTTAACGATATGAAACAACACGAGGCAGTCCATCTAGACAAGTCTCGCCAATTTTCTTGATTTTTGAAACATTTTCTTGACACGCAACGTGCACCGTTTGGCTGTCGGGACCATGCAATCCATTACGCAATGAAATTCACAGCAAAGCATTGTCCTCTCGTTTTTTTCAGAAGAATTCTGTGGTATGAGCATTGCAACTGGTCAAATCGGCCGAAATCCCTCAGGTTTTGAACCATTTGCTTGACCAAACGCGCACGCGGGAGGGATGGATGTTAATCCATTACGCAATGGAAGGCCGGGCATACGCATAGCGTGCCGCGACTGCGAAAAAGTCCAGAATAAATCCATAGCCATGTTTGTCCGCTTCTTTAACCATACGCATCGTAGGACCACGAGGTTGTTCGCAGATTGCATCTAAACAAATCGCTCCAAATCCATTGATTTTTGAAACATTTTATTAAGACGCGACACTACCTCCATTGGGCTTGGTAAAGAGCTCTAATCTGCTACGCAATGGAAGGGCAGGAATATGCGTTGCGTGTCGCGATGCAGAAAAATCTATAGCAAATCCACAGCAAAGCCTTGTCCGCTCGTTTATCCGGAGGGAATGTGGTTGTCGCGCGGTTTTTCATGCAAAAAACTTTTTCCAAAAGTTTCAGCGCTATCCACTCTGTGTTTTGCGAAGCGGCTTTTTGTAAAAAAAAACCTTTTGATCAGCAAAGCATCAGAAAAGCCGCTCATTTACAAAAACATTAGTAACTCATAAAAAATTTCACAATTTTGATGATCGAAGAGACGTGCTGGACCCGCCTTTCCAAGAGCTTTCGATAGATACCTATAACGTAAAAATCGGACAGGTCTGCGGCCGGCTAGGGGAGGGGGGAATTTTTTTGGGACACCCTGTCAACCTACCTAATATTCAACATAGAAAAACATATCCAAATAGCTCAAGTTTTGAAACATTTTTGCGAAGAATGCGTACCGGCAATGTAGGCTCTTTCCCCTCTTTCGTACGGTACGCTCTATGTACGGTACGCTCTTTCCCCCAACGTAAAACTTGCTAATCCATTATGCCATGCCACGATATGGAACCTGTGAAAGACACAAGGCATTGCACATAAACAAATCCACCCAAATGCCGCCTTTTTTGAAACATTTTTTTGAGACGCAACGCGCAAGCTCGTGGGCTTCCCGGAGCATGGTAAGTCATTACGCAATGGAAAGGCGGGAATGCGCTTGCGTGTGACGATTCAAAAAAAATCAATGGGAAGATCGCCTTTGTCGAGCCTGCAGCCATGACGTGTCCTCTTCTTTAACCATCTGGAATTACGTGCAAGACACGACATATTGCACCTAAAAAATTTGGAACCTCAATTTTTGGAATATTTTTATTGACACGCACGAACCATCCCTCGGTCTACATGAAGAAGGGTTAATCCACTACCCAATGGAAGAGCGGTGATACGCGTTGCTTAACGGCAAAATCTATACGAAATCGATGACTGGCGGCACCCGTAATCTGCTTTGACCCTCCTTTAATCCGTTGAGGCTGTTCGCAACACACGAGCGATTGCAGTCAAAGAAATCCACCCAAATTCGTCTATTTTTGAAACATGTTTCTGACGAAGTCCTGTTCCATCTTAACCCATCAAATGAACGTGTGCGCGTCTCGTGTCGCGATGCGGAAAAATCTATAGGAAATCCATAAACCTGAAAATGTCTTGCCCGGCCCTTTAAGGGCTCGTAGTATTTCATCAACAAATCCTTCGGCTCTTCTGTCTAGATTGATGGAAAGCCGGCTTGAAAATTCTGTTCTATAATTCTGTAATTATGAGAAAAATAATTTTAAGGAAATTCGAAGGTTTAGCCTCGATTCAAGGGAACAAGTTCTGGAAACTTGTTACTCGCGCTAAATTAATTAGCATGCCCAGGAGTTGCTACCCCGGAATCGCGGAAACATCAAATTTGTTTATCGGCTTCCGATAGGGTGATGATTCATGGAGTGCGAGCGCCAAATAACCGGCCGGATTGCTCCAGAAATTCTGAATGGTTTTTGGTAACAAATGAGGGGTTGCTAGGTGGATTCATGAAGGAGTTTGGGTCTCTATTAATTCTGGAAAAAACGTACTGGTACTTGATGCCTATGAAACACCTATTTTTCCATGCGGAATTTTTACAACATTTACAGTTTTCATAAGCTATTTTAGCCCATTAATGGCGTAGGAGGCTTCCCTATATTAGAGGAAATACGTTATTTAAGTGGTAGCACCAAACGACAGGTCAGATGGCTTTAGATAAATTTTTAATGGTTCCGATCGAATAATTGAAGGATTATCAGGGGGACGATAGAGTTTTATTAATTCTGGCACCAATTCGCTGCTAGTCAATATCTATGAAACATCTATTTTGCCAATGCAACATTTTTGAAACATTTATGGTTTTTGCAAGCTTGTTTATACGTTTAATGGAGGAGGAAGCTCCCTTCGGCCTAAAGGAAATACGACATCATATTATATAGAAACCGGCGCTACCGCTCCGGATTAATAAGACTGTTTAATGACTGGTTTCCGATAGGGCGTATTCAAAGGAGTGATAGCACCAAATAACAGGCCAAATGGCTCTAGATCCATTTTTGATGGTGACAATCGAATAACCGATTAATTGTTAGGACCATTCAGGATGGAAAATTATTAATTCTAGCACAACTCGCTCATAGTCGATGTCTATGAAACATCTATTCTTTCAAAGCGATATTTTTGCACACTAATTTAGCCCATTCATGGAGGAGGAGGCTTATCTATATATATTAGAAGAAATACGGTATTTAGAGAAGTGACCAGGGTTGAAAAGCCGCTTCGCGACTTTTCAACCCTGGTCCCGTCTGATCCCATGATCTTCTTCACTTTGCATAATTCTCGCGATTTCCGATGGCAAAAAAATGAGAAACGCCAGCTCTCTTCTCTTATATAAGCTACCGCAACGTCCGGCATATGCTAATTGTTTCCTAACAAAGAGGGTGTTCGATTTTTCAACAAAAAGCCTAATTTTAACGTCGAAAACAGCGAATTTTTGAAAATTTTATGAGTGTGCAGTCATCTCCAGACCATTGCGCTCCTAATGACGTATCAAACATGCCCCTAACTACTCTCCTTCTTGAGATACGACTGGAACAACCTGACGGAAGTTGCATGCAAAGTGGCACACACACACACACACAGACACTATTTTTTTATATACCAGGGTTGAAAAGCCGCTTCGCGACTTTTCAACCCTGGCCCCGTCTGCTCCCGAGATATTCTTGGCTATGAATAATTTTCCCACATTCGGACGACGAAAAATGAAAAACGCTCCCTCTCTCCCATTATATAGGCGATTGCCATTTCCGGTGCATGCTAATTTTTTCTTAACAAAGAGATTGCCCGTTTTTTTAACTAAAACCTAATTTTAATGTCGAAAATAGCGTAATTTGAAAAATCTTATATGTGTGCAGTCATCTCCAGCCCATTACGCACCTAATGACGTATCATACATACCCTTAACTTCCTCCCCTATTGAGATACTACTGGAACACGCTGACGGAAGTTGCATTCAAATGCACACACACACACAGAAACTATTTTTTTATATATAGTAGGATAGTAGGATAGCCTCAAATACCAGGCCAGATGGCTCTAGGTTTTTTAATGGTGTCGAACGAACAAGTGACGGACTGCTAAAGGCTAGGAATTTATTAATTCTAGCACAACGTCGCTTATAATCGATGTACATGAAACATCCATTTTTCAAAAGGGATATTTCTGTAAGCAGTTGCAGTTTTTGTACGCTATTTTGACCACTTAATGGAGGAGGAGGCTTCCCTTAAGTCTCGTAAAGTACGGCAGGATATTCTAAAAATGTATTGAATTATTTTTCCGTAGGGCCCTTGTTAGCTAGTTACGTACGATCCGAATACACCATTATCGAAGAGAGGTTTAACCGGATACCCAGGAATCCACAAAACATCATCATCTGAAAAGAAAAAAGACGTGGTAGTTGGCCAAAGGGGGAGTGATGAGAATTAATTTCGAAACTCGCAAACTACTAGCTCTGAGCAATGAAACATTGCACCTACCAGAGCCGGTTTTTGGTTTTTTACTGTCTTTTCCGACAATTAATTGCCTGCAATTTTCAGACATAATTAATTTGACCGGAATTCTCGGGTTTAGCTTCGATTTAAGAATTAATGCTCGAAATTTGTCTATATACTACAGCTGGATCGACTCCTGAATTATGAGAATATCCGGGAGTTGGTACCCAAGAAGATATATAACTACTAACTTTTGGCGTCAAAATTTTGAAAATCACAATCAAAAAAATTTTTGGCACTTTGCCAATTCAACGGAATCTGTAAGTTCTAGTTCCTTTAGTTAAAATTATAACATGGTTATCTTTGGCAAACAGGGTTGCATGTAACAAGTACAAAAGATTTGGGCAGCAAGGTGCTTTTTATGTTCAGTTCGTAGGCGTCCATTCTGGAAAAGTCCGGATTTTCCGAACGCTCCTATTGACGGCTAGTTAACCCGATCGCTATTCTTTACCACGGGTCGGATAGCGCATTCCGAAAGCTTCATTCTGATACCCTTCGTGTCCCCCTAACTCATAAAAAGTTCCATACTTTATCGCTTCAAAGTTTTCTACTTTTTTAAAAAGGTTCAAAACTTTTTAACGACCATCAATCTCAAAAATCTTCGTCTTTCGGTCGTCAAAAATCTTAAAAAAAACAACTTGTGTTATTTCTTCATACCCAGCATATTTAAGCATTCTGGCAAGGTAACGATGGTCCGATTCGTTTCCGTTCGCGAGATATTTCAGTGCAAACTTCACTTTTTTTTTATGCACCACCCTGTACAAATATAATGCTGACAATCATTCGCTAATAATCGCCATTGATGAAACATCTATTTTCCAAAACGAGAAAGTTGATCGAGGCCGTTTTAACCCCGTTATTGGACCACCTGCGCCTTTCTTTTTAGGGCTTTATCCAAGAAAAGCTTAGCTTTTACCGAGTCCGACCACTAGTTTTTACGACTTTTTAAGGCTTTTTAGATAGTTTTTGACATGAACAACTCATGTTTTACTAGACATTCGATCAAAATACTTTTACATTTAAAGGAATAGGGGCGGCATAAGTCAATCGATTACGCGCGGGAAAGAAAATGTCTCTGCGCCTCTCCCCTGGGCGCCCTCTCTCGCCGCCGGTCGCGCTGGGACCTGTTGAACCCCCTCCCAAGGGGGTTCAACAGATGCCATCCTCATCTCTTTAAAGGCATTTATGGCCACATACAAAAATGCCTGATAATGATCAGGCGAAAGAACCATCCTTTAAGTAAATTCTTTCATTGATAACGCAAGCGTCCGAGGTGTCAATAAAAAATGATTCATTGATCGCCAACTATACGATGTTTTTGTGGGCGATAATGCAGGATACCGAGTAGTCACGACATTTTTTCAGGCATAGCACTAAAATGTCCAGTTCCCTGTTTTCAAACCTTTTAATGCTTTGCTTAATTTTCAGGGCCTTCTAAACCAAGAGCGCCTCTCCCTGGCCACATCGCATGAGGGCGAGAGCGATGACGAGAGAATCGCCATGCCGATGGTTGTGGTAGGTTTTTGAAGTTTTTCGGTAGGTAGGAAGCGTGCCACGGTGCTAGACGTTCCATATTTTCTTTGGGTTGATTTTTATATCTAAGAGAAGTATCTGAGTGTAAAAAATTATCTAAATTTGGTTAAAGGGCAGGGCAGGGAATTACTGAGAAAATCCAGCCCCGCTGACAGACCAGTACCAAAATCTCGAAATCTGTGACAAAGAGGCCGAATTTCGCAGCTCTCATATTTCAGACAAAGCAACTACCGTCCATACTTTTTTTTGCGTAATAGAAGGTAGTTCTTTTTCGAAATTCACTAATGTAATCCACAAAAAACCAACCCCAAGCGCCATAAAATTTTCGTGTTTCGTAGTAACGTCCAGATCATCAACAGTTCTACTGGTCAATGGCACGTTGGTTATCTTGACAAAATTCTATTATTTTATCAGCCTAGGCAGAAATTGAGGTCAATCGATAGGATATTTTTTGCTTGATTAAAAACGTGATAAATACCATTTGATATGTTCGCGATAAAGGTTGTTTTCTTCTAGCCTTGCATATTTTTTTGACCAACAGTCGTAAATCGAATTTTTACAATACTTTCGATCTGGTTATCTCGAGCAAACGTAAAAAAAGCATCGTTATTTTGTTTACGGGTTTACGGAACAGATTGGCCCTCCCCCGCTAACAGATCAGCACCAATAAGCTCCAAATACAGAGAGAGGAACCAGGCAGCCGAACTCTCATGTTTCATACAAAAGACAATATCGTCCATATTTTTTATGATTAATGGTCGCGATTACTGTGAATTTTAATACGTTAAGTGAGGAAATCAAGAAGGACTAGTTCATTTTTTTCATACATGAAGTAGGAAGAAATGTTTTCTAGTTCTTTGTGGCCTTTCATAGATTTTTCAAAGACGAATCAACCGGTTTAAAAAATTTATTTGTTTCTTTGATTTAATTTTAATTTCTAAAAAACATTCTATAAAAATGTATATATTCCGGCATCGGTCCCTACGGCATTACTGACAAAAACCCCCCACCCGCTAACAGAGCCGGACCAAAATATCCAACAAGCCAGCTGCCCAATTTTGGAAGTCTTATGTTTCATACAAAACCTAACAGCGTCAATGTTTCTTGATGTTTAAAAGGCCGTTTGCGAGTCATCCGAACAAGACTTGGCACAGTTTTTTTCGACCCCGTTTTTTCGACGCCATGTGAAAGAGCATGGTCGAATTAGTAGGGCTGCATAGTTTTGAAAGTTTAAAAAGTTTAATTTTGGGGCTTAAATGGCCGTTAAAGTTGCCTACCCCGAAAAACTATCTCGGAGCTCACTGGGCGGATCTGCATGAAACCTCGGGACAAGATCTAATTTGAATCGCTGATCATTTTTGTAATACATTGCAAAGCACGAAAATGACCGGAACATAGGAATATCGCGTAGTCAAAACAGTTTTTCCGGGTTTTCGTCATGATGGAAAGTTTGCTGTAAGCTGAAAGTTATATCAAAAGATGCGCAAAAAATTTCTGCATCGAATGGTGTATTTTTTAGGATGCAGCCAGTTTTCCATCATGTCGAAAAATTTGATATACTAAGCCTCAGGTACAAAAATTCGAAAGTTGCAAATATAAAAAACGTTGCCTGGTTTCTAGAGACGAAATCAGACCGATCGCAAAAAAGAGCAAAAAGAAATTCGGCTTCTGAGAGGGGGCTGGGATTGAACTCGGGTCGTTCGCGTGGGACCTGGCGGCGCCCACTAGTCCCCGTCCCCCGTGCCCCCCAGGCGGACCATCGCGGGTTCGATCCCGCAAATCGCCAGTTCCGCGTAGGAAGGGAATTTCTTTTTGCTTTTTTTTGCTTTTGGTTTTGGCTAGTTTTTATATGGGGCTCTATTTACTTATGTTGACAAAGAAGTTTTCTTATACATTTTGAGATGGTTTTCTGATTTAGAAAAGCTAATTTTCGCATGATGGAAAACTGGCTGCATCTAAAAAATACACCATTCGATGCAGAAATTTTTTGCGCATCTTTTGATATAACTTTCAGCTTACAGCAAACTTTCCATCATGACGAAAACCCGGAAAAACTGTTTTGACTACGCGATATTCCTATGTTCCGGTCATTTTCGTGCTTTGCAATGTATTACAAAAATGATCAGCGACTCAAATTAGATATTGTCCCGAGGTTTCATGCAGATCCGCCCAGTGAGCTCCGAGATAGTTTTTCGGGGTAGGCAACTTTAACGGCCATTTAAGCCCCAAAATTAAACTTTTTAAACTTTCAAAACTATGCAGCCCTACTAATTCGACCATGCTCTTTCACATGGCGTCGAAAAAACGGGGTCGAAAAAAACTGTGCCAAGCCATAATGGGGACTGTTCGAGTGGCCCGCGGACGGCCTTTTAATCCCGCGAGGGTGAACGCTACAAATTACTGCAATTGCGACCGCAAGGGTTAAAATTACCATGTATCGTAAAGAAGTCTAGATCATCAGCAAAGTCACCCAGTTAATGTGACGTCCTCTCTTGACAAGACAGATTTGATTCGGTTTTTCGGTATAAAACAGGTCAATCATTTTGAAATTTTTGGCCTAATTAACAAACTTAATAAATACCATGTGACTTCCAGATACTTGCAGCAACAAAACTAACATGCTTTCTAGTTTTTTCCCCCCATTCATAGATATTTATGAGAGTTATTAGAGCCTGACTTTTTTCAGGATTTTGGAAAATGTCCTCTGGTGTGCTTTTTATATTTCAAAATTATAAATTTTTTTGAAATGATATTTTGTTACAGGGCAGTACGGAATTACTGGAAAAAATTGTTCCTCCCCCCCCCCAACGGACCGGTACCAAAACCTCAAAATCTTTAAACAAGAGGCAGAATTTCCCAAAATTTATGTGTTTCATGCAAAAGCCAATATCGTCTATATCGTTGATGAGCAATGGAAAGGAGTTATGGCTGCCAATTCAGCGCAGAATATTACGGAAGTGAAAACCTAACACTTTAAAATTTCCATGTTTCATAAAAAAGTCCAGATCATCAGCGGTGCGGCTGGTCAATGGAAGCTTCTTTGGCCACGTTCTCTTTCTTTCTGCGCTTACGATGTTTATTCTTAAAATCAATAAAATACGTTTGCTTAAGAAAATTAAAAAATACTCGTTGATTTTTGAAATATTAAATAGACACAAAACGTTTTCTAGTTCTTGTCGTTCCTTTCACAGATTATTTCACCGAGAATACCAACATTTTTGAAAATTCTTATAATACCTTTGAACCGAAATTACGTAAAATTCTATAAAAATCGCCGATATTTTGGCATGTGGCGTACGGAACTATTGACAACCCCCCGCTAACAGAACGGTACCAAAATATCCAATTCTTTAGACAGGCCAGCGGTGGAAATTTGGAACTCTTATGTTTCAGGCAAAATTAGATTTTTTACTTAATTTAGAAATTTCATAAATACATTTTGATTTGATTGCTACACATGGAAAGGAAAAAATCAGGTCTTCTAGCTCCACAACACTCCCTCAACTACGGTAGACCCGGAAAGAAGTGGAGAAACCCCGAAAAAATTCACGAAATTCACTAATGAAATTCGCAAAAAACCAACCCCAAGCGCCATAAAATTTTCATGTTTCGTAAAAACGTCCAGAGCATCAGCGGCGCCACTGGTCAATGGCATGTTGTTGTTCGTTACAAAATTCTATTTCTTTATCCGTAGAAATTGATGACAATCAATCAGATATTTTTTGTTGAATTTAAATACTTAACAAATACCATTTGATATGTTTGCGATAAAGGTTGTTTGCTTTTACCTTGCATATTTTTCGACCAACAAGCCGTAAATGTCGAATTTTTATAATACTTTCGATCTTGTTATATCTCACAATTGTAAAAATGTGTTATAAAAATCACCTGTATTTTGTTATGGGACCGTACGGGCTTACGTGGAACAGATTGGCCCTCCCCCGCTAAAAGACCAGTACCAAAATCTCCAAATCTGTAAACAGAGGCCGAATCTCGCGACTCTCATGTTTTACACAAAAGTAAGTACCGTCCATATTTTTTATAATTAATGGCGGATAGTTCTACTATTTCGAAAGTCAGCAATGAAAGTCACAAAAATCAAGTCCTAGCACTTTGGAATTTCCATGTTTCGTAAAAACGTCGAGATCGATGGCACAGCCACCAGTCAGTCCTGGTTTGCCAACATCCTTTTCCTTTCTGCGCTTACGGTGGAATTCTAATAATGAAAAATACGTTTGTTTAATTGGGAAAATTAAATTCAAAATTACCTGTTGATTTTTTATACATTAAGCCAAAGCAGATGTTTTCTAGTTCTTTTTGGTTCCTTAATAGATTTTTCCACGACAAATCCAACAGTTTAGAAAATGTTTATAATTCCGTTGATGTTCCTCCCGCCCGCGCAACTCTTACCGTCGCATGTTTGAAATAAAAGTCAATACATGAGCAATCGTAAGTACTAGTAGTCCAGGTGAAAATGAAAAGTATTGAAATCCGGACCTGCCACCTTAAAATTGCCATGTTTCGTAAAAACGTTCAGATCATCAGCGGTGCCACTGGTCAATAGCATGCTCTTTTTTTTCCAAAATTCTATTTCTTTATCCGCTTCAGGTAGAAATTGAGGTCAATCGATAAGATATACTTTTGCATAATTAAAAACTTGACAAATGCCACTTGATATGGTTGCAATACATTAGGCAGGAAAAATAAAGGTTTCTTTTCGTCTAGCCGTGCATATTTTTGAGCAACAAGTCGTAAATGTCGAAGTTTTATAATACTTTTGATCTTGTTATATCTAGCAAACGTAAATTTTTTTACAAAAATTATCTGTATTTTGTTATGGAGGCTTACCGGGAAAGGATTGGTCCCTCCCACCGCTAACAGAACAGTACCAAAATCTCCAAATCTGTAAAGAAGAGGCCGAATTTCGCGTCTCTCGTGTTTCACACAAAAGCAAGTACCGTCTATATTTTTTTATGATTAATTTACGGATAGTTCTATTTCGAAAGTCAGTAATGAAAGTCACAAAAATCAAGCCATCTTTCGTATAATGGTCCAGACCAATAGCAAAGCCACCAGTCAGTTTTGCACCCGAATCATTCTCTTACTTCCTGCTATTATTGTGGAATTCTTAGAATCAATGAAATACGTTTGCTTCATAAAAGAATTTAGCAAAATATCAGTTGATTTTTTTGATACAATAAGTAGGACCAATATTTTTCCTAGTTCGTTGTGATCTTTTCATAAATTTTTCACCCAACGTCAAACATTTTCGAAAAAATTGTATAAAATGCTATAAAAACCGCTTATGTTTTGGCATGGGGCGTGCGGAATTATTGACAAAAATCCTCTCCCCCCGCTAACAGAGCGGTACCGACCAAGTTTTGGTACTCTTATGTTTCAGGCAAAAATTAATAGTGTCACGTTGCCTTGGCGATCAATACCGGGATCGACTACGCAGAAATTTTGGCGCTAAAAATTTAAAAAAATGGAAAACCTGAAAATTAAATTTCGATGTTTCGGAGACAAACTTTAGGACGACAGCAAAGCGCCCGGTCAATGCGGCGTCGTTTAACCTCAATCATTGTATCTTTTAATACTTACAATCAGCAGAATTAAAAGATTAATAAACACAATTTGATTTTATTTGACATGAATAGGAAAAATAATGTCTTCTAGCTCCACAACACTCCCTCAACTACGGCAGACCCGGAAAGAAGTGGAGAAACCCCGAAAAAAGCGCACAATCCCTTCAAAATGCCCTCATTGCTGGATCGGAGGACGCAGGTGGGTTTTCTTAAAATGGTTCGGAGCTATTGCAATATTGGGAGGACCCACTTTTTCCTTAAAATCCAATTTTTTCAAATATAAATCGAAGAATTGTTTCTAAACTTTTTTGCGATTGCGAAGCGCAAAACCGACTTTTTTATGATGCAAAAGATCTCGGTTTTGCGAACTAAAATTCAAACTTTCACGCTGCTCCACAAATTATAGGAAAGAATTCGGTTATTGAGATAAAGCTTTTCAAAAAAAGTGATTCTTCCAGAAACCTGGATGGATTGGAGTTAGCGGTAATTAATCGCCAGGGGTAATGGAAGTAATTGTTGCAGCTTATTAAAAGTGTTATCGATTTTGAATTTTCACGTTAAATCAAAAATAATATGCCCGGATTGCAAAATGAAGTTAAGAGGAAGCCTCTGACTATTCCAATTTGAAAAACTAGAGCATTCGCTTCGTTCAAAAGCTATGTTTCGTTTTATGAGTTTGCAAATCCGGTTTTTTATAACTCAATTTCTTGGAATTTTTTGGTGGCTTGACCTCTTCTTCCTCAAGTTATTGTGAAATCGGTTAAAATTAGGCCAATCGCACTGTAATTTCATGCCGCAGACTACCTAACTAAAGTTTCAAATACGTTAAAAAACGCTCCAAAAATAACCTAAAATTGCATTTAGAATTTTTTTAGGAGAAAAATGGGGGATTTGAGACATTGAGAAAACGTCACATTTTTAAAAAAAGAAATGTTTGAGTCAGAAAATAACATGAATTTGCGGCGCTTCAATTAATAATATTGAGGGAAATGCATTGATATGGAACAGGTCGAAAGCAATAACTATTATTCGATAATACCTATAATAAATTTTCGCGTTAAATTAAAAACTATGATTAAGAATGCTCAATGAGGTTAAAAAGAAGACCTACTGTTGCACTTTCAAAGACTCGAGCATTCGTTTCGCGCAAAAGCTATGTTTCGCTTTGCTTGCTGGCAAACCCGGTTTTTTATATCTCAGTTGCTTGAAACGATTTCTGCTTCCTCAAGTTGTTGTGAAATCGGTGAAAATTAGGCAAATCGCACTTTAATTGCATACCAGAGAACACCTAACTGAGTTTCAAATACGCTAAAAAACGCTCCAAAAATAACCTCAAATTCCATTTAGAATTTGTTTAGGAGAAAAATGGGAGAGTTGAGACATTGAGAAAACGTCACATTTTAAAAACAAATGTTTTAGTCAGAAAATTAACATGTACTTGCGGCGCGCCAAACAATGCATTTGAGCGAAATTGTATCCGGATTAAATTGAAGGCAAAAACACATCTAAAATATCAATGATCGTAGTGAGACGAAACTAAATTAACTTAAAGTTGTATTAAATGCTATTAAATATTAAAAGACAAGCGAAAAATTGTATCTTGCTTTTAGTTAAAATTTGAAATTTTGCAGCTGAAAGAAGACCGCCGGCGCAGCGTTCCGATCATCCCGCCGCTGCTCGTCGTCAGCGAGTGCTCCGAGAATAGCACGAGCAGCTGAAACTGAAAATCCATCACTTCTTGCCTTAAATGGTCCTTTAAAGGGACTGGGACGGCGGAAGTTCCTATAGAAATCTTGCCAGATCCCGGTTTTATCGCAAAACTCCATTAAAACAATGTGTTGCTAGAAAATTATTGGTGACTGAAATTTTTTTACGCTCAATTACAATTATCGTTTTGCCGAAATTTCCTTTCGACGAAATTTCGATTGTCAGTCTCAATTCTTTTTTCGCCTTGATTATTCATTTCAAGGTTTTTCAAATAGAAAGTTTAGCGCCTTGAAATTTCGCCAAAGCGACATTTCGACAAAGTGATAACAAATCGTGCCTGGCGATACTAACTAACATACGGATTATGCCTATAATATTTATTCTCAACACAAGGTTCACAAAGTCAACTCTTACAGTGTGAGGAATCAGGTGTAAATAGGGTGGTGGAGAGTGGTAGAATAAGGGGAAAATTATGATTAATTGTAAATATTATGAAGATGTGAAAGAGGGGGAATGGAATAGAAGAGTAGAATGACGAGAACACCATTACAGTAGATAGGAGATGTGGATAAGTCGGGAAAGATGATTTTTAAAGACTTTAGACGGAATATAATGGCAGTTTGGGGACAAGAATTTAAGGGAGCATCTACGCGAGAGGAGAAGAAAGCTTTTGACAGAGGTTTTTTGAGCAAGTATAGGGCTGATTTTGGTTTTGCACGGGGTCTTTTCGCGCGCATGGGGGGTCGGGAGGGGCGTGGCCTAGTGGTCTAAGGCGCCGGTCCAAGGGACAGGTGGGGGGTGCTGGTTCGATCCCTCCCGGGGAAAGGAACATGATAACGTTTTGCTTTTTTCATAAAAAGGTGCGGAAGAACATCAACATCCTTGATATACACACCCCAATAACGAGAACTGCCGAATTTAGCCAAGTTGACGCTACACATAGAAATATACAGTCTACCACTACAGTCTGCCTCGCCTTACTTGCTGTTTTTTTATGACCGGTGTATAATAAAGAGCTTATTTATCAAATTTTGGGGTTTATTGTGTACTGTGTTTATTTATACCGATTAATCGACCCTGATGGATAGTGCGCTTCCAAAAGATATCTAAATAATCAGCAATCGGTCGTACAATTGTTGTAATTATTGTTATTGCACAATTGCCTTTTTCATGCAAGACTTGTTTCAGACGTATAATTTTCTGAATGACCCATGAAAGGCATCTACGCCTTTGTTTGATTTTTTTTAAGTCATACCAATATAGCAACGAAACCACCAGATTATTAAGTCGATTTCATGGATTTTTGTAGACTGCAATTTTGAAACGCTCTATTTTAATCTGACTAGTTTATCGCAAAAACACATTTAAAAAAATACAGAAATGCATTGAATAAGCCATGTCAATATATTTGGTTTTTAAGAACAACCGAACACCAAGAATTTTTGCTGGAACCCGTATGGAATATTTTTTGGAGAAAATGACAGGAATGGGGCTGAAGAAATGATGAAACACATAAAAAAATAGGTATAGAAACTTAATAAAAGCGGAAATAGTAGTTTAAGAATACAGTAAGACTACAATATTATAAGGCGCAGGACCCGTTTCTGTAGTTTCGGCATTAGCATCTTCTTCATTGCATTTTTCTAGACGTACGTCATCGAGTGTGCTTCCGGAATTTCCGCAACCGGATGCTCTCGTCGAAGAATGTCGACACTGAAAAACTAAGGATAAATAAAATAAGTATAAATAAATAATAAAGATAAATAAGGATTTTTTTTATTTCAACTTAATATAGATTTTTCGGAGATTCGCTCCCTTCAAAAAAATTTGTTTTTTTGCAATTTTTGAAAAATATTAATGTTTCAATTTCTTTTAGCGATCATGCTATTTCGAATTTAGCAATGGACGTATGTGCTCTGTTCAATTAAATTAAAGGGATAAGGACGGCATAAGTCAATCGATTACGCGCGGGAAAGCAAAAGTCTCTGCGCCTCCTTTTCTGAGAAGAATAAATTCTGGACGCTAAGTGTTTCAATAGCGCTATGTAAATTTCAAAAGTTCCTACAAATGCTGTTTAAAATAACATCTGTTTTTACTCATCAAAAATAAAGTACATCGGCTATAAAAAAATGTGTTTCATTTCATTTACTGGTCACGCTTTTCAATATGGCTTTCAATAACGACGAATAAATTCTAAAATTTAAGTGTTTCAATTGTAAATACTGTAAATTTCAAAAGTTCCTACACTTGCTTCAATAGCGCTATTTAAACGCGATAAATGAAATATAAAATTTGTCCTACAAAACCTCCTAAAATTTTTACAAAAATTTACCGCCCAGAAGTGTTTGGCGGACTGGCCCACGGGCCACTTGGTGTCGTACCGTACCCACTCTCACGACCGTTTTCACCGGAAAGCCTCGAACGGATATCCGTCGCGTCGTCCCACCTGAAAAGATTTTTTAACGGTGTCCCGACTCAAGATTATTGATTTTGCCACCTATTTCAAAAACGTATCTTTTGATGCATATTTTTTTTATGAAACCAAATCTTTTTGAAATATTGAAGTTTTGCCGCGTGACCGGGAAAGAATCTGCTTTAAAGACGATTCTCGGAAACCGATTCTTGATAGCTCGAGCGATTTGACAAGTAACATTTTTGATACATATCGTTACAAAATTTCTGAAATTTTTAAAAAATAATTCGCAAGTCCTACAAGAAAAGTGCTATTTTGGTTGTATTAGCAAAGGATCGATGATCATATATTTTTAAACTTTCCAGAACTATAGTTGGGACAAGCTAGGCTGGTTTGTCAATATGACTATCGCAGCCCGGTTATAACCTTCGTTGAAATCCAACAAGTCACGTTTTTGAAACACGATTTTCTCTTCACGCATTTCTATCAAAAGTTTTATATCTCAAATTTTAATTTTACCTACCAAATGATATCTTTATATCCAAGAATTAATTCCATTACTTGCTCCATAGCTTGAGATTTTATCGGCGGAAAATATAACTACAAAATTCTGAGCAATTTCGGCAGATTAAAAACCTATGTTCCAAAACATTTCCTGAGTCGGGGTCGACGGTAAGGTGTAATATCAGTAGAAGATTGAACATCGAAAAAGTTGAGGCAATCTCCGCAAGCAGTAAAATTCTCCATTGCAAAAATTCTCTTACCTTTTGCCGACCTGCGGGCTGTCGCTGTGGAGCACGACGAGTTCATTATCCAACGAACTGTCGCTACATCCAGGGGAGTGGAATTTACGGTGTTGTTCTACTGAAAAACACCATAAAATAGAGCTTTTCCTCAAACAATCTCTGCTAGCCTGCCCTCCTCTCGGGATCCGTCCATTTCCTCAAACAATCTCTGCTAGCCTGCCCTCCTCTCGGGGTCCGTCCATTTCCTCAAACAATCTCTGCTAGCCTGCCCTCCTCTGTCATTTCCTCAAACAATCTCTGCTAGCCTGCCCTCCTCTCGGGTCCGTCCATTTCCTCAAACAATCTCTGCTAGCCTGCCTCGCTTGTTTCTTAAAACATACCGTATTCAGCTTGTAATCTCTGTGGTGGTGGAGGTGGGGGTTTCGAAGTTGGGGGTGGTCTTCGTGTTGACTGTCGATAGGCGCTCGCGTAGTCGACCGGAATCTGGAACAGTTTTTAATTAAAAAGGCCTCAAGCCAGCGGTAACGGCGCATGATTTATAAAATATTATATTATTTATATTAATGATTGTAAATGGACGTAATCGATTAGCCAATGAAATTCCAGGGGTGCGCGTTGCTTGTCGCGGTGCGGAAAATTCATATAGATCTATTGCTAACAACTGTAGATGTGATTTATATCATAAGTCCATTTTAAATTCAGGTTTGCATATTATTTATTTTAGTTTGTTGCACAATCGATCACGCGATAAAATTCCCGGTGTGTGCGTTGCGTATCGCAGCGCGGCGCGGGCAACGGGAAATTTCTCCTCCAGCAAAAGCGATTGCTTCTAAAAAATCCGGGCGAACAGTTTAGTTTTGGAAACATTTTTGTTTTCGCGCGGAACGCAGTCGCTTTTTTGGGCGCTAATCGGTGACGCAATAAAATTCCTGGCGTGAGTACCGTGTTGTGGTCCGAAAAATTACTACAAATCCATAGCCAGGAAAATGTTTGATTTCCCTGCCATTCCGCTCCCTTTAAACTCACAATCGGACTCTGCAGCTGGCCCATTCTCGAAGGTATCTCCTCGTAATGTCCGAGAGTGTGGTACGCTTCTTGTAGTCCGCTATTTAGCCGTATCGTTGTGGAGGATTGTCGAAGTGGACCGTCCCCGTTACGGTAGCACCTGAAAATAATTCCAATTATACCGAGGCGAGGTGGTGCGAAGCGAATTGCAGGATTTAAGATTTTTTCATAAGGTAGTTTTGACGAAACACCCTTTTTCAGATACTGTTTTCTATAGAAACGACACGTTTTGGTCGAATCAGCTTGGATTCGCTTGGTGACGTGGAACAATTGTCATATTTTAGAAATTCGTATAATTCAATTTCCACGAAACACCATTTTTAAAAGGCTGCTTTTAAAGGAAAAGCCGAACGTCAGAGTTTTTGCTATTAGTATTAATATTGGAATAAAAAATTTAAGAAAGGAATTATAAATTTTTTAAAGGTCTCTTTCGAATGTTTCGTTTTTTCATCACAAAAGGGCTAGAAAGATTCACTAGAATAAAGATATTAGAAATTTAAATTAGCGTAGTGGCTAGAGAATTGGAAATACACTAACTCCAAAAGCTATTTTTATAGCAACTGAACGCTTTGTAATGAAATCGCTAGCTCTACTGCATAAAAGAAAAGGAATTTACAAAATTAGGTCTACTGTCAATGCGAATTTCCCTGAAACACATTTTTCTAGAAAAGAAGTTGAAACCTAAAAGGGGTTTTGTAACATCAGCTTGTTTTCAAAATTGCGCTGAGCGATTTACCAAACAACAAATAATTACTTCGGTAAGCATTTTCCAGGAAACATTTATCTTTTTATCAAAATCGGGATTTTCGAAATTTTTACAAAAGAAATTAAAGTTGGCGCGCCAGCGCGGGAGTTTGAAAATGTATCGGTAATGTAATCGGTAAGGCAACAGAGTCAGTATCGAACTGAACATTCCTGTAAAATTGAATTTTGACGAAACACGCTTATTCAAACGCTATTTTTTACAAAGTGAACATTTTGCGACGAATTGCAATAAGGGGCGCAAAAAAAGTACCATTGACAAAATTGGCTAAACGGTCAAAACCAATTTTTTTGAAACACAATTTTCTACAAAAATAATTGGAAACCAATAGTTTCGTAACAATAGCTAGTTTTTAAGATCAAGGGTTTTGACTAATCATTTCGATAAGTAGTTTCGTAGAAACATTTTTCAGTTACAGAAAATCGGGATTTTCGAATTTTTCTTTTTTGTAAAAAGAATTAATATCGACGCTCTGAATATTATAAAAAACTATCTTCTAGTAGAAATTTTTTCGAAACGTTTCTCTAAACTGTATTTCATTAGTAATATTTTGCTCACTATCTTGCTACCGGGATTTATTTTGCCATGATATAATTGCCTATTGTGTTTTCGAATCACCGCCAGTCAATGCAATTTTTTGAAACATCTGATTTTTTCTTGCTTGCCTCATAATTTACGTTTAATGGCATTTGTTTTAATGTAGCTTACCTGAGGGTTGTGGGCGTCAGCGTCTTATGGAAAACCATCGATCCACCCTGCCGCATATCGCCGTACATTAGCATCCCAACGGAGCCCTGAAATTGCATTTGATACCGATTGATTGCGCTCATTAAGAATTGCGATTTTTGTTGATCATTGAAATTGAGTGAAACACCGTTTTTAGCGCTAATCCGCATAATAGCGTAACATTTAAAAGTCTATTCTGTTGTTTGAAATTTTATTATTTTACAACTGTTTGTAACACTTTCCGTAGGCACCCAACGACGATTGAAACACAAAAAATTAGTGCAATGCTAAAACTTTACGAAACATTAATTACCATGGGCCTGTTGGCAATCTAATTTGAACGTTTTTACGTTTCTATTAAAATTGTATGTGCTGAATGGAGGTAGGAATTAATTAGCAAAATACCCATGCATTCACGATTAAGCGCAACAAAAATTTTGATGTTTTGTGAAAACTTAAAACATTTTTTTGTGCAAGATTTACGTAGCGAACAATTAGCAGAGCTGATTTCACCCGAATGCTCTTGCTTTTAATGAAAAGGTGGCGGTTTAAGATATAACGGCAAAAAGGAATAAGGCTGATAAAGAGGAATCCGTTTTTATCAAACCTGAAAGAGAAAATTTTCGTCTTTTTACGAAAGCAAAACAGATTTTTGATACATTTTATATTTTATTTAATTTTATATTTTATATACAAAATATTTAACACCAGATTTTTGGATTAAATACCCAGATTTTTGCATTCTTTAGAACGATGAAACACATTTTCCCTTCTCCTTTTTTTGAAGTTGGCAGAATTCCCCGATTAAATTGTTTAGGGCGCTTGAAGCTTTTTATTAGGTCTTCGAGACTTTCTAATATTTTTATATGTGCGTATTATTCATATTTCCTATAACCCACATGATGATTTGGGGTGGATTTCATCGAGTTGTAGCTCCACATACTGTCCGGAGCAGTGAGGATGTGATCCGCAGACGGGGTCTTCTTCTTTCGGCTCTGTTCGACAGAGGATTGCCTGAAAAATCATAAAATAGCATATAGAGCTTATAACAGGATCTTAGACGCTGTTTAAAATCAATAAACATCAAGATAATTTCTTAATACAATTTGCTTGCTGACCAGATGATAGATTATTTCTTAGAAAGATTTGCGGTCGCATGATTTATTTGCAACATATTTTTAGTGAAATTATTTTCACCGATGTTTGCAGGTTTTTGATTAAAATCTATCGCATTTATTTGCATTTACCTCGATCCTTTAGTTATTTTAGTAGCGTTTATGAAAATTCCGGAATGAGATAGATTGTCTCGGAGATGCGGAAGAGGCGCGTGGCGAAACATTTTGTGGCAGAAAAAACTCGCGATTATATAATTTTTTGAAAGACCGTTAAATCCGGATTTCTTCCAATCTGTTTTTTGTTTACTTTTGAACATTGGTCATTCAATAGTATCATAATTGTTGCGAATCTTATCTTGGAACATCATTAGTCTGGCTAAAAAATTCCGATCTTCAAAGATTTTTTGAAACATCTCTTTTTTTTCGCGGCCGCTTTATGTATTTTTGAGAGTTTCGCGCCGTCAATTTATTTTTAATTTTTAATTTTAATTTTTAATTTTAAGCAGCTATAATCTATATTAATTTCTTCAACTTCCGTTCCCTCTCTAGGGAACATAATTGGCCCTGTAGACTCGATTTTAGGGGGCCCTATTCCGGGGGAACGGGGGCCCAGATGGGACCCCCAAATTATGGGCCAGCGCCGAACTGTCCGTCAAAAGAGAGGAGAGAGGAGAAAGGGGAGAGAGAGGGAGAGAGAGAGAGAGAGCGAGAGAGAGAGAAACTTGACGAGCATGACGGACAATAGCCTCCTCCTCTTTCCCGCCGAGGACGTTAAACACCCAATTTCCGCGCTGACCTCGTGTTAGTGCTAGAGTTTGAAAACCCCCCGAGAAATACCCCCGGGGGTATTTGAACACCCCCCCGCCGCAAACTTGGGTAATTGAACCAAAATCCGGGTTCTCGAAAGTTCGATTTGTTCGATTGGCCGAACTGGTATTTCTGATCAGTGGGCCAGGTCCGCGTCTTTCACCTTTCAGCAAAAGACGCATTCTCGGGGGGTTTTCAAAGTCTAGTTAGTGCTATAGAAAACGATAGAAAAAAGACGATATTTGCATATTCTGGCACCTCTTCGCGTCAGGGTCGGTGACGTGAAAGTACGCAAACAGATCGTCAGCGGTAATCATGGTTTTGTATAATTACTTTTCATGACGAGTCGGCATTGGGCAAAGCATTGTCAGCTTGGACCAACAATTTAATGAAACATTTGATTTTTTACAAACAGAAATAGCGAAAAGGCTCAAATCAGCGCTGGGACTATTTAGCTTCCAAGCCGAAGCAAAACAGCCGATTCACAAAAACATGTTTTACGCAATAGCCAATTAAACGAAATTGCTCGCATTGTAATTTTGCATATACATCCGCATATATATTAGGCCTTGCTTGACTAATCTGGGGCCCTATTTCTTCAAAGGATCGCTGCTAGTCCGCCTTCTGAGGGCCGTGCCTCCTAAACGATCTCTGCTATCCTTCCCGATGCACAAAATCATACTTTGGCAACCAATAGCCTAACCAATCGCAACCAACGGAGCGGGATCTATTGTACGATTTGTAAGACGTGGGTGTGAATCATCTACTAAAACATATTTTTCTCGAATTCGTCATTTTTAGAAGTTTCGAGGCTCCAAATCATTCCTGAGGGAATCAAGTGTCCTCCAAAAACATCAAAGGATCTCTGCTAGTCTGCCCCCCTTCTGAGCGTGAATTTACCCAAGCTGATTATTTGCTGCCCTGCTACGGTTCTGCTCTGTTAGCGGGGGTGGGGGCAGCAAACCCAATTTGGTTCATCGCTTCGTCGGCTCCATTTGTGAGTATATAGTAATATCCGAAAGTTACAGCGCTTTTTGGGTATTTTATAAATCGAAATGTGCCCGGAAAATTCAGATGATTCCAATTTCAAATTCAACGAACTGGACTATTCGTGAATAATGCGTAAAATTGAAATTTTTGAAACATCTGTTCTGATCTCGCGCTCAAAACTCCTAAAATAGACTAGAAACTGCAGAGCTTTTGCTAGTTAATTATGGGTAAAATTAGCTATTTTTCCAGCCACTTCACCCCCGCTAACAGACCAGCACCAACCAGTCAAACCCCCCAAATTCACTCCATTTCCGTCAAATTCATCAAGCTGCCCCCGTCCGTTCGATTCCGGGTGGATGTCAGCACCATGGCCGGGTGGCCGGCCACTGGGTGTGTCGAATGTTTCAAATGCAGGCCCCCCGTGTCATCCCCTCTGGGGCCCTCATTAGGGCCCAGAGCGAGAGGGCCCAAAACTGGGCCCTCTCCCCCTTTAGGCGCCCACCAGTGACAATGTGTCCCCCGTTGCAATGACTGACTTGGCGATGACACCCCCGACCCGGAAAGGAAAGTATTGGTTGTCGCTTGTGACTCATTGGGCCCTTGGGGCCAAAGGGCCTTAGGGCCCAGAGGGCCGAGTGGCCCCTTGGCCCTCGGACACGCACTAATGCACACAAATTGGCTGGTATCTGGCCGGCTGGGGGGTTGGCACGCCAGTGTTCCGCTTGTTGTGGAATTAGCATGGAGATGTTTGGTGAAATGTTTTAAAGGAATTTACAATGCTGAGCTCTCTAATTGGTATTTACGTTGACTAAAATATACTTTAAAAATGCCTTAGGCGACTATGATCGGATGAAAATGTTTTATGCTTCTACCTCGCCGGAAACTGCTTAGCTTTTCGCCTCAAAAAAATAATATGTTTTAACAAAAATCCTCAACTCCTCGAATTTTATCCAGATATCCGTATGAAAGTTAGCGCTTGAAATTCGGAATACTATTTTTACTATGCCGTATTCTAACAACTTTTTAATAATTTTAACTAACTTAAAATTGTTAGAAAATGTACGTACGGCGAAAAAACACGCAAAAAAGTTCCACGAGACTACAGTACGTTAAGCGCGTTTTTAACAAACTAAAGCTACGCGAGCGAAATTTTAACGCCAATTTTTTGACGAGAAAATATGTTTTAGCAAAAATCCGCAAGGCCTAAGATTTTGATTAGATATTATTCAGCTGCGTTCGATCTTTTAATGAATGTTCAAAGCTTTAATTTCAAAAAAATATCTATTTTTTGCGTCATTAAAAAATGTTTTAACAAAAGTCCTTCAGTCTTTGAGTTTTATCTAGATTACTTTTATCGAGATATTGTTGACTACTTTTCCTCTTCAGTCTAATGACGCCGAGGACTGGGTTTTTTTTGAATACTAATTTAGTTTTACTATCTAATGTTCAGAAAGCTATTTTCAAAAATGCAACTGGCTTTAATTGCTAAACTTTAATGCTTTCTTTAATTGCTTCGCTATCTAAGCTTCATTTTTCACGACTTGAAAAGTATGTTTTAGCGAAAAAAATGTCCTCTACTCGCCTTAGGGCGTTCAATTTTCGATTGATATTAAGCGATAGACACCTTTGGACGATCAAATTATCTGGATTATTGTAAGAAATGATGCTAACTTTTTCTACTCTCAAATACTCATTACCCCGCGTCAGACGACAATAGTTTTCAAAATGCTTAACACAAACAATTTTCTGAAAAGCTGGAGTTTCGAAAGTTGTAATTTTAAACCCTGTGCTCCACCACGACCCCATTACCCGAATTCAATTGAGTATTAAGCCGAAATTAAAGATGATCCATGGGTGCATTATTGACATAAATAGAGGATACTGGGCAGGCGTTTTGAAGAAACATTTTATCCAAAAGTTAATTGTCGTAAATAGAAACAATTTCTGTTAATCTTTCTGTAACGGAAAAACGCCAAAATCCCGACAGCGAAAACCCCGACAGCCAAAACCCGTAACGAGCGGAAATATCACCTTTGGCTGTCGGGATTTTGGCTGGAATTCCTCTGTAACCTGTTTTATGTGATTCTTTTTCAAAAGCGATTGCTTATGGTCATCACAAGGTCAGGCTGGAAATATTTAAAACATGTAATTTCTCAGGCTAAACGTATCGGAGCTCTCTATACCCCCTGGCCGTCGTGGCGAGTTCAAAAAAAAAGCGTTTCTTTGCAATTCAAATCGCGATTTTTTAGAAAAGGAAGAAACATAAATTTTCTAATAGTCGTGTTTAACTTTTTATAGTATAGAGGTTTTTTTAGATATCAAACGCTGACCTAAAAATCCCGAATTCTTCACCACCACCCCGCCAACCCATCAGCCCCTCATCAAAAATGCCCCCAGGCCATGTAGGGGTATTTGGGGTCGAGGGGAGAACAGTTGATGGGCCATCCGATTTGATGGGTCCCCCCACCACCAAAAGGCGGCTCCTTTAAAATGCGCGCCTCCAGAAATGGGCCATAAATCTGAGCCGAGACCTTTGAGGAATAGGGAAATACCCCCAGGGCACTTGTTAATGATGATGGAAAATGATTGATGGATGGCATGGATTATTTGAGGAAATGGGCGGACCCCGAGAGGAGGGCAGGCTAGCAGAGATTGTTTGAGGAAATGGACGGACCCCGAGAGGAGGGCAGGCTAGCAGAGATTGTTTGAGGAAATGGACGGACCCCGAGAGGAGGGCAGGCTAGCAGAGATTGTTTGAGGAAATGGACGGACCCCGAGAGGAGGGCAGGCTAGCAGAGATTGTTCGAGGGATTCCCTATCACCTGTTCGAAAATCATCTGTTCGAAAATCACCTGTTCGAAAATCATCCGTTCGAAAAATCGTCTGTTCGAAAATCATCTGTTCGAAAAGACATCTGTTCGAAAAGTCATCTGTTCGAAAAACATCTGTTCGAAAATCTCTGTTCGAAAAAAACACCGTTTTCGAAGCAACAACCTTTCCAAAATTCAGAGCTTTTTAAAAGACTTTTCATGACAAAAAAAAACTAAAAAAAAAACAAAAAGACATATTCATGAAGATTCAGGTTAAAATTTTGGCGATGTTGTCGAGGAACTCGGCCATAAATTCTTTGCTGTGGTTCTCGCAGAGCTGCTGCTGCTCGTCGATGGTCACCCTCGGACGCTTATTTGGCTTGGCGGAGGATTCGATATAGCCGCGCAATTTCAGATTTTCCTCGAACTTCCTCACGAAACATGCAAAACACAGCATTTTAGTAGCAATAGCTTCCCATAGAATTTTTCCCCATTTGGGACCTTTTTCGAATAGGTGATTTTTCGAACCGATGATTTTCGAACAGATGACTTTTCGAACAGATGTCTTTTCGAAGAGATGATTTTCGAACGGATGATTTTCGAACGGATGATTTTCGAACAGATGATTTTCGAACAGGTGATCGGCCACCGTTCGAGGAAATGGACGGACCCCGAGAGGAGGGCAGGCTAGCAGAGATTGTGTGAGGAAGGGGACGGACCCCGAGAGGAGGGCAGGCTAGCAGAGATCCTTTATAGAAGCGCAAGTTAAGGGTGAGCAGCTTCAAATTTTTTGAATTAATTTTAGATGTTTAGGAGGGGCGCATCGGCGAATTGAATCATTTCCGAGCTACATTAGCTGTAATTTTTATGAAACAACATTTTTTTACAATAAAAAAAAAATGTGTTTTGAAGTGACCCACCTTCTCAACCGGACCACAAAAATCGTGCAGAGGATGCAGAGGAGTAAAAGGGCGGCGAGGGCTCCCAGAAAAAGCGGAATTTTCCGATCGCCATTCGGCACAGCAAGGGTTTGGTCGGTTCTAAAAATTCGGCGGTTTGCAAGGGAAGTTGACAGGTTCCAGAAACAGAGGACGATTATTGCAGCGTAAAAATTTTTGAACTATGTAAAGTTGTGAAACATTGTTTCGGGAAAAATTTTTGCTGGATAGGTATTGTTTTGCGCTTTAGAAAGCTGTGAAATTCGGCTGCGATTCCTTTTTTGATACTTGTTTTGAAATACTAACAAATAAAATGATTACTTCAGTTCTGCATTAAATTATACATTTTAAGCTTAATACCTTGATATCCGATTCTCCTCGTCGATCACCGACACAAACGGGTCCCACTCGCAGTCATCGAACTGAAAAAAACGGGCTTATCTTGTTGGTTTTAGCGGAATATGGTCTTGATCGAACAGATTACTGGCAAGCAGCTACAGGATTTCTTCATTTTACCGAAACTCTATTTAAAAAAGCACAGCCCTACTTCGAAAAATATATTTACTTAAAATGTTTCACGTAAAGTAAGGCAGAAATTAAACCAGAAGTAGATCAAGAGCCCAAGTCAGTTCTAGAAAATTGTTGAGAAAAACGGTGCTTCATCAAAAGGATTGGCGGAGCGAAAAAATACTCTGCTTAATACATGTGATTTTTAATTGAATTTGTGCTTGTTCTAATCTAATGGCACCATCATTCTGTTTCTGCGAGGTTGCCAACGATTTAAATGTAGCTTAATTTTTATTTTCCGAGTTTGGCCAATACAATTCAAATTTAAATACAACATTTCAAAACGATCAAATACCAAATTTAAATTATGTTTCAGAAATGCCGAAGGCAGGGTGAAAATCATAATCGGCAGTGCCAGGATGTCAAGTTCCTCGAAATATTACTTTTTTCTTGTTTGAGGATTTTCAGGCGGGGTACGCTTGTATTCCTGCCTTTTCGTTCCCTTTAAAATTTCCTTAAATAATTACCAAAAGTTTTGTGAATCACAAATCTCTTTGTTTTGCTCGAGGGATGAAAAAATGTTTCGAAGCTTTCTCAAATTTAGAAAATGTGTTTCAGGGGAATTTTGCCGTGATTGATTTTATCGACGATTAATATTATAATTTTATTATTATAATTCTTTGCACTTTTAATAACCATTTTAGAGCACCCTTTAAAACAACATTTCACCCTTCCTATTGTCAACAAATAGACACGTTATTCGAGCAGATCCCCCCGGGGGTTGTCACATAAATTTCGGCGGATGTATTCAAGGGGAGAGAGAGAGAGAGAGAGAGAGAGAGAGAGAGAGAGAGAGAGAGAGAGAGAGAGAGAGAGAGAGAGATAGAAAGAGCGAGGGAGATATTGTTGTGCCCTGGGGTGTCATATCTACACAACGATCCAAATCCCCGCCGATCTCGTTTGTACCCCCTTCAACCCCCGAAATGCGAGAGAGCACGAGAAATATAGAGAGGCGAAAGAAAGAGACAGTGAAAATTGGATCGGTTCGACCTTGGAGGTAGTGAAACTGAAGCGCTTGCATAAACAGTGAGGGAATTGATATATGGCTCGGCGATGGATTAATTGAAATAATCTAAAAATTTTTATTGGCAATACGTGAAACATTGTGAGGAAACGTCAACTAAAATTGTTGCGGTTCTTTGTGAAAATTAATGTTTCCCAAAAGCGCGCAAACCTGACAATCTTTCATTTTCCAATTTGACCAGTTTTGCCGTTATCTTCGGATATTTTTCTTCCGAATTAATTCACGCTTCTAAATGTGAATTTCCGTATTCCAAAGCGAATAGCATTTCTAATTTTAATTTAAAAGACTTTTATTAAATTCCATTCACATTGACAAAATCTATGGGATTTAACGCTCATCCTGATATATCGAGATGAAAATCATTACGTCCTCGCAGGACTTTCAAAAATTTTTACGTCCTACCTTGAAGAGAGCGTATCCAATATTAAGAGAAATTAGTAGAAGTTTGCTTGGTGCAACAATGAAACATGACTAAGCCACGAGTCGGGAATTTTCAGATCTTGCGAAAATTAATGTTTCACTAAAATCTGATAAAAAGAAAATTTTTGATTGATCTAATCGTGAGCTCTGCTGGCAGAAATGCTTAATTTTTAGCTCCGTTTGAATCCGATATGAAGAACGCAATTTTCCTATTTTTTATTAATTTTCCTTAAATTTAAATAATTTATATAACAAACGTCTACGGTTACTTTAACCAAATATTTGCAAAATTTTTATATTGGCATGTTTCGAAAATGCTACAGCTCTGGGTGAACTTTCCGGAGGAATTACCAGCCTACTTCTGTCTTCAAAATACGATTTTCCTGGTTTTAAAATAACTCTTGTTATATTTAACGATGTTTATGCTGATTTAACCTTAATTTGCATACTTTAACCTTTAGCATTTTTAAATACAAGCAAAAGTATGAGACCTTTCGTTGTGTTTTTCTAAGAATTACAATAGATTTTTTCTTATTTTTGTACTAGAATTCGATCAAATTTAATTATGCGTATCCTTTTTTTAACCTTTTTGCATACTTTTGCATATTTCAATGCCTCAAAAAGTACTACACCTCTCGTGGTACTTTTCTATACATGTAACTCTCTCCCCCTGGGGTCCCGCTGCGATTTTCAAGGATTTTCGGCGGCCGCTTCCTCGGGCCCTCCTAAAGGGATTGTCAAGCCAAAAAGGGCGCTAAGAAAAGAGGGGCCCCAAGCGAAGAAAGGGCCCTAACAAGGGTCCCCGTGGCCCTCTCTTGGGACTACGCTACACGCCAAAAGACGCCCATCCCCTGGGGGGGGGATTCGGCCAATAGAAATTTGTCAGCACACATTTCACCCTCCTGCTGTTGCCAAACGTCAAAAATTCAATTTTGAGCTTTAGCTGGTGGCGCTGCGATTCGCGAAACTCCCCGCCGGAAATTCGGGATTCAAATTGCGGGTAGTACGATACGAAACGATACTTTACTAAAGAGAATTTGAAATTTAGAGACTTTTAGAAAATAATAAACTATAAAGGTAAAAAAGCAATTAATAAAAAATGTTTTACATTTAAGGCGAATTTCCATAACTTGAATTTTTTTAATTTCAAAAGTGCAAATGGCGGGTCACGATACTATACTGAAATTTGGAATTTATTTTTGGCCTAGGAAGAACTAAGCTAAAAAACTAAAATTAAATCAATATAAAATAATTTTCTTGTTGTTGTTAAAACAGCGCGCTCTTCTCAGAGAAAAATGTTTTACGCTTAATACGAATTTCGATCTATTTTATTTACTTACTCCTCGTATGAATTTTGTGATTGAAATCGAGCTTGTACGATACGGAACGATACTTTTCGCACCATTGGAATTTTCAAAAGTATGTTTCAGGTTTAACTTGATTTAGAAAGAATTTTCTGGATAATAATTGTTGGTATGGACATAATGGGTTTTTATTGTTCCTCTCTTGAAACTAAAACGCCATCTAAACGAAAATACGGATAACGCATAATCAAGTGACATTCTCGGTCAATTGTGATCTCACAATATCTTTAGCAAAATCAGTTTGAAGCCCAGAGAAGGCGAAACGCACTTTTTAAGCGGTATTCGAATTTTTGGAGATCAGGAAAAAAGACGAAGCTGCTTATTTGAGATCGTTTTTTCATTACCATTGCCTATTCAAAGAATTCCCTCATATAATTTTTCATTTTGCTTCAGATAATTTTGGACTTGAAATAAAATTAAGATTAAGAAGATTTTCTTCCATTGCGTCATTTTCAATTTTACACGGGAATATCGGTAAAATCCTTCATCAAAAAAATGCTTTTACGAATTACCTTCGCTAAATCTAGCAAAAATTATATAAATCAAACCAGCAATAAAAATAATAGATTTCACAAAAGAAGATGAAGCTTTGCATAACGTTAGTTAGCTTTTCCAGCATTAACAGAGGAAATTTTTCGAGAAATACCGATTTTTTTGAAACATGATTTTTCTTTCACAAAAAGTTAAAATATCGGGAACTGGATTAAATAAAAGTACCAAAATCTCGAAAATAAACAGTTATTTAAATAACCCACCCGCTGATAGGGCTCATCCGATAGTAAATGCCAAATAAGCGAAACGTCCGGCGGAGGGCCAACATCAAAAAGTGGCGGAGGCGGCAGGCAGTCGCACATCATAAACGCATTCGTTCTGGAAGTTAAATGATAAGTGTATAGAAATCAACGGATTTAAACAAAATTCAAAACAGAATTACGTTCGCGCCATCCAATAATTAGTTATCATGAGAAAAACGATATAATAGAAATGTATGAAACCTGTAAAAATCAAAATTCCTTAGTTTCCAAACTCAGGCAGGCTAGCAGAGATTGTTTGAGGAAATAGACGGACCCCGAGAGGAGGGTAGGCTAGCAGCGATTCTCTAGGAATTTATGGAATTGAGCCAGTGTGCGCGAAATCATCGATGTCCACCTCGTTTGGGGGACTAGCGGGCCTAGCCAGCCGAGACAATCGGATTCCGGGGACGGGAGCGAAAAGTGGGCGGGGCTTCCGGCTGAGGAGATGGAAGTGGGCGGAGCCCGGGAGGCCAGAGAAAAATTACAAGCTCGTTTGCACCTTCCTGATGATTGCTAATTTTTGTTATTGCTGCTCGTTAATATTTAGTATGAAACCTGGATTTTACTACTGGGTAGTTGGAAATTGTTGATTAGAAAATTTTGTCAATCTGAACGCGATGAAACATCAATTAGAAAATTGTTTTAATTGAGCATCCAACGCTATTGAGCTTTACCTAAGGAAGGATTACCATGCTGAAAATGTTGAATAAAACGTGAAATAATATACAGTCGCACATCGTTATAGGAACTACAGTGTCAAAAAATTTACGGATAGCTAGATTTTTGTGAAACATTTACATTTAAATGTAAGTTTTTTAGAGGCACTAAAATACGAAAAATGACAAAATCGTGATCAGCGATGGAATATAGATAAATAGAATAATTAGTAAACAACAAAGGGGGTTAGAAAATAATTAACTGACTATTACCCTATTTAAAAAAGCACAGAAAGCTGAGTCAAAATTCTGGACGATAATCAGACAAGCCAATTACCAAGCCACAAATATTCTTGAACGATAGCTGTTTTTGAAACACATAAAAAGGAATTGCGCCAAATCAATCTGAAATGAAAATTCATTGATAAAATCAGCAGATGAAGAATTTATAAAGTATAGGGAAAGTGCTCATCGATTGATTCTGGCTGAAACTTTTTGCTATTTGCTACGATCAATGACTAAAAATACAAATTATTTAAAAATTAAGGACCGGTATGAAGCTGAGACCCATTCTCCTCAAATTCCTGTCGGGATTAAGAAATTTTTCTAAAACATTAAATTTTTCAGGCCGTATTTGGAATAGAAAATAAATTCCAATTGATATAATACAACAATGTATACAGAAATACATAACTGATAAGTTAACTAAAACCACACTTTTAAAACAAAACAATTTAAATGGCAAATGCATTGTCACGAGTAATCTTGGAAATCACAAATTTTTTGAAACATTAAATTGTAACAATAAAATACACCATAACGGTCTAAGATTACAGTATCCCGGTCAGGGTCAGACAGGGCAAAATGCGAGAAATCCCAGAATCGTGCCCCGGGGCATATAAGGGGGCGATTTGGGGGCTGTGGGTTAGGGGCTGGATCTGCTAGCAAATGATGGATTAGCCGTTTGCCCCACTCACAACCCCCCTCAACGAGATATACAGGACATATCCATGCAAAATACGATCTACGAAGCGTCGGAAAGGGGGGCAGGCTAGCAGAGATTGTTTGAGGAAATGTTCAGATTGACAATCAGCTTTTATGGCGGAAAACACATTTTTACAGAAAGGTGCTTCATGTAGAGCTGGGGTTAGCAAAAAATCGCTCGTAGGATTCGCAATACCGCCATGATATCAAAAAAGTAGTTTTCTGGTCTTGCTTAGGCTTAGATTTAGGCTAATGCTTAGGCTTAGGCTTTGCTTAGGCTTTGCTTAGGCTTAGGCTTAGGTTTAGGCTTAGGCTTAGGTTCGCTTGGGCTTAGGTTAGGTTAGGCTTAGGCTTAGGCTTAGGTTTAGGCTTAGACTGCAGCTTAGGCTTAAGCTTAGGCTTCGCTTAGACTGAGGTTTAGGCTTAGGCTTAGGCTTAGGCTTAGGTTTTAGGCTTAGGCTTAGGCTTAGGCCGTGACTTAGGCATCGCTTAGGCTTAGGGTTCGCTTAGGGTTTTAGGCTTAGGCTTAGGCTTAGGCTTAGGGTTCCAAAATTCTTTGACATGCTTTGTGAAAATTCGTTAAAAATATCAAAATTAGTTAGAAAGAGGAGTTTCACTTCTCACCAAAAATTAATGATGATTTATGTTGGTCAATATATGGTGCAAGCCCGATCGAAATAGAAGTTGGGAATAAATGTAAGAGCCTGCGCTTCAGTTTCGAGAAAACCAAAGGTGATTTAAGTCATACAGCGCCCAGCTTTGCCATGTCGACATTTTTTCAGGATTGCGCGGCAAAAAAAAGCGAATTCTTAATTGAAAATATTTTATTTTTGCAAAATCCAGTTTCACTTGTTTCTAAAAAGAACGGACAATCGTTACGATGAATCAGTTAAAAACCCCGCGTTCGGAAAAATTCAGCTCAACGCGATTGTTGGAAGAGAAAGGTTTCGCTTCTCACCAAAACTAAATGAGCATCAATACCTATAATCGGGTGATCCAGGTACTTAAAAAACACAACCACTAAAAAAATGTTTACTAGCAGGGATTCTGTAGGACATGGTAGATATCGACAAATCTAACTCCATTTTCACAAAACTTATCAAAAAGATATGTTGCACTCTTCGCCATAATCACCCCACTTTGATTATTGACCAATGGCGAGCAAGCACAAATGCCAAATTATTTTTTGAATCTGTTGGAAAAAGCGAGTTTGGCCCGTACCAGAGATCGTTTGAGAAAATGGACGGACCTCGAGAGGAGGGCAGGCTAGCAGAGAGTCTTTGAGGAGTTATTGGTCAAGGTTGATTTTGCCCTCCTTTTCCGTTGTTGACATTGAGTGGGCGTGGAGGGTGATTAATCGCTACTCACAACCCGATCCTCCCCTCCGTCCTCCTCCTCTACCCGGTCAGCCGGTGGTTGCGCAAAAAGGTTACGCAAATTAGGCAACAAATCGACTGGGAGGGAGGCGGACGGATGCATTTACCACCACCTAGAGGGCAAGCTGGGAGTCATTCAGTCTTAATAAAAGCCTTACTTTGATAGATCCTACTATCCTACTATATATAAAAAAAATAGTGTTTGTGTGTTTGTGTGTGTGTGTGTGTGTGCCACTTTGCATCCACTTCCGTCTGTCTGTCCGGAGGATATCTCGATAGGGGGCGGGTATTAGGCTACGTATGATACGTCATTAGGGGCGTAATGGTCTAGGGATGACTGCACACATATCAGATTTTTAAAAATTAGCCATTTTCGCTATTAAATTTAGGTTTTTGTAAAAATCTCTTTGTTGGGAATAATTAGCATAGACCGGAAGTGGGCCGTCGCCCATATAAAGAGGCAGAAAGGGTTGTGTTTCATTTTTTTTTTGTCTTCAGAATGGAGGACAATTATGCAAAGGGCGAATAGTATGGGGTCCGAGTCGGGGCCAGGGTTGAAAAGTCGCGAAGCGGCTTTTCAACCCTGGTTTTAATTAATTTAATCCAATTATGGCTTAATTTAATTTATTTTGTGAAAGAATATTGCAAAAAAAAGATCCACGTTTTAGACTAGTTTAATAGTCACTGCAAACTTTAATCATTCCGCTAGGTCTATTATCCATAAAATCTGGGCTGATAAAAAGCTGAAGACAAGAGAAAATACTTGAATTATATACCATTTGTATAATTTAGGAACCTTTTCCCGAGTCGAACCACTGATTTTCAATAAATCGGTTGCAGTAATATTTCTGATTTAGAAGCGTAGCGTTATGTTAATAGAATGTTGGCGGCATTTGGAAACTTCAAAAACTTCTAATTCCTAATATTTTACAGAAGTGTAAATAAATTATGATCCTGCAAAAGCTTTATGCAAATTTTATTTTGTAATAACCACAATTCAGACATTCGAGTGAATTCCAAAAAAAAATTTGTTTCAAAAAGCTTGCCAGTGGGATGACTAATAAATGCCTCAATTAGCACCTACCTTTTTGTGAAATTAACGAATCCAAAAAAACTGTTAATTTTATGCCAATTATGGGGGTATCAGTAGGCATCGTCGAAAATCTAAAAGTAATCAAATAAAATGCAACACAAACTTTGCAGCATAATCCATATTTAATCTAAACAAAAATTTAAAAAATATGTTCCAATAAACCTGCTGGTTGGATAACCAGCCACTGAATTATTAATCATTGTTAGTTTGGTTTGTTCCATAAGTTTTGGAAAACGCCATTTTTCAACCATGAACGCGTTCTTGGAGTTTATTTTAAAAAACCTTAACTGAAAAAAATGTGTTTGCCTAATAATACTAGTTTGGAATCGTCGGAGCAAATTAATTACTTGCTTTGCCACATGCTCGCATTTATATAGCCTAAAAGCATTAGCAGCAGAAGAATTTTAAAAAAAAGCATAAAACTAATTGAGCTACTCTGAATTTTATACTAATCAGCCTTTTTTTATGGAAAGCCTCTATATCGGTCAAGCACTAACTTAAAATTCAAAAAACATAGTTTCGAACAGACGGGAAACATGTTTCAGAAATATTGCAAGTGTAATACCTGATGAATTTATCAATCGAAGTATCGTAAAAAAATAAGATTCTGGTAAATTCGAAAAACGAATTTACCTATAACTCGAATTTCTAAGCAAATCAAGGCTTTTATATGAAAGACCCTATTTCGGCCAAGCACTAGCTAAAACTTTAAAAATCATAGCTTCGAACAGACAGCGATAAAATGTTTCAAGAATGTTCCTAGTGTAATGGCTAATGAACTTCTCAATCGATGAACCGGCGAGAGTTAGTTAATTAAAATTATAAAATGAGATAATTACCCTAAATTCTATGCAAATCTAGCCATCTTTGAGCGCAAATTGGCCATGCAGGTGTGAGGTGTGAGGTGGTATGGATATTGCGCGGACAGTCTAAGGACCGCCGCCCGCATAGAGAGAGGAAGAAGTAGGGCAAAATGAGCCCCTCGGGGTATTCAGTGGAGGTGGGCAGGGGGAACACCGATACTTATACCCCCAGGGTAGAATCTGAAGGATCTCGGCCTCACCACCAAACTGTCATCCCGGGGGACGACTACGCGGCACTCCTCTGTACGGCCGGACAGTCAATTTTATGCCCGGAGGGCATAAAATTTGGGGCCGGACGTCCAGTGCGGGGCCGCCTTTGATCCCGGCTGGCAATTGAGTGGGGGAATATTGGATTTTATGGCTATTGTACAGTTCCGGGGCCTAAGCCTGGGGCGCGCTAGCAGAGATTCTTTGAAGAAATGGGCTCTAGACTGTTAGCGGGGGGGGGCAAAATGTTTCCCTGGGATCCTATGACAAAAATAAACAATTTTTATAGCATTTTACATCGTTTTTAGATACAAAAACAACACAAAAATGATAACATTTGGCTTTTTGGTAAAAAGAGTAGAATTTTCAACATTTTAAAAATGCTTTATATAACTTTCTAAAGGGGAAAAACAACAGGTGGCTTCTAGCAACAAAAAAATTCCCCAAAGTCCAATTTTTGTTCTTTGGGAAATAGGCAGGCTAGCAGAGATTATTTGCGGAAATGACCAATTATGCTAACCAAAACAAACGAAAATTGAGCACTGGCAGAGAATAGGAATAGGCTATTGACGAGCGCAGCATTTTTGAAATCATCAATTTCCATGAAACACGCCAGTTAAGCTAAGTAATCTGGAGCAGAGATTTCTAGGTAAAAGGGCAGACTAGCAAAGATTCTTTTGGAAAATTCCAGCTTGCCAAGATTCCGGAAGCATTCAGATGTGAGCAAACAAAAAATGGGGAGCAAGCCAGGATTTCTGGGGAATTTTTCACGATTGGTTGGGAAACGCGACCGATCTGGCCAAATTATTGCGGAAATTTTAGATGGTAGAAGGCAAACTAGCAGAGATTCTTTCGGGAAATCGGGAGCGAAGCGGTTGCTGACCCGGAAAAACCGGTAAGCAATCCAGCGGAGACAATTGCAGAAATTGGAAGAAATTCTTAAGAAAATTTGATGTTTCCGACCGAACCAGGAAAATGTTTCATCCACTACAAAAACCGCAGCTTTTAAAGAGGAAGTAATAAGTTCAATTGGAAATTCGCAACTTCCATTTGTCAGTTTTTCGGGAGGCAATGAGATCCCGATGAAGCTTAATTCAGCTCCATTAGGTAGTGCATTGTACCCGCAAATCACTCCAAAAACGTGATACTTTTTGTTAAAGATCCCACCAAAAAGAAGATGTTTTTGCGGATTTTAAAAAGAACAGATTTTTTAAGGTCAGCAATGAATCCATTTCGCCGATCGATACTTAAAAAAAGATCTAGATGCCGGGTGAGACAGAGAAAAGAGATAGAGAGAGAGAGAGAGAGAGAGAGAGAGAGAGAGAGAGAGCGAGGGCGAGAGAGGACAGCTCTGCCAAAACCCGTGAAGCCTTAACTAAACAATACCTCGGCTGCCCGCAGCAAGGGGCTTGTAAATCTGGCGCAAATCTGCCCGGATGGGTCATCCGTTTTGGGGGTGCTGAGGATGGGCGTGCTGATCGTAAACGAATTTGTCACCGCCGCCCCTCCCCCACCCACAAGGGCCCAGATGTGGCCCAGAATTCGGGCCGAAGGGTCCAAACTGGGGCCCCAAACGAGCCAATGATTGAGAGGGAGCAATGCTGATAAGCTGTTTTTATTCTTTTACTTTTAGTTATTTTTGCTATTTGGTTTATTAAGGCTATTTATGGAATTCCAGCCAAAATCCCGACAGCCGAAATGTGAAATTTCCGGTTGTTTTACCCATAATTGGTTTTAAAATCACGGGTTTCTGGCTGTCGGCGTTTTCGTTGTCGGGATTATGGGTGTCGGGGTTATGAATGTTGGGATCTTGGCGCTTTCCCCTGATTAGGCTAAAGAGTTACTTAATGCAAAAAATAAATAAGTACAAAAGAGCATGATCTCAAAGAAATTACTCGAAAGAAAAGGCCACCATTGCCAAATTTGGTTGCAACATCTTCTATTAACGGACGTTTCAAGGTATTTTTTTGGTCAAAATTGGACTGGAAATTACGAGACGGCGGCTTAGACGGCCTTTTCTTGCTTAATTTTATTTCTAAAATGTCCGGCAGAACACCACTATTTTAATTTTTGTCACAACAACTGTTCTTTTCCCAAAACATATCGTTAGCCAATCGAGAAAAGTAGAATATGGCAGTTCCGCTGCACGAATAATGTAAAAAAATTTAAAATTTAAAATTTTCCGGTGAACTCGAAGACTTCGAAATCCTAAGCAGTTGCATATTCTGAGGCAGACCCCGAACGGAGGGCAGGCTAGCAGAGATTCTTTGTGGAAATTCCCAGGTCCAATCTTTACTCGAGTAACTGCCACTTTTGGCCATCTGGCGCCCGAAAAAAGAACAACACATTTTTTGACACCTGTACCCCGGCAGGGCACGGTGTCAAAAAGCTAGTAATCGCTGCCTACCCCATAATTTTCAGCCTGCTCTCGTTCTTCTGGGAGCAATATGGTAATGCGGCAGAGAAGAAGACAAAAAAGGCCAGGTGTGCTTGAAGAAAACCAAGGTATATATTTTGAATTAGGCCCAAAACTTCGTAAAATTGAGCTGTGAAAAACAGCGGCCAAAATCCGAGATGATCTGTTGCCTAGGTTTCAAAATTTATGAAAGTAAATCTTTAAAATGCCTGAAAATGCACGTGTTATTCTGCGGATTGATCCTACCATGAACTAACTGGGCTTCTGTCATTCCGGCCCATTCGGGAAATGAAACATAACACTTTTCGACTTGCCTACTGTTTCTTAAAGATTTGAGAGGTAAAGTTCATACATTTAAAATTACTGGTGAGAGCGGTAACTTGTGTTAAATTAAGCTTCTTAAAAACGAGGGTTCTGAAAATGGAGCCTTAAAATTGCCTTGATCTGAAGACGATTTCAATCGATACAAGGCCAGGCACGATTCTGACGGACACGCTACGCTAAGAATGTAAAAAATCGAAACATTCAAAAATTCTAGCCAAAAAATTCCAAAACAAATTTGGACGCTTCTTTTCAGGCAGGCTAGCAGAGATTGTTTGAGGAAATGGACGGACCCCGAGAGGAGGGCAGGCTAGCAGAGATTGTTTGAAGAAATGGACGGACCCCGAGAGGAGGGCAGACTAGCAGAGATTGTTTGAGGAAATGGACGGACCCCGAGAGGAGGGCAGGCTAGCAGAGATTGTTTGAGGAAATGGACGGACCTCGAGAGGAGGGCAGGCTAGCAGAGATTGTTTGAGGAAATGGACGGACCCCGAGAGGAGGGCAGGCTAGCAGAGATTGTTTGAGGAAATGGACGGACCCCGAGAGGAGGGCAGGCTAGCAGAGATTGTTTGAGGAAATGGACGGACCCCGAGAGGAGGGCAGGCTAGCAGAGATTGTTTGAGGAAATGGACGGACCCCGAGAGGAGGGCAGGCTAGCAGAGATTGTTTGAGGAAATGGACGGACCCCGAGAGGAGGGCAGGCTAGCAGAGATTGTTTGAGGAAATGGACGGACCCCGAGAGGAGGGCAGGCTAGCAGAGATTGTTTGAAGAAATGGACGGACCCCGAGAGGAGGGCAGGCTAGCAGAGATTGTTTGAAGAAATGGGGAGGGAGGCTAGCAGAGATTGTTTGAAGAAATGGACGGACCCCGAGAGGAGGGCAGGCTAGCAGAGATTGTTTGAAGAAATGGACGGACCCCGAGAGGAGGGCAGGCTAGCAGAGATTGTTTGAGGAAATGGACGGACCCCGAGAGGAGGGCAGGCTAGCAGAGATTGTTTGAGGAAATGGACGGACCCGAAGAGGAGGGCAGGCTAGCAGAGATTCTTTGAGGAGGCCATTTAGCGGGCCATATTTCAGCGTCTATATGGGGGATTTGGTAAGGATGTGTCAACCGGGGGAGGGGGCCAGGTGTCGTTAATCCCCTCAGGGCCCCCCTCCCAAAAATGGTATGGTGGCGATGCAAAAATACTCGAGACGATTGTCGCCCGCCCTGTCAGCGTCAAGCATGCGACAATTGCCTCCTCCTGCCCTCTACTGTCACTGGATTAGACAAGCGAAAATCTGCCCTTATTTAGGGCGGTTAATCCGGTATTACTGGATCAGGGAGCGTTTTAAAGAGAGCGTGTCAGCAAGGTCGAAAAATTAGGCTGCTGCAGGGTTAACAAAGATGTTTTAGGGATTTGGATAGTCAAGAAAAAGTCATAGCCAGTAATAATACAGTAATAGAAATAACCGTAGTACGAAGGACGTTTAAATATGCATTTTGAAAGGGGAAGCGAAAGAGAGAAAAAGGGGATGGGATTAGCAGAGGTACAATGCCAAGCGCAAAAATTGCCAAAATCAAAATTAATAAACAAGGCTCAAAATGGATCTAAAGTAAACCTGTTTTACTGTAAAAATCAGGTAATTAATTAATGACGGTGGGATCAGGGCAACAACCTAAGAAGGCCAGCAAAAATGGTGCATTTAGCACCAAATTCAACCTATGGCACCAGGCGGATGTTTTTATGGCTGTCAGATACCGCCTTAAGTTTTCCACTTTAGTGCACCCCGAGGGGCGCTGTTCCAAAAATTTACGTGGGCCATTACGGCAACCTGACGACTTGAGTGGTGCAAGGATTGCTTGCTGCCAATACTAGCATTCGAAAGAGAGAAGAGTAGTTCAACCGATGCTGACTACGATTGTCGGCATTTCCGTCGCGTTAGTGAGCCAGGTGAGCAACTTTTCGTGCGTTGCTGCAGCGTTTTGCTGTTGTTGGTGGGAGTGAGAGCCCGAGAGAGAGAGAGAGAGAGAGAGAGAGAGAGCGAGAGAGAGAGCGAGAGAGAGAGAGAGAGAGAGAGAGAGAGAGAGAGCGAGAGCGAGAGAGCAAGCACGACTGAGCGGGTGAGAGAGCAGGAGATATTTTGAGATTATATTGCACCCCGAAGGGCGCTTCCAAAATTTTGCACAGGCATTCCGCGCAAATAGGCGCCCGAATCCCGTGATATTTGGGGCAGAGCCGGATCGCCGGTTCCCCGAAGCCGAGGGCGAGATGCGAGAAGCACGAAATGTCGCTTCACGTCGAGGAGCGCGATCCGCCCCCGCATAAATGCCCAATCAGTGGGCCAGGTCAGCAACCCTTACTCTCGTCGGCCGCAAAAAGCTACGCAAGCACCAATTTTAATGGAGTTTTCGCGCACTGGAGATTTCTGCGTCCATCTAAAGCATCAGACTACCTCCCTTCAGCCAAAATCTTCGTGCCGTTTCGAGAAATTTCAACCGGTGAATGAGAGAGCGCGGGTGATCGTGAGATAGGCTGGCGCCGAGGCCGCGCGGGTATCTGAAAAGCCTTTGTAATTTTCTCAAACGATTCTACCAGAGTAAGGAAGGACAACGAAATTATTTAAGTGCAGAAACGACTATCTAATAAGGCGTACGCCCTGCAATCGTAGCTTCAGGGAGAGAGAGAAATGGACTGAGAGAGAGAGAGAGAGAGAGAGAGAGAGAGAGAGAGAGGGCAGGCTAGCAGAGATTCTTTGAGGAAATCGCAGAAGACCGTACCCTCAAACCACCCTAAAAACAGAAAAAACAGAGGGTACGCAGGATTACTGTCAACGAAGCGGGCCACCGGCCGGTGGTCAGCGCTTGGGGTCATAAAATCGACAATTTGGTATGGGGTGGAAATGAGGGAACAGGTGGCCTCCATCCCCTCATGCCTTCCAAATACCCTGGGGGCACAAACAGACAAACGGATGGCCAGGGAAGGGGAATATTTACGATTGTTATAGTCCCGTAATATTGCGCAGATGGTGGGAATTTGAGGGGAATGATGAATAAAACTAATAAAAAAAGAGGAGCCATCGCGAGCCGGCTGACAGTGACTCACAACCACGAATTGGCAAATTCAGCATTACCAAATCCCGAATTTATGATGAAACAATGTTTTTCAAAGACATTTAGAGTAGAAAAACATAAAAAGCTGATTATCCGAGTTTTAATAATTCGGGAAATCTGCGTTTTCTAAAATCACTGTTTCGGTCAGAACTCAACAATTCGATAACCGTATTTTTTTGGCCGTTTAAAAGACCAGACGGTGGGGTATTAGCTTGGACATTGTTAGAAAAATATAACACTGGCCAGCAGATTGAAAAAATTAGTTTCATAATAGTCCCGTATTCATGAAAGATAACTATGCTTAATCAACAGCAGGGAATACTTAAAATTCGCAAAAATTGATATCAAAATGTACAGGGTGTCCCAAAAAAAAAGCACCCCTCCGGCATTTCGCCGTATTACATCCGGTCGGTCCCAAAATTGGACCAGAGGTGTAACAGACCCTAAATAACCACAATCCTGACTTATAGCCCGATCTCTACAGTAGTTTTCGAGTTATCGTCAAAATACTGTTTTTTACGCGGTTCTTAACAGTTTTTTCGGCTATCTTTTTGGACTTTGCATCGATTTGCATCGACTTCCGGCTGCGAATCCCTAATTTCGCTTAATATCGGGGGTGACAAATCAACGGTTATTTTACTAATTTTTATCAGAAAAAATTTCTAGGGGTAAAGCAGGCTTGCCGCTTCATTTTCACTTAATATTCAAAGGGTCGATTTCGACGAAAACCATATGAAAAACGGATAATAAAGTTTATTTTTGTTGTATCTCGAAGATTACTGTAGCTGGCGGGCTATAAGTCAGATTGTTGTTATTTAGGGTCTGATACACCTCTGGTCCAAATTTCGACCGATCGGATGTAATACGGCGAAATGCCGGAGGGTGCTTTTTATGGGACACCCTGTATAGGCCTCGAAATTAGAACTACCGTAGTACAGTCTACTGTAAACTCGGCAATTAATGGAATGAAGGTAAAATCGGGGCAACAAGAGGCATACGGACGGAGAATACGGTAGAATTAGGCCAGTTTTAGAGATTCAGGAGGCGCTCCTTTTTTAAAAACGATGTTTCATTAAATTGGTCGATTCGGCCCGAAATTCACGATTTAATAAACGACATCTTTTTTTTAAAATTGAACTATTTAGGTTAAATACGAGTCGTTTGCGAAAAATAATGTTGTCAATAATTAAAAAAAAACAGTGTTTCTTATCTTTCTAGTAAGCCGGGAAAATAGCGGAGATTAATATGCCTCCAATGAAATTGAAATTACTTGAAATCACAAAATTAAAATTTGTTTTAAAAAGTGTATTGATGAGAAAATTTCTACAGTAGTCCAATAATACTATAAAAATAAACTACTTAATTTAATTAAAATAGAATCAGGGATCAATCCAAGAGGCCAATAACAAAAGGTGACATTCTTTAAGTTAAGAGAAAATCCACGTTATAATTGTATTGCGAGAAAATAGAAAGTGTCAGATTATTTGAAGGCAAACAGTAAGGGAGAATACGGTAGGATTAAGATAGTGTTTAGCAATTAGAAAACTCGGAACTTTTTTGAAAAATTTAGGTTTCATTAAATCGCTTAGTTCGGCCAGAGATCAACTATTTAATTACTGAACTCTTTTGACTATTTAAAAACTAATAAGTTTAAATACCAGTTGCAACTTTGCGAAAAAATAACGTTATCCCGGCAATTCGAAAAAGTGGGTTTATTGTCGTTCCAGTAACCCGAAAAAATGTCTGAGATCAATCCGATAAAATTTCGATGAAAAATATTTATAGTTCAAAATAGACCTACAGTAATCGTGTATAAGTAATTTATTACTGTAAAATAAGGTAATTATTGTAATAACAGTAGAATCAGGGCAACAACCCAAAAAAGGTCCATAAAAAATGGTGGATGGCCTTAGGGTACCAGAGCGGATGCGCGCGCTTTTTATGGCCTTCAGGCGGTATAATTGCATTAAGAGAGGAGAGAGAGAGAGAGAGAGGGAGAGAGAGAGAGAGAGAGAGAGAGAGAGAGAGAGAGGGAGAGAGAGACATGCTAAAGAAAAAAGGGTGCCGCCAGTAGGGGGATAATTGGCGGCGCAAAGACAATAACCACCGCCAGCCCAGCGCACCAACCGCCACTTTGGCTGACCATAACCCCCCGAGGCTATTCATTTGGGGATGTGCCCACGGGTTATAATAAGGTATAGGGACGTAAAGTATGTCCGGTAACGGTTTGATATCATAATGTCGAAAAATCATAATATCGAAATTCCTAGTGCCGAAATTTCTTAATTTCAAAATTCAGAATGTCGAAATTTTTTGCATAGGATTTGGCGGTTTTGCCCGGAAGATTCGCTTGTGTAGATTTCCACACTCTGAATTTTGATATTACGCAATTTCGGCATTATAAATTTTGGCTTTGTGAAATTTGGACGTTATGATTTTCGACATTTTACAAGAAACTCATCGGATGCCAGGCTGACTTTACTAGTAAGGCTCAAGCTTGAGTTACTCTGAAAATACGGTGAGAAAGAAACGTTAACAACCGAGAAATTCAATGTTTCCAATAAAAATAGTAAACCGGACGCAAGCAAAGTTCAAGTTCAGTTTTACATTTTTTAATGTGTTGTACGGAAAATCCAGAGGGACTAATTCTCGAGAAAATCACTTAACAAGGAATAGACACGAAACATTTTTTCAATAAATCTTTGCAAATCAGCAAAGAATGAATTTCCGGGGTGGGGTATGAGTTAATATTTAAGCCATTATTTATCCAGATACAAGCAGTACAATTTTTAATGGATGTGCGATTATACATTGTGGGCTCTAGTACGCTTTGATACGGCACTTTGTCACAGATTACGGTACTATACGGCTAAATACGTTACGCTACTACAAAGTACGTCGTCAGACGCCCTGAATACGCCAATCTACGAGAATTTGCGCCTTATTAGCTGGGCTACTGTGCAGCCAAGGAAGTTCTGGTACCGCAAATTACGCTTAAGTACGTTCAAGAGTACGATACTTTACGTTTTAGTGCAATAGCTGTACGGCCAGGAACGTTTGCGTAATCCTTAATCCAAATGGCACCGAAAAATGGGTCGGAAAGAAGGGCCGATTTTTTTAGTAAAGAAAAGCAAGGGGGGCTCAATTATCATTTTCTTCGAAACATTAATTTTGAATTTTATGATTTTTGGTCAAGCCAAACATTCTTATATACCTATAAATTACATGAAACTTTTAATTTCCTACAATTTTTAATGGGATTCAATATTTCCGTAAAGTCGATGTAAAATGACGTATTTTAGGTAATTTGAATAGCACGCAAGATTAATCAAAATTAAATGCAAATGCGGGGTGCACACTCGTATAAATATGTAAGAAGATTATGGAATTAAAAATTGGCCCGAATTTGCTGTAATCTGAAACGTCATTTTTTATTGATTGGCTGTAAGAGAACTAAAACGCGCAAGCTATTGAGCCAAAAACTATGCACGCAATCCTGCAGAAAACCGAAACATTTTTTGCCAAAAAAGTCTCTGGGGTAAATTTTCATTTGGTGCAATAACCCGCTTAAAATCTATAGAGAAAAAGATTAGAAATAAAAAACTGTGAGATTTTTGCAATGTTTCAAATAAAATCCATAACTAAATTCAGGCAAACTGCAATAATCGTTAGGCCCTATTGTTTGGTTCAACTCTCTAATCACGAACGGTTGCGTAACTTGAATAAATTCGATAAATGGTTTGTTTAGGTTATTTGTGAGGTTTTTCGGTGCGAAAATTAACCCAAAATAATCGTTTTGCGCAAAAAAAGGCGTAATAAAAAATATCGATAATTAATTTAATCAAAAGTGCATGGCCCTCAATAATTGACAAAGATTTGGGCCGCCATCAGTAAATTTTACATGAAACATTTTTTTGAAAACCCGGTTGAACATTGGGTTCGATTAATTCTGCAGCTAAATAGAGCCTGAAAAACTCACCCAAAAAACGTTAGAGGCAACACACCTTTTTGAAATGTGTTTGAATACTTAAGAATTAAAATGTTTAAAATAGGGTAATCAAAAAAATCTTAATTGAAATTTCAGCTTCAAAATGTAAGTAATTTTTGTAAAATAAAAATTGGGTCTTTTGGATTTTGGATTCCAAGTTTTTTCGGGAAAACTTGTTGTTGGTCAAGCAGAACCCCATTAATTATTGCAAAAAGCTACAATCACCCCAAATAAAGACAAAACATTTTTTCGAAAATTCTGACTAAACTCAGATGTTTACATTTAGTCGTTACATTTAACAAGCCAGTAACGAAAAATTTGTAGGCAATTCCCAAGCGGTGCGGCCAAAAAAAAAGAAGCGGCGTAACGGGCATGCGCCCAAAACCGTATGCTAATTTCCAGCCGGCCCGTGGGCACTGTGACTGGAGACACTCCCTCCCCGCCCCTAGAGGGCCATACATAAGAAGAATCTGCTCAAGCGGATCATCCCCGAGCGGGGCGGCACTTTTAAAGGGATTGGCAAGGCAGGGGGTGGGGGACTGTCAGCTGTATGCAAACGGAAAGCCGGTGACAAACACACTCCCGGGGGATTACTGTCTTTTGGGATATTTATCCCGCAACGCGCGATTACCTCAAACATCTCTGCTAGCGTGCTCAGGCTTTGAAACCAAAGCTTATTAAGTAGCAAAATTCGAAACCGAGAAGGAAAATAATGTTTCAAAAATCCCGAGATCTCGACAGAAATTAGGAATACCAATGCACGCTGCCTGCTGTCAGATTCTTTTAACACGGCTTAACTTCCAGCTGTCGGTTTTAGAATTTTAAAGCGCCACCTTACAAACTACACAAAAGTAAAAAATTTAATGGCCAAATTTGAAAACAAAGCTTTTTGGACACAAGTATTAAAAAATTTTCGTGATACCTTACACCTGAAAAACCGGAAAATCCGTTGCCAAAATAAGGTTTCGAATGCCAAGACACTTTCGAAGTTTATGTTAATAGCTAGGTCTTTAGTGGAAATTCGGACGCCGCGCGGAGGGTAGGCTAGCAGAGATTGTTTGAGGAAATGGACGGACCCCGAGAGGAGGGCAGGCTAGCAGAGATTGTTTGAGGAAATGGACGGAACCCGAGAGGAGGGCAGGCTAGCAGAGATTGTTTGAGGAAATGGACGGACCCCGAGAGGAGGGCAGGCTAGCAGAGATTGTGTGAGGAAGGCGACGGACCGCGAGAGGAGGGCAGGCTAGCAGAGATTATTTGAGGAAATGGACGGAACCCGAGAGGAGGGCAGGCTAGCAGAGATTGTTTGAGGAAATGGACGGACCCCGAGAGGAGGGCAGGCTAGCAGAGATTGTTTGAGGAAATGGACGGACCCCGAGAGGAGGGCAGGCTAGCAGAGATTGTTTGAGGAAATGGACGGACCCCGAGAGGAGGGCAGGCTAGCAGAGATTGTGTGAGGAAGGCGACGGACCGCGAGAGGAGGGCAGGCTAGCAGAGATTATTTGAGGAAATGGACGGAACCCGAGAGGAGGGCAGGCTAGCAGAGATTGTTTGAGGAAATGGGGCCGGTATGTCAGATCAGTGTCAACTTCTTTGATTCTCTGCACTCTCTCCGCTTCCTCCCCTCTCTCCCGAAATCCCATATGCAAATTTCTCGTAGGTCCCCTGGCCGGGCTGTGGCCGCTAATCGCCTGTCCTTAAGGCCCTGGGGCTCAATGATACTCTGGCTGTCTCACTGTCTGTTTGTGTCGAAATACAAACACACAGCCAGAGAGAGAGAGAGAGAGAGAGAGAGAGAGAGAGAGAGAGAGATAGCGACAGATCGCTAATACCGCAAACAAATGCCCGCAGGGCATATTGGCCCCACACCGTCGCCGCCACAGGGGGGAATTAGCAATGTTGTGACGGATTGGGAGGAAATTAAAGGGAGCGGGACAATTCGGGGGTATGGTAGAAAACCCTAGATGATTAGTAGACGCTCAGCAATGGAAAAGCGGATGTAGCAGCAAAAAGGGGTAATACACCGCTCCAATCGGCTTCGGATAAATTTAGAATGTTTCAAAAAAATTTCAAAAACACAAAATGTTTTTGATGCTAATGGCAAGTATCCCGGTGCCGACTATACATTTGAATGTTCCAACACTTCCACCCACAGAATATAAAAAAGAAAAATTGTATCAGATTCAACAATTAAATTGCGGGCTTTTAAAAAAATGTTTTTCATGCAACTCTACAAAGCACAGTGGACCCTAAAGCAATAATTACAATACCATCACAAAGCGGGTAGATTCAGCTACTCTACGCATCGGATATTTTTTTTTGATGCAGAAATACCGTTTTTGTGTGTTTTGAACGATTTTACACAAAAGCTAAAGCTACATGATCCCAAAAAGCATAAAAACCTAGGCAAATCGGCGTAAACGTGTTTCAGAAATTTCTAGAATTAGGGGAATGGTGAAAGACTAATTAGTTATGCGGAACTGCTTTAACTTTCTGGAAACCCGAGAGAAGGAGATAAGTTTTTACGGGAAGTCAGTGATTTTTGCGCAACTTCGCCGCTAAACATTGATATTGAGCCAGATGACAACTGTTAGCGGTGGCCATTATGTGAAACATTTAGCGGGGTAGTTCAATGAACGAAAATCATTTTTCTTAATCGCATTCTCCGTTTTAGACATAGGGAGGAATTGGCCTGACCGCTAAAAATAATTTCAGAATATGCACAAAAAATGTTTCTACCAACTGTTTATTGCGATTAGTACAGGCATCAGCTTTTGATATGGATGACTTTATAAAACATATTTCTTAAAATCATAGTTTGCAAGTATCTGGGAAAAACGCGGTTTTAGTAAAAATGACATAATACGTATTTTCCCGCAAGGAAAATTTGAATCCGAAAATCGGGTACGGCTGCGACCCTGAGAGGAGGGCAGGCTAGCAGCGATTCATCTGAAATTGTTCAATTGTTACTTGAATAATGAAAAAAAACATAAAAGAAAGATCGGAAAAGGCAATGACGCAAAAATAAGTATAAAATTCTTTAAGATTTAAGATACGAAATTAATAAAATTGGTAATTGTCACAAGCACCAGCCAAGTCTTAATTAAAAAGTAAAATAGTGATTTGCACATACCCAGGCAGAAAACACATTTTTTTGAAATCGAAAATATTTTAGCTGGTTTTTTCGAAATTTTATGTTTGATAAAATTGAAAGGTATGATGTAAGCGTCTCCCAAGATTCATAGAACTGGAAAACCAATTGTAAAAATTCAGAACAAAAAGCCGATGTAAATCTTAGCCGATTCTGGGCCAAGATTGGGGCTTTATACTTTTCAAAAGATTCCCACTCGGAATAAAATTTCAACGAATAAAAATCTGTTTCAAAAGACTAGGCACTTCGGCAACGAGCTGCAACCGTAATGGGCCTGCTCGTATCGGTGGTAAATAAAGAAAAGACAGACGTCAACAACCAAAAATTAGCCCTTTCTGGAATTTGTTTATTTGCTAAAAATCGGCGTATGCACTGTTTTTAACCGCGAAAAAGCCACTGTTATAATGCAGAATTTAGTCCAAGCAAATTTTTGCAAAAAAGCGTAGAGAAATTTGTTTCAAACTTTTTCCGGGAGCATCGAGGACCGAAGGCTGTCATAGGTACCGCCCAGGTATTATGGCACACGAAACACCAATTCCCTCCGAAAAAACGGCAATTTTGGACTTTTTCTGCCAACATTTGAGTTCCAAAATGACGGTCGGGTGGCGAGTGGCAAAAAAAAAATCGAGATTGCGCGCTGATTCAATAATTTACCCATTAGCGAAGGATTCAAAAAATCAGCTCGATGGATTTATTTCGGCAGTATGCCAAAAGCACCCCGACTAAAGGGTATTTACAGTGAAACACATTTTCACCGAAATAAGGCATAAGAATATTTGGATAAATCTATCTAACACATAAGTTTTATATCGACAGAGGTCGAGGCTGCTATCAAACATATGTTACGATAATTATGCAGAAAGCGCCCCTTCCGAAGGATATTTTCGTTACAACACATTTTCACCAAAATATTGTGGAAAAAGATGTTTCAAAATTGTGCGGAGCGCGTAAAGGAAGGCTGGCTGTAATGCACCCGGACTTGAGTATGAAATAAAATGAAATACGAATTGACCAAAAAAAAACATTTTTGAATTTTTCCAGGCTAAAAATTGAATTGCGGAATGGAAAAATCGAGAGTTACAAAATATTCCAGAAGACAAAAGTATGTTCCAGATCCGTCGGTTAAACATAACGAATGTAAAAGTATAATATGTTTTGGTCGAGCTGCTGATCAAATAAATAACTCGAAAGATTTATTCCAAGAAAAAAATTCTGCCGCCTAAAAATTTGAATTCGAGAATGACGGTCGGGTGGTGGTCCGTAAAAAGTGGAGACAACCGTAATAATGGGCCCCCGGTTGGGGGTGGGGCTCAAGGCCAAGTAGCGGCTCATGAAAAAGGAGATGAGGGGGAAGGAGCGGCGCAGGAAGGGCAACAATGTTGGCAACGAGTGATGGGTTAATTGGAGGTCAATGGGAGGCTAGCAGAGATTGGAGGAGGAAATGGACGGACCCCGAGAGGAGGGCAGGCTAGCAGAGATTGGAGGAGGAAATGGACGGACCCCGAGAGGAGGGCAGGCTAGCAGAGATTGGAGGAGGAAATGGACGGACCCCGAGAGGAGGGCAGGCTAGCAGAGATTGGAGGAGGAAATGGACGGACCCCGAGAGGAGGGCAGGCTAGCAGAGATTGTTTGAAGAAATGGACGGACCCCGAGAGGAGGGCAGGCTAGCAGAGATTGCTACAGGAAATACGGGGAGATAAAGAGACGCGGTGAAAAGCCTCAATCCATGATCAAAAAACCCATTAATAAAGGCCAAATGCGCTCCACCGGCGCGTTTGTTTTGATTGATGCCGAGAGGGGCGGGCTGGGGGAGATCGGCGCCCCTGAACGGTCAAGTGGTCCTTATTAGAAGGGCCCCATGCCTTCTTTAGTTACTGTATGTGCCCCGCGGGGCGCATACAGGCCAAACACCCTCAAAAATGGATGCGCAAATATTTCGTGGTTAGATGGATGGATTTTTAGTAAAGGGCAGGTTAGCAAAGGTACTTGTGAAATTTTGAAAATGCAATGTTTCGAGAAATATTTTGGACCGCGGCCGCTCGGAAATCAACAATTGGGTGAACCCACAGACTGGACCATCTAAGGGAAGATAAAAAACATTCCCTCTAACTAGACGTCGAAAAAATCGTATCGGAAAGATAGTTACACCATTCGAAAGCCCTTGAAACGATGAATTTGGAGCAACCTTCAAAAGCATGTTTTTATTTAAATCCGCTATTTTACAAGCAATTTAATACAATTTTTGGCTTTTTCGGGGTTGCAAACGAGCTAATATGTCTCAATTTCCCCAAGCAAAATGGCCGGAAGTAGCCGTTAGCTAGATGCAGCATTTTCAAGGTATTTAAAAGTTCCGCATTCCGCACCGAATTCCGCACCCGAATCATGAAAAAGTTGTTATGACCAAAAAATGTTGCGAAAAACTACGGTTGTAGGCACCGTTTTGCAAGTGTAATAAGTGCAGCTGCTCTGCGACTATAAATTCAGATTCTGAAATGTTACTAAAATCGTTTTTAGAAATTTTTGAGTTTCTAACAATTTCGCGAAAATCCCATCCACCAACACCTTGGTAGTGCGGATAATTAGGACCAAGAATAGGGGGTGTTGAGTGTAGGGCGTCTTGAGTAGTGCCGCGTACTCCTTGAGGTATACCCCAAGGGCCCAACTAGGGAAATGGGCCATTGTTAGGGCATTTAAGGGAAGGAGGTGCGTGTAAAGAGGTACACTCGCGGAATTGGAAAGAATTATGAAGATTTGCTTGAAATTGGATTTGGCAGGCTAGCAGAGATTGTTTGAGATAAAGTTTGAGGTGACACCAGTACCAGTAGTGCCAGTAAATATTAATCGTTTAAATGCCAGTTACGCGAAACATTTTGTGGAATTCTGGACAATTCGTAGATACATTTTTAGTGAAAAATAGCCTCATGACTTTTTCAAAATCTAAAAGATGAAACGGTCTATCTACAAAGCATCGAAAAAATTGAGGACCCTAACATCTTATGGCCGAGGTTATTTCACGAAACACTTCTTATTTCCGGATTTTTTAAAAAGTCTCGCAATCGAAAACAAATTGAGAAGCTATCAAGGCCAACGACATTTTTTTGGGTAATGCATTCTTATGAAACATTTGTTTTCTGGTCATGGTTTTTCCTAAAAGTCTGAAAATTCGGGTTCGTAGCTGGGTAAGTGCAGGCATCCTTCAACCCGAAAAGAATTCGAATTCGAAAATACGGTAAGGTGCGTCCATTCAGCAGCAGCAGGTAAGGCTGTCCCCCTAAAAAGTGCCCTCCCTCCCCCATTCCAAGCGCATCACTTTGAGCGACGCGCAATGTGGGCCAATTTACTATGGAAAGAAGGCAGTGTAGGAGAAAACGCCAATGCTATTTTTTTTGTAATTTTTAATATTAAAAAATATTTATGTATCAGTGCAAGGGTTCTAAACAGGATCAATTAGGCTATTTTAAAATTATATAACTGGCAGTTTTCCCGAAACATACTTTTTTAAAGACCTAACTATGAATTGCTGAATTCAAGTTCGATTTTGATGAGGAGTGGGCAGAATCGCGGTTTATAAGTAAAGATTAGCCTCCTCTTGAAACATGTTTCGGATTTTTCACCATGCCGTTTTGCCGTGGCTTTATTATTAAATTCAGGTAATGTACGGTAAATCGATTACTTAGCTTTCAAAAAATATCTGTGGATTTATGAAAGACGCCTTGCTTTTGAAGTAACTAAGAAATACAGAAAGAAAAACAAGGAAATGGATTTGGCCGGTATTGACAGACCGCGGATTATAGTGAATTAATCCTAATCAAGCTCAAAATTATATGGAACATATTTTTGCTGCTTAAGATTTTATTCCTATGGAAACGTTATATAAAAATTTTCAGCATCAAAAATTTGGCTTGGCAAATTCAGAGAGCATTCTTGGGATATTCAAACGTATTTGTACTTCGCGGCGAAGTGAGGATATATTATGATCCGCAAAACTTTCCGCTTCGAAAGAATTTTATGAAACTTATTTTTTCAAAAAAATTTCGGTTGAATGTGTTTGCTAGCTTGTTTCTATATTCTTGAAGAATTAGAAAAACTGTAGGCTATTATCCTTCCCGATTCCTTTAATGACAGCTCCAATCTCGGGGGGTCAGTTGGTAGATTTTTGAGGGGTTGGACGGAGAGACAGACGGTTTTCGACCCCAAAAACACTTGTCTTCGTCAAAAATGACAACCCATTGATGATAGGCAGATCGGAAGTGGGGGTGTAAATGCCTCAGGGTATATGGGATCGGAAGTGTATTGGGAGAGCGTTTTTCAGGAAATTTAAGAGGATTTTTTATGGATGTGGTGAAAATTAAAAGTCTATTCGATTGCATAGAATTCTGGGAAACCAGGAGCTCCTGGTAGGAAACGGCAAATTAATGAAGAAATGAAAAATAATTCATAAGAAAATTTAACTTCAGATTTAATAAACTTTACAAAATTCCGGTCACCAACAAAGTGTTTCAGGACAATTGGAAGACGAACTCGTCAAACGACATTGGATTTCATGTCATCTCTACTCCAACAATCAACCAAAAAAAATATTTTCTTCTTTGATTCGGTTTTCTTCGATCATTCTGGCGGACATTTAAAGGAGCCGTCAAGGCACGAAACTGGATTTTTTCCGGTGGATTTCCAGTGGAATTTGGAATCCTATACACGCAACACGCACGCCTGCCTTTCCATTGCGTAATGGAATAGTCCCTTGGCGGTCACGCTGGCGTGCGCGTTGCGTGTCGCGGGCGCGGTAAAATCCATCTCCAGAAAAAAAATCCATAATAAGGCCTATCTTTCGCATTTGGCATACAGTCGGGGAGAACAGGATGTGTCAAAAAGCTATTCCTTCAAAATGCACACAACGATTAGCGTATCGTTTGTTTAAGCAATCCAGTGGTGTTTTAAAACATCATTTCCAAAAACTCCTCTTGTTTTTGATTGGTTGTGGCAAACTTGACTCAAGTTTTGAAATGAAAAATGCTTAATTAAGGATCGTTAAATTTCTAGTTTAACTGAACTTAAAATAAATGTTCCACATAAATTCGAGCAGCACTGCTGAAAATTAATGCTTAATAAAAGCTTGTGACATTCGGAAGCTATAGGGCAGGCTAGCAGAGATTGGAGGAGGAAATGGACGGACCCCGAGAGGAGGGCAGGCTAGCAGAGATTGGAGGAGGAAATGGACGGACCCCGAGAGGAGGGCAGGCTAGCAGAGGTTGGAGGAGGAAATGGACGGACCCCGAGAGGAGGGCAGGCTAGCAGAGATTGTTTGAGGAAATGGACGGACCCCGATAGGAGGGCAGGCTAGCAGAGATTGTTTGAGGAAATGGACGGACCCCGATAGGGGGGGGCAGGCTAGCAGAGATTGTTTGAGGAAATGGACGGACCCCGAAAGGAGGGCAGGCTAGCAGAGATTGGAGGAGGAAATGGAGCGGTGAGAAATAAGAGCCTTTCTTGGGGGTCAGAATGGCCATGTTCCCATGGTCCATACAAATGCGGACAATTATCCATCAAATGGGCCCATCCTCCCCGTCCTGCTGGCCCGGAAATGACTGTCCCTTTGGATGGCCAGGTGGGCAGGGCAAATTGAGGAAGGAGTGAGCGCCGAGCCGCTTTAAAGGGATATGGACTGACCACGTAGCTCCAGCCTTTTTCGTAATTTGCATATGGCCTTTCTAAGCCTGATACAATGCTGAGATAGTAAGCCATTTCGGGAGAACGTATTAAACTTTTTGGAGTTTTTTTTAGTATAGCCATAACAACTAATAATAGAATCCAAAATTTTTGGATCAGGTGGCGTTTCCAAGTGGACTGGCCACAAATCAAAAAAATTTCGCTAGAAAATTCAATGAAACTTATTTTTTTCAAACAAAATATGATAATACATCCAAATCGTTTTAAAGGCACTTGGAAGCTAAGGAACAGTCTATTTTATGCAATACTACTTATTTCATTTGCAAAAGAATTCAAGGCTGGAATGGCATTACGTAGAAGCGCGCCTTCATAGAGTGCCAATTTCTGAAACCTTGTTTTCGAATGGCTTATCTTTTCGCCATTTGGCCCTACATTTCGGGGTAGTAGTCATAGAATTTTGGAGTGATTTTTATAGCCACTATACGAAAAATTACAGGTCCGAATTTAAGAAAGATTTTCTGAAACTACTTTTTAGCAAATTAAGGTGCTAAAAATCCGGGCCGCCTCCTTTAAAGCACACGTTCAGGGAGGGGCCGTGTACTCGTCCCAACGTGTACACCCTATGGACGTAAGAACAACGCGCACTGCCTGCCCGTGCTGTGACAGGCCATTCCCCTCCGTTGCGGCGTGGGGCGCCCCTCGGCCCCTCGCCAGGTACTAGCTGTGGCTGACTGGTATGCATCCGCGCCTCCCGAGCGGGGGCCCGGGTTCGACCCCCGGCCGCGGCAAAAATCTTTGTTTTTCCAAAAAACGTCCCTGAACGTGCCCTTTAAAGGTACTAGGAAGGCGTACGGATTGTCTTTCAGGATTTTGGTTTAGTTTTGCCCATCCCGCGATCGAAGGCGAAATTAAGCTAAATCGCATACTTCTGGGTTGGACATCTTGTTGAAACATGTATAAATATTGTAAGCAAAGCTATAATTACCATAATGCCGATCTAAAGAGCCATTTCGGGAAAATGGATGTCAATTTTTGAGCGGTTCTTGCAAGATAAACGAGAAAAGCTATACCCTGGTGAATTTATTGAAATTGCAGACTCATTCACAATTACCAGGAAGCGGAAAACTGATTTAGGCGGGTTTTTGAAACTTATTTTTTACACACAAAAATTCTACAATCCGAGTCAGTTTAAATGTATGGGAAGCGAGTGGAAAACTTTATTTATAGAACAATACTTAGTTAAGGTCCAGAAGAATCTTTTCGGACAAAACGCTTGATTAAAGCGAAGGGAATTTGTATGGCAATCCATATTTCTGAAACCTTGTTTTTGCAAAGTTTCTAATTTTTGCCAATTGGTCATAAATCGGGGTAGTGGATGTAAATTTTTGGATGATTTTTGCAGAAAAACGATGACAACCGGCAGTTTGTAAAGCTCGAGCTCAGGGAGCTCAGGGAGCTGGGAGCCGAAAGAGCTCAGGGAGCTTCCGGAGGTATATTAAAGTATAAGGGACATTAATTTTGGAGTATTATACTACTATTAGTGCATTGCTACAAGATTTAATACGAATTACGACTTTTAGAAAGTTATACTGCAAAACCGTCTTGGGCTCCCTGGGCTCGAGCTTTACTAAATGCCATGACAGCCTATGGAAATTACGCATCAGTGATGATAGCAACTTCAAATCAATGAACAACGAATTTAACATTTAGTGAGAAGGTTTTAGGCAACATATTTTCAAAAATGAAGATTTTTATGAAATTCGAATTTCATTTAAAAGGCTTAAAAAGTTAACGCTTTGCAAGCTACTTGGAGGGTTGCGGATTCTCGCGCATCCTGCGTTTTGATACTAATCGAGAATTTCGAGCAGCGATTATTAAGGTTTCCAGCGTCTGGTGGTTCAATTTTTTTGAAACATTTCTTAGCACGCTTAAAACCGCCCTGATAGTGATCATGATCGAGAGAACGACTGTAAATTTGAGGTTTTGGGGCCTCAAAGTGTGCCTTTTAGAGTCTCTTCCCCAAGAAAAATTAAAAATGAGCGCGTAAATTAAAAATTTGTAGAAATAAAAAATATGTTTTGAAATTTTACGCAGTAAACGCAAAATGTAAAATTGAATTTATTTAATCGGGATTGGCTGAAGCGTTGCAATGTGGCCGGTTCGGTGGACATTTCCACAAATATTTGGGCAGTTCAGCTCACCTAGAGCGGGGTGAAATGTGCCCTGGGGGCATGAGATCCGCGGGAGTCGGATTTCCAATCGACACCCCCGCCCTTCGAAACGAAACGATACGCTTGGGGTAAATTTTGGACATAGCGGATTACGGTGGCTTACATCAATTAAAATGTGTAAAATATTAAAATAACAAATTAAATAAATTATTAATACTTTCAATTTGAAAAAAGGTCCAACTAAACATCTTAGCGTGCTGAGTGGAATTGTCTACAAGAAAAGGCATAAATTCTCCTAAAAAATAATTTGATAATTATTACTTTAGTTAAAATTCGAATCTATACGACATGGACAGCATGACAAATTAGGGATAATCGAAATTCAGTGATTTTGAGGTTTCTATAAACATCTTTTTTCTGGCTAACATTAATACTCTAAAATGAGTATTGACGACAATGGGAGTACGAAAAAGACGACATCGCCAGGAAAGTCGTTGGGTGACCGCAAACCCTGAAATTTAGACATTAATAGCCATATAATAATTATACGCAAAGGAGTAGTGAAAACATAGCAAATGCAAAACCCGGGCAATCGAGGCGGGCTAGCAAAGATTCTTTAGGTAAAATTGGCCTTCTTTGTCCGCTTTTCATTTGACCTTTAACGAGTTACTTCTCCGCGTTGCAACAAGAAAAACTTGCTAATCTTCACTATAGCGTGAAACATATTTTTTATGTGAAAGCTTCTAAACAAAGCGAACTAAAAGATGAGGGTGCCTCTCCTGGTCCGTCCATTTCCTCCTCCAATCTCTGCTAGCCTGCCCTCCTCTCGGGGTCCGTCCATTTCCTCAAACAATCTCTGCTAGCCTGCCCTTTCTCGGGGTCCGTCCATTTCCTCAAACAATCTCTGCTAGCCTGCCCTCCTCTCGGGGTCCGTCCATTTCTCAAACAATCTCTGCTAGCCTGCCCTTTCTCGGGTCCGTCCATTTCCTCAAACAATCTCTGCTAGCCTGCCCTTTCTCGGGGTCCGTCCATTTCTCAAACAATTCTGCTAGCCTGCCTCTCTCGGGTCCGTCCATTTCTCAAACAATCTCTGCTAGCCTGCCCTTTAGCTTCCGAATGTCACAAGCTGTTAATCAAAAAAAACTTTATCAAGCCGCTGCCCTCTAATTACCGTACCTTCCGCTGCCCCAGAGGTTAATCCAATTATTTGGGTACTTTCGGAGGGGGGTAAGGGGGCCGGTATGGCCCATCTGACACCTGTTGTCCTCCACCCTTCCCACTTAATTAGCATACCCCCCGGGGGTATGCTATGCACATCAAAAAAACCTTGAGAAAATAGAGGGGGCAAAGATGCCGCCTCTATTATTATAGGCCGAACTCTCAAGCTGTGCCCCAGTAACGTATGAATGGACAAGAAAAACTTGGACACTGCCTACTTTATAGGTCAAAGAAGGGTTGTTTTAGAGATGTAGGGACCGAGAGGAGGGCAGGCTAGCAGAGATTGTTTGAGGAAATGGACGGACCCCGAGAGGAGGGCAGGCTAGCAGAGATTGTTTGAGGAAATGGACGGACCCCGAGAGGAGGGCAGGCTAGCAGAGATTGTTTGAGGAAATGGACGGACCCCGAGAGAGGGCAGGCTAGCAGAGATTGTTTGAGGAAATGGCGGCCAGAGGTTGTTTAGGAAAGCCGGTTTCGAATTAGGAAAGGTGTTTCACCTCCCTTTCAATAGCCAATGATGTGAAACTTTTAGTCACTGGTCATATCGAATAGTGCTTTGCAAAATCGCTTTGATAGCCGGAGGCTTACGTTGGACATCAGACCGAGGCTTTCATTGTTTTTATACCGCACATTACTTTTTGGAATGATTTTTAGCGTTCCAGAATTAATATAACGTGCGGGTGAGAACGCCTAAAATTTAATGCTTCGGACCAGTTCAAGGATTTTTGGTTGCTGGTTTTGGTAATGTCCCAACTGCTTGCCTTCGATTTTCCACAGGTCTTGCAGGCACGTTTCCTTTAAAAATAAAATTCAGAGCAGAATTAAATCGATTTTTAAAGGCATGCGAGCCATATAGCCTCCAAAACAATCAATCAATAGCCCATCGGATACTCGCCGGAAAAACATGGAATATGCGTCAACTTAAAAAAAGAGCGTGTTAAGGAGCCTCAGAGTCAATTCCTTATAATTCCTGGTTAGTTTAAACGACTTAAAATACTGGAAATAGAAAAGAAAAAGGAAGAAAATTCAAGCCAAATCTCAAAATCGCCACTCGCGAAAGGGGAATTTGTAGAAAGCCCAAAAAATGCATGAACTTACCGCCCTAAAGAATTTACCGACGTTAAAACTACACGAAAATACTTGTCCGGGCCTATACTCGAGATTTTAGAGCCCTTACGAATTCGGAAAAGTGTTTCATCTTTGATCCAATATAGGGAATGTGAATGATTTTTAGTACACTATTGCCATTGCCTGTCATATTTACTAAAGACTTTAAGTAAAAAGAAAGTTGGAAACTGGTAGTCATTGAGCAACGGTTAAGCCATGCGAATAATGAGTCAGAGATGGTGCTCAGAAGCGAGAGAGCAAGAAGCTTCCCTATTAGTAGTCGTTGTAAAAAAGCTATGTTTCATGTTTTTGGAGGAAGGACTGATTTTTGAGAGTTTTATTGGACACGCGAGTCGAATTACGAAACAGGCACTTCGTTTGATAGGGCGAGAGACGGAGAGAGAGAGAGAGAGAAGAAGGAGAGAGAGAGAGAGCGAGGGAAATAGAGAGAGTGAGAGAGAGAGTGAGAGAGATATCTATGGCATTCAAATATGGAAATTTAACGTATATGCCCAGCCCAGGCTTATAGTCCATCCCCTCCCCTTCCTTATCACTCGCCCTCCCCAAAAATAAACACTTGCATAGCCTGGTGACAACCCAATGCCAATATGGCCCCAGGGCACACAAAAAAGGCTTGAGAAGAAGACAATAAAATTGTATATTTAGCATAGGTGATGGGATATAATCATTATTTATTACAGATAAATAAAAGCAATCGATTAAAAATTAGGTTTTTGTAAATTAAAAAGACAATATAGTGTGCAGTCTTTTCCCAACAATATGTTTCAAAAACTATTGCAGGAGGCAGAAAAGCATATCCGTCGGTATTGGTCGTGATTAATTTTTGCGAAAATGTGTTTCTTCTCAATAAAAGGCGAAACAAATAAAAGAACGTAGAAACGAATAAAATGACACCTTAAAATCCTCAGTTTTTTGAGAATTGGCTCCACTACATTACAGTACACCTCCCCCCCCGCCCGGAAGTAGTATATCTTGAGCCCCAGCTGATTACGGGCCGTAATCTAATCGAGATCACAAATCTGCTAGGCGCATCAATCATCAAAGCAACCGCTAGGAGGGGCAGAATGGGAAGGACAATTGGATATTCAGGTCATAAAGTATTCGAGAGACTGAGATACGATCCACTACATAATTACGGCTCTTATTTATGCTTTGGGGGCTGTCAAAAATAGAGGCAAGCTAGCAGAGATTGTTTGAGGTCAACAACCGGGAGGATACGATAAAAATACGATAACCAGGAAAACGATTGACAAACGGTCTAATGCCAAATCGAACTGCGGCAAAAGGTAGTTTTTTCGCGAAACATGTGGATTTCCAATTTAACTTAATTAGAAATATTTTTGAATTAATTGTATCAAATTTTCAAACGATTGCAAAGCCGAGACTTGCAAAATTAATATTTACAAACAAACCATGCTACAAGGCAGGGCAGGTGAGAAATTAATTTTAGTCATAAAAAATTGAAGGATGAAAATCGATATTTGAAATCGATAATGGTTTTTTACTTATTTGTCGTTTTTGTAGGTTACTGGAGTTCTAAAGGGCTTGTAAAAAGTAAGGTAGGGTTGTTTCAAGAAGTTTGGACCCGTAAAGGGCTGCCCGGCAGGGATTCTTTGCGGTAATTCCTTAACCTTTGTTTAATCTGCAAATGATGCCTTAATCTTAAAATCTGATGTTTGCCTTAATCTTAAAATCAATGTTTCATTAAATTTCAAGGAATCTGGGGGAATTTGCGCCTATCAGTGTCGTTGATTTTGCAATCGGCTTATTTAACCGCTTTTGGCGAATAGGCTTGGCAGGCTAGCAGAGAAAATTTGGAAAGGGATATAATTGTTAGAACATCGCGAAAATGCTGAAAAAAATCGGCAAAAATGAACCGATGGCAGGCTAGCAGAGGTCTTTAAGGTAGGTTTTAGATTTCGAATTCTACCACCGATAATATGTTTCAACAAAATATGTACATGACGGCGTCGGAAGACAACTAGTATTGTTGTAAGTGCTAACTTCCTGAGAGTGTGGAAGTGGGAGAGGAAACTAGCAGAGATTATTTGCGGAATGTAGAGGAAAAAATGGTGGAATTTAAAGTAAAGAGAAAGGCACGTTGGAATCAAAATCTTGATGTTTCAAAAATGTTATGGTTTCGCAAAATATACAAAATTTATTGGCATTACGGTCTCGTGCCTTGGGCTTCAAACGAGAATTGAGTTCCAGATTTATTGGTGGGGCTTTTTATGGGCCTCGGCAGGCTAGCAGAGATTTTCAAGGCAAGCAGGCTAGCAGAGACAAGTTAAAGGAATATTCGGGCAAGGAAAGCTCAACGCAAAAAATCTATGTTTTGAAGAAATTCTCAGAGTTTGCCGAGGTATTCGTATTATTTGCAAGACAAATCGACAAGGCATTATTCGCCTCATCTTACGTAAGGCAGGCAGGCGTCATTTCTTTAGGAAAATGCTAGGTGCACGAAAAATTAGGGAATTACGGGAAAAATAAATGTTTTATAAAAGCTTGGGAATAATTAGATTATAGTGACGTATAATACAAGAGGTAGATTATCATAAAAACACAAGAAAACAACCACGAACAAACCAGAGTAAATAAAAAACGAAGTGCAGGCTGGCAGAGACAATTTGAGCAAAACTGGGGGAAACAAAAGGTCAATGAAAAATTTTTTAAAACGCCTGGAATTTGCAGGGACATTCAGATCAATGGGCGGACGATGGACATAGGAGTTAGATTTTTACTAGGACTGGATCGCAAGGATATTTTGCAGGGGCGTAGCCAGAAAAAAAATTTTCCAAAAAATTCAAAAGATTATCGAGGAAACAGCGCCGCAGGCAAAAATTTTTGAAAAAAGATTACATAGCTCTACAAATAGCAGTAAAAACGTGAAAAAATAGCGCCGCAGGCAGCAAAATTTTTGAGAAAATAAAAATCATAAGGGTCCCCCCTTATGAAATTTTCGCCCCGGCCGATTTCGGGGGGGGGGGGGGGGGCCCGGGGCCGGTATTACGCTACGTCCCTGATATTTTGAAAATTCCGTGATGGAATCTGTTTACTAAAAAATGTTTGAAAAAATATCTGAAAAAAATAGGTTTTACAACAATTAATATATTCCGGATATACCAAGTTCAATACGCAAACTATAATTCTATCTTTGATGTGGTCGGTAATATTCAAAAAAAAATTGTAAAAATAGCAAAATTCAGGACCGGCAAGCTAGCAAAGACAGTTATGGAAATCCCGAAAATATCCACAGGATAAAAAAAGAGTGTTTCAAAAAATCTTACAGCTAACGAAACCAGGGGCTGATTAATTAACGATTGGCTTTTCTCGGTTGTTCTGTTTCTCTTTGTTAGCGTTTGGTAATGGATTTGAGGGCAGATCAGCAGAAATTCTTTAGGAAGCCCGAAAATGGCAAGAAAGGGAAAAAGAGACGACGATGAGGAGGGGAGAAAAGTGTCGAGGTGTGGACATGAGATTTCACGCTTCAGCGAGTCCCAACAACGGAATAGAGAGGATGGCAGGGGGCTTTTTTGGGGTAGCGGAGGATCATACGGCAACAAATAGCGGGTGTATATAGCCAGAAAGGGCAGGCCAGCAGAGATTGTTTGAGGAAATGGACGGACCCCGAGAGGAGGGCAGGCTAGCAGAGATTGGAGGAGGAAATGGACGGACCCCGAGAGGAGGGCAGGCTAGCAGAGATTGTTGAAGGAAATGGACGGACCCCGAGAGGAGGGCAGGCTAGCAGAGATTGGAGGAGGAAATGGACGGACCCCGAGAGGAGGGCAGGCTAGCAGAGATTGTTTGAGGAAATGGACGGACCTCGAGAGGAGGGCAGGCTAGCAGAGATTGGAGGAGAAATGGACGGACCCGAGAGGAGGGCAGGCTAGCAGAGATTGGAGGAGGAAATGGACGGACCCCGAGAGGAGGGCATGCTAGCAGAGATTGTTTGAGGAAATTGCGGGGGTGCTACCTATAAACAGTATTGTAACGGTATGAAAAAATTTCGCAATCCCAAGTAAATCAGCGATAGGTATCAAATCCAACAAGAAAATAGCAACATGTTTCATGGATATCCAACTGTGTATTTCATGGTTAGCCATGATTCGCAATAATAATTAATAGCAATATTGGGTAATTTTTATCTGCATAAAATTTTGAACTTTTTACTTTTAAAGCCACATTCTAAACCTTCTTAAAGTTCATTTTCGTCGTAAGTAAAAATTAAAATGTATGAGATAGACCTAAGCTGCTTTTTGTTTATTTTTCTAATTAATATTTCCTGTTCAGGGATTAAGCAAACCAATTCAATTTTGAAATAGTTATCGTGATGTCGAAAATTCAGAATGTCGATATCTCAAAAGGTGCATAGGTTTTAGAGTTTTTCCAGTTTTTTTTGCTGATTAATATTCCGGGATTCTGAAATTTCCACATTCTGATCTCAAGAAAACGATGCTAGTTTTATCTAACCCAAGAAATGTTTCAGCCATATTTAGGCTTTGCTGCCGTTTTGCATTTATGATTCCGTGAGGTGTACTGGGATTCTAAAGGCGTGGTAGACAGAAAATTCTTGCAAAGTCTCGGCTAGATCGCCTCTGGAAATCCTCCTTCTGTGATTGCTACTCGGCCATGTCATTGTCGATATATAAAAAACGTTTCATAGATGTGCAACGGTTTTTTTGTGAATTGATGTGTTAATCGGCCACCTGCAACTACAGGGTGTCCCATAAAAAAGCACCCCTCCGGCATTTCGCCATATTATATCCGATCGGTCCCAAATTTGGACCGGGGGTGTATCAGACCCTAAATAACCACAATCCTGAGTTATAGCCCGCCAGCTACAGTAATTTTCGAGATACAAGAAAAATAAACCTTATTATCCGTTTTTCATAAGGTTTTTGTCGGAATCGACCATTCGAATATTAAGTTAAAATGAAGCGGCATGCGATCTTTACCCTTAGAATTTTTTCCTGATTAAAATTCATCAAATGACCGTCAATTTCCACAATTTTTGTAACCCAAAGACACACCCGATGTTAAGCGAAATTAGGGATTCGCAGCCGGATGGCGATGCAAATCGATGCAAAGTCCAAAAAGATAACCGAAAAAACTGTTAAGAATCGCATTGAAAACAGTATTTTGGCTATAACTCGAGAACCAGTGTAGCGATCGGGCTATAACTCAGGATTGTGGTTATTTAGGGTTTGATACACCCTTGTGAAAGTATGGGACCGGCCGGATGTAATACGGCGAAATGCCGGAGGGGTGCTTTTTTATGGGACACCCTGTAGATATGTTAAGAATCAATTAACGACCAAGATTATTTGCATACAATGGCACAATATTATTTGATTTGGAAGGGGCTCAGCGCATGACCAAGTAAAATAATATTTTTTGACTCCGCGCGAGAAAGAGCCAAGTAAGATTACTTGATTTACTTGATTTACTTGATCAAACAATAGCTTTCTGGAATTCTGGCATTTTTCGGATGGTAATGAAGTTTATGACATGCTCGCATGCTAATTTACTGAGTTCGCGGCACGATTGCCTGATTTGCATTGCGAATTTGCACAAAACCAGGTAATTTCGCTGAAAATCAATTAATTCTCCCAAATCAATCAAGATCAAGTAAATCAATTAATTTTATTTTACTTGATGCTTATTCAAGCCAACGGAGTCAAATAATTTTATATTTACTTGAAGATTTCAGATGCAAATAAAGTTGTTCAAGCAAATTTACTTGGTCTTTGTATTACTTGAATCGTAACATCTCTACCGGTAACAAAGAATTATCCTAATTTTAAACGAAGCGTCATGGGAATAAAACCCCAAAAATGTCTGCTAGATAGCCCCTTTAAAATATTTGTAGTAGCATTTAAATAAGAAATATGGAAAAGAAAAACCAGCACCAAATAAATGAAAATCGGAATTGAGGGCCAGAAATCATCAAATGTTTCATTCATACCGATTCAAGTGTAGGTAAATTTTTTGTAATTAAGACGTTGCAATATTTTCTGGTTTTTCTGTCTTAACATGAATTTAAATTAACAAGGCGTGACAGGAATAAATTCCCTAAAATCTCTGCTAGCTGCCCCCCGAAAATAGCGGTAGTAGCATGCAAATAAGCCGGTTGCTTGCGTTGGGAAGGCTTGCTTCCCAAAGGTCATCTGCTGATTCACGCGCCGCGGGCGCTACGGGGCGCTACGCTTGGGAACGGTTTTTTCAGGGAGCGAAAACAGACTAAGCATAGAATTAAAAACTAAAAATAATCTAGGAGCAAGCACGACGTGGAATTGGTCAACGGAATCTTACAAGGAGACGTTTTTGGGTGATATTGGAGTTTTAGAACGAGACCTAGCTAGTTCGATAGAGAAAAAAATTCTGAACAAGATGTCGTTTTCCAAATCTGCTAACCGTGTACTGTATTCAATAAAATTAATTTTAATGAAAAATTCCTGGACGTCAGGCTGCGACCCAAGGATCAGGCCCGGGACATAGCCCCCAGCGCGAACCAGGATCCACATGAGATCGTGGCCTAGTGGATAGTGCCGGCGCCTAACAAATTTTTGCAAAATTATTCTCAGGGTTCGGAACTTATTGTGATTTATTGTTTTGCTTTTTGGTTTTTCATGCCATTGAAATCGAATTTGGCATTATCGAGCAAAAAGCAAAAGAGTTTTACTAGCGAGGAGTCGAACCCGCAGGCAAAAAAAAGACAAAAACTTATGGGGCAAGCGCACTACCAATAGGCCAGCTGGTCATGGCTGGAGGGAAACCTAAAGGCGGCTATGTTGACGCGCACCCAAAGCGCAGAATCTGCGGATCAGGCGGAAAATGATGGTTAGATTAATGATTTTCAAATTAATTTTTATTGAACAGCGTACACGGTTAGCAGATTTGGAAAACGACATCTTGTTCAGAATTTTTTCTTTATTGAACTAGCTAGGTCTCGTTCAAAAACTCCAATATCACCTAAAAACGACTCCTTGTTAGACCCAATCAGTTTTCGATTTCAGACATTTCTCAGACATTTCAATTTCCCAATTCTTTTCATCTGCAGTTTTTGTGATTGTGCATCGAAAAATTATCCTATGAGTTGATTTTATCAGATATTCTATATCAGAAAGGAACATCGGGGCGTTGTCGATATTTAGTTGAACGTACGATGGAAAAATTTCGAGCGCTTGCGGCGCCGTAAACGGCAATGAGAAGAAAAATACTTAAAGGTATAGCAAGGCAATTTTAATGCTAACCGCTACTGAATTCAGGCATAAAAAATCGGCGGTGCTTTAAAAAATCCTAAAACACTTTAATTCTACCTCTAATTTTTGCAGTGCTTGGCGTAAATCAAGCACCTGCGAAAAAAAGTATGTTTCATGCAAGCAATACTATCAGGAATTATTGGGTTTCGCAATGTATTTTGCAAATATGTTGCATTAAAAGCAAATTCTGAAGGTAAGGTTATGAGGATTATTTCTAGAAAAGTTTTAATCCCTTGGCTAATGGCCTTCAATTGATTCATGGGATTCAGGAGAGTCGCGAAGGGGGGGCAAGCTAGCAGAGATTCTTAGGAAACACCGAGTTTCTTGCAAATGATTTATTTATCAATTAGCTTTCCAGATGGCTTCAAGAATTCCTGAGAAGAATATGTTCCAGAAAAAGAACATTATCAAAAAATTTTGCGGTTTATTAATTGGTACACCCGTTTGTGTAGCTGCCCACCCACAGTGGGAGGTGGCCAGCTAAGCAGAGAAACCGTTGCGTAGCTGCCCACCCACGCGCATTATGGGCAGTTACGCAAAAGGGTGTACCGGGCGTATGTATTTTACAAGTCCATTCAAAAAACATGTTTTGCCAAGATGACGGATTCAAAATGCCGAGGGGCAGGTTAATTCTTTGCGCGGCGGGATTTGTTAATTCTCCTGATGATATTAGGCAATTATGAAATGAAATATTAAATCTACGAAGTTCGTGAAAAATGAGGGCAAGCTAGCAGAGGTTTTTGGGAGGGGTCCTTTGAAGAATTCCAAGAAATTTTCACAAAATTTTAGCTGTTACTTCTTACTTAAAATGACAAAAATAATGTTTTGCCAAAGAAGCATCGTCAACCAGATTTCTTGGCGCACATTAAAACATGGCGGAGTCGCGCATCTTATCTTTAAATATTGCCGAAATCCACATCGATTTTTCTATCAAATCGGATTCTTTGTTTTTTTTGTTTTAAAGCGGCTAGAAAAAAACATGTTGCAAGCAAGGATCTTTTCCAAAACCTGCGGCGTGTTTTAATTTGCAGTAGACATCATCGAATTTTAAAACAAATTTAATTCGCAAAAATCACGCTACATTTTGATGTTCATCTTGTCATTTCAAAAATATGTTTTGTCAAGAGAGCATCTACAAAAATTTTTGGCGCACAATAGTGATCCTCAACCACAACTGCAAAGTTTTCCAAAAAATTATTGCGGAAAATTTACGAGGTGCGTTAAAATGACGGCTGACTAGCAGAGGTTATTGAGGAATCGGGATTCCATAGCTACGTTCAAGCTTTAGATTTAAGCAAGAAATCCAGGTGGGGGACGGTCACTCCTGGGGTCATTTCCACCCGCCACCAAGGCCGCGAACCGGTTAATTGTTGGGGCCGAAACGAGGTCCCGAAACGGCCTTTTTTCTGAGAAGAGAGAGAGAGAGAGAGAGAGAGAGAGGAGAGAGATGGAGTATGCCGAATCCCCCAGATCCGTCATCCTCACAATCCGGCAAAAGAAAGCCGAAAATTGCCCCGGAGGGAGGGAGCTGGGAGGCTAGCAGAGATTCTTTGGGACTGGCAAATTGGGAGTCATTCTTGAAGGGAATTTTAGAAGTAAGGGTTCGGACGGAATTAGGTGTTGAAAATTTATGCAGACTGCTCGAAGATTGAAACATAAAGAATTTCGATGCGGAAGTGTTTGTGAGAGAGAGAGAGAAAGAGAACAGACAGACGGACAGACAGACAAACAGACAGGCAGACAGACAGACAGACAGACAGACAGACAGACAGACAGAGAAGACAGACCTCCGCAAGCAGTCATTTTTGAAATTCGTTAGGAATATGGAAAAGCATGAAAGTGCTGTAGAGACGGGTTGTTGCCCTCTATTTTGGCTTAACTTTAATCAAATATTGAAAAGTAATTAAAAATGGATTTAACGGGTCATTTTCAGACGAAACAATAATAACAAGATTGCACAAAGCCTGGACCGATTGATGAACACGAAAGTCGGTTCCTATTGACCTCGACACGAAACATTTATTTCCACATAAAAATTAATGGTGTCCCCCACATTGGCGGTCCACGTCTAATTCATTTTAGGCTGAGTACGGTAGTTCTCGGAAGTCCTCGGAAGTATCCGTTTTAAATCAAAACAAAAGGAAAAAAGTAATTTGAAGAAGACTTTATGCGAAGACGAAAATTTCGTGAGAAATTTGGGGTAAAATTGACATATTTCGGCGCAGCGTAACACTAAATACCTTTTGAGCTTTTGTAATTTCCGAAAAAGTGTCTGCTAGCCTCTCCGGTCCGTCCATTTCCTCCTCCAATCTCTGCTAGCCTGCCCTCCTCTCGGGGTCCGTCCATTTCCTCCAATCTCTGCTAGCCTGCCTCCTCTCGGGCCATTTCCTCGAACAATCTCTGCTAGCCTGCCTTCCTCTCGGGGTCCGTCCATTTCCTCAAAGAATCTCTGCTAGCTTGCCCACCGTATTCAAATAGCCTACCGTACCCTTATTCCGTTTTTTTCCGTCCACCTGTCCCGTCAATCTAATTGACAGTCTTCCCCCTTCCGTGTCAATAGGATCCATGCGTAGTCAGTCGTTCTGCCCCTTCTGTGTCCTCGAGACAATGGGGTGCCCGAAATGTCAGCGGGAAATTGGCACCCTGCCAGTCTATGGGCCCAGGTGGCCTAGTGGAGGGTGAGAAATGTTTGAGAGTTTTCGGGAAGGGATTTGAATTAAAATAAAAATAGTTGCTAATAGTCTTTGTAGCTATCTCTGTGTATTTGGAAGAGGTGTCTGCTAAAAAAAGGTGTTTCTACGGTAGGTAAAATCGCTTGTACTGCGAAGAAAGTTTATTAGAAGCAAATTCCAAGCATCATATACTTTTAAATAGTTTTTTCATATTCCGGATGGGCAGGGGTATTTGAATTAAACTAAACCGCTTAAAAATCAGTTTGCAGCTGGGATTTAATTTTAGATTAATAAACAAATTCATCTCTTCAAACAGGTTTTGAAATTAGGTGTTTCAGGACTTTTTGCAGAATAGCCCAAATTGATTTGACAATTTTGATCTCGTTTCTTGTCCTATGGATGAAACATAAAGTTTCAAAAAAATTCTGTGCTGGGACATTTTAGTTGATTGTTCATTAAGTAACAGTAAAGCCGGAGACTTGCAAAAAGCTAATACGCACTAATTGTAATTAGCCATAATTGTCTACAGATTTTTAACAAAAGATATCAGGATTTAGGGGAGGGGATCGAAATTAAAATAAAATTATTTTTCTACAATTTTTTTGACATTGCTTTCGGATGTGTATTACCCATCGACCCGGCATCGATTATATGTGCTAAGAGATGAAACATACACTTCCCACATGCCAATTCATCGAAAATTACTGCCGATAAACCATAGAATTTGAGCGAACTTTCAAAAAAAAATTGTTGCAAACGAGGGGGTTCCACAAAGCCGTGCAAAAGGTTTCACGTGTTTATGTAGCCAAAAGCGTTTATCTGGAATCAATACTCCGTTCGCTGGTTGTTCATTAACTCGATACCATCCGTTGAGGAAATTTGGGCACCATTAAAAGGCAGGCAGGAAGCCTCTGTGGGGCTATAGCAACAAATGACAATAAAAAGGAAACTGAGAAAATCTCGAGAGTCATGCTAAAGGACTTTAAATTAATTTCAAGTTTATCTTTCTCATTATTTGTCAATATTGATTTTGTTGAGTTTGGAAGTTAATCGATTATCCAATTAACTCAACCCAGGACGTCAATTAAATCCTAGAACATGAAACATAGAGTTTCGGCAACTTATCTATTCGAAGAGCTCGCCAAGCTGTTAATTGATTAACCAGTACGGTCAAATTTGTAAAAAGGTAGCTAGCTTTTTCAGAATCCGACTCTTTGGCGTGTGATTTCACGAAAATAAAATACCTATTAGAAAAATGTTCCTTACGGAAAACGTGAGAAAATGTTTCCCATTTTTGGTGGGTCGAAGCCAATGAAATAGAGAAATTCTTTCTCGATCCCTAGCAGACAATTTTCCGATTAGATTGTGTTAGTTTTAGTGCTTTGATTACTAAATTCTGCGCGATAAATCGGCAAATTAATGAACTATCCCGATGCGGCGAAGGGCTTGATATAATGCTAGATGAAATTCGTATCAAAAATATAGCTGTTGGGAAGCATCTAGAGCCTGATAATTAACTAACAGCACGCCGAACAGTGTATTAAATGGAATCAACCAACAAAAAATGACTAAATAATGTCTGAAACATTCCAAAATATTTTTTAGGGGCAATTATTAAGAAACGTTGTCATATTTTAGGGAGTTATCAGTATATGTTTTATAGTTAATGGTGAAATTGAAATTGCAATTGTGAAAAATGAAAAATTCTTGGCGGAAATTGCACTCTTGCAAACGTCAAAGGAAAATTTAAATAATGCTGAATTTTTGACAATTTTAATACATTTTCCATTTCCTTTTTGGATTTATCGCAAATATTATGGAAGTTATATGTTTTCTTAACGTCAAAACGGTGTAAAAATCTGTATAAATGATGTGTTTTTCATTTTCGGGATCCTATAGGGTTATAGGCAAAATTAACACCACTCTAAAGATCTCCAGTCCCCCCGCTAACAGTACAGAACCAAAAAAATCCCAAAATTAGCCTCCGGCATATGTTTTTGAGTGTTATTTTTGGGGAGGCCAAATCCGGTAATTCGAGCCATTTTTGGGTGGCCACCGAGCCACCCCCACCGGCCACTCAAAATCCGATAATCCGCTGGTCGGGCATGCAATATTTGCATATCGTTATGTACTCCCTGTCATTCACTCTCTCTCTCTCTCTCTCTCTCTCTCTCTCTCTCTCTCTTTCCGGCGCTACACATCCATAACAGCGACAGGTGCACCTCCCGGGTCGCATAATTATAAATTCGGGGAAAGAATACAAAATATGGTACCCGGGCGGGCACCAAAAATTGATAAATTAAATAAATATAATTAACCGTGCTTAATTCTACATTAAACTAGTTAAAGCTAAAAAATTTAAGTCACAGTAATGAAATTTAATCGGCTGGGATTCACACATTTCCTACGATTTAATGAAAAATACTCGGTTAGCAAAGCGCCCGCGGGCGCGCCCGAAAACCCAAAGCGCCCGCGAGCGCGCCCGAACTGGACCCTTTTGCGCCCCGGGCGCAATTTTTGCAAAAGGGCGCAAAACCGCTCGGGGCGCAAAAAGCGCCCATGGGCGCAACTAGGCCGCCGCGGCGCATTTGAATGGTGAACACCTTTCAATTCTGCGAAAAAACGGCTAAGTTCCTGGCTTATGCACTTATTTTTGTTCAAAATATATATAAATTAGCACAAACGTTACTAGATTTGCTTGGTTATCGTCGTCGAATGTAGAATACAATACTTTGAAGCGCCATGGCGCAGGTAACGAAGGTAAAGTTTGCTACGCAACCAGTCCCTGCGAAACTTTAAAAATACTTTAGATTCAGATTTATAGATTCTCGATTTATATGAGCCGACCTTTCAGACGATCATGGTCATCATTGCAAATGCGAAGCGCGACGTTTCAGGTATCTTTGGGCGGAGTTGCAAAGTAAGTCGGCAAGAAGCAAGTCAAAGCAAGTTTTCAGGAAGCGGGAACAAAGTAAGTGCGAATTACGAAGTTTATAAAGGAAATTATGTAATTAGCTATACTTTTAGGGGCCATCTATCGCGCATTCGAACGTATCTGTAAGTTCCAAACGAAGCTAAAGCCAAAAAGCAAAAAAACATATTTCAGGTGCGCAGTACGACCATTTTCTCAGGGAACGTGAAGATCTACATTAAGTATAGGGTACAGCATCGTCAAAAGCGATGTAGTACCCTTTTTAAATAATAAAAGCATTAAAAGAACCCGTCCTACGCCGTTACAACGCGATTGGGGCGCGCCCGCGGGCGCGTTCGAGTTTCGGGCGCGCCCGCGGGCGTTTCATTGCGCCCGAGGCGCGCCCGTGGCGCGCCGCGGGCAATTCGAGCGCCCGCGGGCGCTTTACTAACCGAGTAGCTTATTGCCCCCTCTTCAGAATTGCCTAATATTTTTTGAAAAACCATTTGGTTTCATAATTTAGACGAAACAACCTTTTTTACATGGAAATTTGAGTAATGTGATGGTGGTAGTGGTGGTGAACCCTTAATTATGGGCAAGTAACAATTTTGGAAAATGCTGATAACGATAAACTCACATATTTTCGGAAAAATAGACTTTCGGAAAAACTATCCGAAATGAAAATTGGAAAGGTGTTTAGATTCTTACTACTCGACGATGGTCACCGTCACGAAGGCACCCACGACAATCTGATTACGATAAGTAAAAAACTTGGTAGTGCCACTCTCGCGAAACTCGCATCTTTTAGGGTAAACCGGGTTTTCGGACAGCCTCTAATTGAGTCGGACGAGTTTGGCACATTACACCTGGAGAAATTTTCTGATAAAGCGAGTGTCAGGAGACGGAGGTTTTTTCAACGAATTTCCGAGAGTGTTTATTTTAGCTCTCAGAAAAACCGGTTCCCGAATGAACTCACACCCACCCGAAACACTGCCCCAAAAATCTGTTTCGAAGAGCCATATGCCAAAATTTTAGCGAGTGTCATTAATGTTGGCTTCACAACGTATCCTTTGTAATCTAAATTAATAGGCGCGGATAGATCCTTAACACAACTATTTAAATTATTGACAAATTAAGGCACCTTTAGTATTTCATTATGATATTAACATCAGTAGCCTTACCAAGGCAAAAGCAACATCCCAAACTAAAAAAAACATGTTTCAAAACATCCTTTACTGGGATTTTGGCGAGGATGTGCAATACATATATACTTCGCAATCCTTTTTAGCAACAATAAAAAGTATTCAATTATTTTTGGGGGTATTCCACTAATAAACACTTGACAAACGACGCTGGAAGCTGCCGAAATACGATGTGATCGAATTGTGCCCAGGGGGCATGCCCCCCTGCCCTCAAGTATTTATGGCAGATGGCCATTTTCCACAGCACACCAAACGGACCGCCCGCGCGCTGGGACCAGCCGGGTATTAACGAAATTTGATTAGAATTTGGAGCATGACGGAATTGAGGGCCGGAAAGGCAGGCTAGCAGAGATTGTTTGTGGAAATGGACGGACCCCGAGAGGAGGGCAGGCTAGCAGAGATTGTTTGAGGAAATGGACGGACCCCGAGAGGAGGGCAGGCTAGCAGAAATTGTTTGAGGAAATGGACGGACCCCGAGAGGAGGGCAGGCTAGCAGAGATTCTTTGAGGAAATGGACGGACCCCGAGAGGAGGGCAGGCTAGCAGAGATTCTTTGAGGAAATGGACGGACCCCGAGAGGAGGGCAGGCTAGCAGAGATTGGAGGAGGAAATGGACGGACCCCGAGAGGAGGGCAGGCTAGCAGAGATTGGAGGAGGAAATGGACGGACCCCGAGAGGAGGGCAGGCTAGCAGAGATTGGAGGAGGAAATGGACGGACCCCGAGAGGAGGGCAGGCTAGCAGAGATTGGAGGAGGAAATGGACGGACCCGAGAGGAGGGCAGGCTAGCAGAGTTTGGAGGAGGAAATGGACGGACCCCGAGAGGAGGGCAGGCTAGCAGAAATTGTTTGGGGAAATGGACGGACCCCGAGAGGAGGGCAGGCTAGCAGAGATTGTTTGAGGAAATGGACGGACCCCGAGAGGAGGGCAGGCTAGCAGAGATTGTTTGAGGAAATGAACGGACCCCGAGAGGAGGGCAGGCTAGCAGAGATTGTTTGAGGAAATGGACGGACCCCGAGAGGAGGGCAGGCTAGCATAGATCCTTTGAGGGCAGGAGGGAAGAGAAAATTCTGGAAAATCTTTTGTACTTTGTCAGTTCAATGGGAAAAATAATGTTTCACTTTTATGTGGCATAGCCATCCCCATAAATACGTGAATCCAATCCATGCAAGTCACAAACAAACAAAAAACAAATTAAGGGGAGTTTAACACTAAAATTGCGATAATTGAATTAAATGAGATGAGATCGGAGCACGGAATATGTCGAAAATTGAAATGCGTTTTTAAGGGGCTGCACAGCGCCGAGGAGTCAATTTGACGGTCTTAGAAGGTTGTTTTTTTCGAAGATTAATGTCTCGATTAATCAAAACTTCCTTAAAACCTTCGTACGCTCGTGCGCGGCGGGAATTAGTGTCAAATCCAAGGTTATTTTATGATAGGCTGAATCCAATGAAATTGCTCCTAACAAGTCGGGGAGCGCTTCGGTCCATTTTACCGCTGGAGATCATTTTTTTAACTAAAATATAAAAGTTTCATAATTTTTGCAAGTTAATTCACCGATTACAGGGTCAATCGCTCCGCCCCAGTGTTCAGCAATTTCATGGGAAGTTTAAGGGAAAAATTAAATTTAGCCCTAACAAGTCGAAGCGCCACTTCATTCGTAAGTAAGCAAGTAAGTAAGTGAGTAAGTAAGTAACAGGGTGCGAACAATTTCCTCCGCCTTCACGCGCGCGCACCCCAAATTTGGCCCTCGGCGCGCAATTTGGCACCCCCCTCCCTGCCAATGCCAGCCGGCTTCCTCCCTTTATGCTAATTGGCGGAAACGGTCGACTCGGGCGGGGCGTGAAAATGGGAAAGGGACCGACAGAAATTTCGTGGTATTTAGGGATTTGTAATGGATTGAAACAATCAATGAAAAAATTAGAAATAATAAAAATACAACGCAAATTTTAACAATAGAAAACTGGTACGGGACGGAAATTCGGAAAATTAGAAAATTGAAACAGGTTTTGCGCATTTTAAAATCCAATTTCGTAGTTTGATGTATGGCTTTCAGTTGATCAAAATTTTTTTTGTCGAAAACCAATTTAGGTACTGGACTGTTAGCGGGGGCTAGTAATGGGAAACTACTTTTCCCAGCAATCCTGCGCGGACCGCACAACAATAAACCATTTGTATAGCTTTTTACACAGTTTTTAGAGACAAAAAGCTCATAATAAATTATAAAACTTATAATCAAAACTTGGTTAAATTTTTTAACAATTTGCCAAAAATGAATTTTTTACTGAAGAATTTCGAGGCGGAAAAATAATGCTAATGTTTTTCTTTCGCGGGACGTGACCGTCTTCGCGAAAAAGCAAAAGACGTTTGCACCGGGCGGGGACGAACCCGCACTGTGAGAATGACAGCCCAGCGCGCTATCCACTATACCACGCGCACCAACCGGGAGAGGCGGCGGCAGGGGATGACCTGCCCGAGCTCCCCCTTTCCCCACGCGGCGCTCCTATGTACGCCGCCGCGGTGTCCGCGCTCTGCCGCCAGCCGCAACCCCTGCGGCTGAGTACCCCCAGCGTCCCAAAGGCCTTTAAGCCGATACGTCTTTTTGACCGCTCCTGTACCTCGGGCTCACATTTTATTCGCCGACAAGAAAATCACACACAACTAGAGAGGTGGGAGGGGGCATATAGATCGCATGTTAGCGATTAGACAAAGACAAACACACGCAACAAAAAGGCGAAGAATACAGAAAAAAGAGGGCCAATCACGGGGCGGGGGCGGGCAGTTGGTGTTGGCTGGAGCGTCGCGTAGTCGTCGTCGGACAGCGACTAGACCGTGACGGGATCGTCGGCTTTCGAGTGGTGCTTCTCCTTGTCACCGTCAGCATCCTCCTCCTCCTCCTTGAGGATGTAGTAGCGCAGTTGGCTGGCCAGCTTCGGGTTGATGTGCAGCCCGTACTCGTTCAGCGTGAACCACCGGGCGCCCTGCAAATCAAAATGTTGGGCGAGCAGAGCACGCTGTTTCCTGACGGAAATTCGAACTTGAAGCTATCGCGCACCTGGCTCAGAAAAACGCGTTTTTCGAATGGACAGGCTTGGGCTTAGACTTAGGTCAAGTATAGGCTTCGGCTTCGGCTCAGACTTGAGCTTCGGGTTAGGCTTAGGTTAGCCTTGGGCGTAGGTCAGTATTAGGCATAGGCTTGGGCTCAGGCTTAGGTTAGGGATAGGCTACGGCTCAGGCTTAGGTTAGCCTTGGGCGTAGGTTAGACTCAGGCTTAGGTTAGGCATAGGCTTCGGCGCAGGCTTAGTTTAACTGGGGTTGGGCTTAGGCTAGGCTTACGCTTACACTTAGGCATAGGCTTAGGCTCAGGTTTAAGCCAAGGCCTTCACAAAGCTTGCGAAATGGCAGTAGGTGGTACTGGTCCGTTAAAGGGGGGGGGGGGGGCGGGTGGAATTTAATCCGGGGGGGAGGAAGGAATTTTTCCAAGTTCTATTATAAAAAAAATTTCGATTTTGGGATGGATAATACTAAAAAAACCGAGATGTTTTCGATATTTAACTGCTTTTAGGAAAAATGACTTTTAGGAAAAATGATTTTTAGGAAAAATGACTTTTAGGAAAAATGATTTTTAGGAAAAATGATTTTTAGGAAAAATGACTTTTAGGAAAAATGATTTTAGGAAAAATGACTTTAGGAAAAATGACTTTTAGGAAAAATGAATTTAGGAAAAATGATTCTCAGGAAAAATGAATTTAGGAAAAATGATTTTTAGGAAAAATTATTTTTAGGAAAAATGAACATAACCCGACAGAACCGGCAGTTTTGTGTGGCCCTACCGGAGCGTCTTGAAGGTCTTCGGCGGCCCGCGTCTTCATCGTCACCACCTGCTTGGCCGTTTGGAGGAGCTGAACATTCGAGGAATTTGCAACGGATCATGAAAACGGACGTTTGGCCCGGCGACGTAGGCCATCCAGTCCTTCGGCCTCATGCGCTCTGTTCCGGTGACGAACAGCGGGAGCTCGGTGGCGGGCGGGGGCACGTTGGCGCTCGGCTGGCAGTGGTTGTACAGGCTGAAATGGACCTCTTGCCGCGTAAGCCTTCGTTTTTCTCGTTTTTTGGCGTGTAAAACTGTGTGTCCCAAAATATAACAGGGTGTCCCAACCCCCCCTCTAGCGTCGCGCAGTTGTGTCCGATTTCCACCGTTTAGGTATCTATCGAAAGCTCTCGAAAAGGCGAGAAAACATGGAGGGCTCATTTTCTTTTTTATGTATTTTTATTTGCGAATTTTACCTCCAAAATCCATGAAAAAGGCAGATTTACGCGAGATCCGCATGCTAATTGCGAAATTCCTATTGAAAAAATACCTGTTTTTTTAGAAAAACGCTAAATATCGGACCAATAAAAATAAATCTTAGAAAATGAAGCCCGCTTGCTTTCGAATGGTATAAAAATCATCCTGATCTGACAATGTGAGCTTCCCACGGACCGCTAGAGTGGGGTGCTTTTTTTGGGACATCCTGCATTGGTTTTCCCCCTGCTAAAATAATAATGGTTCTGCCCAGTATGGATGTCACTTTCGAGAACCGATTTGAGGGCCTTCCCGTGTATAAAATGCCCTAATTCTCCGACCAGGGGGAATCGACCCTTCTGTTTCCGATGGCGTTTTCAGAATTTCGATAAAAATACAAGTTTACAACGTTAAAGCCAGTTTTACTCATTTATGGGGATCCGGGAGGGCTAATTTGCATAATGTGAAAAAATAGAAATGTCCTCATTCCTGCCAGTGGCACGCGCGCGTGTGGTCAGGGCGGGGGGAGGGGGACCGAAGGATCCGAGCTATCGGAAAGTCAAATTTCCCCATGCAGGGGCAGCATGCCAGCGCCCAAGGCCCGCGAAGCGGGTTTTGGGCGCTGGCTTTAAATCTGAACTCTGAACATTTTTCTACTACCATAAAAACGTTTTTGGGACACCCTGCAGTGGTTGTCCCCCTGCTAAAATCCCCCCCCCCCGCTAACAGTCCAGTACCGTAGCAAACCCCGATGCCGCCCACCTCGCGTTGCTGTTCCAGTTCTCGACGGCCATATGGTAGTCACGGAGGCTGGGCAGCGGCTGCGCGATGTGTCTGCCGAGGCGCACCGGATCGTTACTGAATACGGGCGATATAAATTTTGCTACTTTTTTGGACCACCAACCATCGCCCCGTCGACGTCATGATCAGGTAGTATTGGGGCCCGCGCGATCAGCGTCACCGAGTCGCACATGTCGTCGATGAAGGGCTAAAGACAGGGTTCGATCGGATGTGGGAACACACCCAGGGCTAAAAACCGGTAAAGGTTGCTTAACGGGGGGGGGCGTCGCCCAACCCTTGTTTCTCGGCTCCCTGTTCATCTACTGGTGTGTAAAGTATATCAAAATGTTCGCCTTGCTCTGGTGAGTATTTTGGTATACTTTACACACTTGTAGATGAACAGCGAGCCGAGATACGGTAGGTGGGGTCCTGGGGGGGTGAACTGCACTAAAGGGCCAGTTCAACTTTTAGAGCTTGGGCTGGTACCTTGGGAAACTATGGACGTAGGCACAATGCGCCCGAACGCCCATTACGGTAGCTATTAGAGATCGGGGGTAATGAGAGAGGCGCAGACAAAAAAAACGCAGATAGGGTTCGACCCCCGGCCGCGGAAATTCTTTTGTTTTATTGGCTGGACTAGCCCGTTTAAAGGGCACGTTCAGGGAAGGCCCATGTACTTGTCCCAACGTGTACACCCTATGGACGTAGGGACCGCGCGCACTGCCTGCCCGTGCTGTGACGGGCCATTCCCCTCCTGCGCGGCGTGGGGCGCCCCTCGCCAGGTTGTGGCTATGGCTCACTGGTATGCATCCGCGGCTCCCGAGCGGGGGGCCCGGGTTCGACCCCCGGCCGCGGCAAAAATCTTTGCTTTTTCCAAAAAAACGTCATTGAACGTGCCCTTTAAACCCAAGCCAGTGTTCTACCTGTTGGATCGGCTGCACCTCCACGGGCTGCGCGGCGTCCTTCAGCGAGCTTCCGGTCGGTTTATCGTCGCATTCAGCCATCTTTCCGTGTCTGTAGAGGTGGGCCAGGTATCTGGTGGCGAACGGATACGATGGGCCCGCCAACTGCGCGTCAGCGCCGTCGACCTGGAATCTGCGGTTCTACACGGGTGTCCCATAGCAAAAGCACCCCTCCCGCATTTTTCCATAATACGTCCGATCGGTCCCAAAATTCGACCAGGGCCTATTAGACCCTAAATAACCACAATCCTGAGTTATAGCCCGCCAGCTACAGTAATTCGCGGGGGGGGGGGTAACAACTTTTTTGTCGGCCTTGGTGGGATAGTAATCAATTATAAAGTGTTTTCATATTGTTTTTAGCAAAATTTAAGCCTATCTGAATCGAAAAAAAAACTTTTTAAAAGGTTAGAAAAACGCTTGAAAAAGTTGACAATCCCGCGGCGCGAAAACAACTAGCCTTGATGTGTTCCTCGACGGCCAAGTCACGGCGTCGGCGCACGAATCGTTCGTCATCACTCATCCATGCCTCTTCCACTAAAATCGTGAGAGACATGGGTTGGAGATGAAAGACATTGCGAGAGAAAATCGCAAAAACGAACTCGGGGCGATGGCGGCGTAGAAATCGGTGCTGACGAAGAAGCGCCACACCATTGAATACATGCACGTGTTGCTCGATGTGATATTTGGTAGGCGCGAAATCCTGGAAAGTGAAAATCCTGGGTGTCATAGTGTGTGTGTCGTGTCATCGGCAAATCCCTTCGAGACCTAGCTCATTCGATAGAGAATTGAATTCTGAACAACCTCTCGGCGTCCATTTTTGCAGTATGGCTTTTCCTGATTTTATAAAATTAAAAAACTAGAATGCGAAAATCCCATAGTTCCTCGGTTGCTGTCGCCAGACAAGCGCCCTAGGTGAAGTGCCCACGGGTGCGCCCGCACCCATCATCGCCGATGGCGCAGCGGTTAACGAATCCGTCTACGAAGTTTCTTTTTGCCTTTGGTTGAAGGTTCGATTCTTTTATGCGTGTTTCCTTTTGCGTTTTGAACCCTGATGATATTTCCACACTTTTCGGCATTCCTGGGTCATGGTGGAGGCATTAGTATCGTTTCCACGTTGGGCTAGGAGAAGAAATCAGAACATTTCTCTGGTCAAAATTTTCTCTGAGACTGTGAAGGCCGATTTCAATTATTGAGATACTTAAAACGCTCTGAAAGTCACAAAAGTGTTTTTAAAAAACAAAAAGCAAAAGTAATTACCAATAAAGGAATCGAACTAGCAACCCGAAGCAAAACAAGTTTGGAAGACCGACGCTCTAGCCACTGCGCCACGTCTACGGTTGGATGTGAGGGGCCGGCATGGATAGCTGCCCCGAGAGAGGCATTCCGCGTGCTTCGGCAGCTCAATAGGAGAGCATCGGACTCGAAAGCCGTAGGATGCGGGTTCGACCCCCCGCCCGGAGCACTTGTTTTGCGGATTGGACCCGGAGCTAGTCCATGGCCATGGGACCTCAGAATTCGCAACTCTACCGGTGGGAAGAAGGGACCGGAGGGCCTTTTCCCCTTGGGGCTTGCTCGTGGCAGAAACGTGCCGACGTGGACGCATAAATTCTCTTTTTATTTTTTCTAATTTTATAAAAGCAGGAAAAGCCATTCTGCAAAAATGGACGCCGAGAGGTTGTTTAGAATTGAATTCTCTATCGAATGAGCTAGGTCTCGAAGGGATTTGCCGATGACAATCAAAAGGCACTCCTTGTAAGTGCAGTTTACCCGCCCTCAGCCGACCCGCACCTACCATATCTCGGCTCGCTGTTCATCCACAGGTGTGTAAAGTATACCAAAATACTCGCCAGAGCAAGACGAACATTTTGGTATACTTTACACACCAGTAGATAAACGGGGAGCAGAGATACAATAGTTGGATGCCGGCTGGCGGGGGGAATAAGCTGCACTCTAACCAGAACCCAATTTTTCGACCTAGAATTAAATTCTTACTTACCCCCTCAGTTTCTCGACGTACATGTCGAGTTCGGGCGGCCAGGCACCGTGCTTCTCCTTCATCTTTGCCATTGTCCTGAAAACCGATGTATCTTATGGGTGGGGGGGATTTGTACTTGTCAAAGTGGAGCAGGAAGCATTCCAACTCCAGCGCGTCATGCACGTCGTCCGGGAAATTGTCTTTGACCCTGAACCGAGAGGAAATCAGATCAAACGAGTGGCTTGAATGAGCCAAAATCCAGCGTCAAATTTCAATTACCCCTTGAGGTAGTATTGCTTGAAGGCCTCGAGTTGACCATCTTTGAAGACTTCCGCGTACTCGGTGGGCTGCGCGTCGCTAAAGGTGTCGCGTATCAGCACATGACAGAACCTTTCAAATTCGAATTCATAATGTCGAATCAGAATGTCGAAAATTTTTTTTGCTAGGATTCGGCGGTTTCGCCGGTAATATTAGCCTATGTAAATTTCGACATTCTGAATTTCGACATTATGAATTTCGACATTATGAAATTTCGACATTATGAATTTCGACATTATGAGGTGCGACATTATGAATTTCGACATTGTGATACCAATTCGACAGAACCACATCAGTATCCCGAAAAGATATTCAAAACACGTACGCAGCCGGCCTGGCGAACTTCAGCAGGCCGTCCCAGTACGCCATCCGGTGACCCATGCATGCGCCGTTGAGGCGTCGCACGTTCCTCCTGGACAAAGCTTTTAATGTTTCGTTCGCGGGAATCGGTGAACCTCTGTGAGTCGAGGATGGTTGCGAGCGGCGACGCGAGCACGTTCGGGATCGTGCGCCACATTTCGGCTTTCGACGGTAGCAGCTTCCCGTACTGGAATGGATCAAGATGAGATTGCTTTGGTTGGCGGTTTTTTGGTACTGTTTCGTTAGCGAGGGGGGATCAGCGAGGAGGGGTCAGCAAGGGGATCCCCCCGTTAACAATCCATCACCGTCTTTTTACTGGGCGACCCAGTAGAGCCGGACCGCTGTGCCCCTGGCCCTCACTTACAAGGAGCTGCAGCTCGGGGCTCCAAATGTTGTCGCTCGCCAGGAAATCGAGCAGGGCATGGGCGGTGGGCTGTTCTCGTTGGAGCATGTACTTCAGGGTGGTGTAGAACGAGGGCACACCCGTATCCGGCATGTCTGAAAACGACCACTCGCAAGGTGTGGTGCTTTCCTGTTGACGGGGGGGGGGGTAAATAATTGGTATTTTTAGGCTTATCTTTACCTTTCGAAAATCAATAACGTATTTTTACAATGTTTTAATACCTTTTGATGGCTAGAAAGTTATAGAATATATTTTTAGAATCTTTGAAAATTCGAAAATGCGATATTTTTTGTTAATTTTTATACATTTTGACCAAAAAGTCAAAGATTCTAGAAAATTATTTTTATATCGTTTCTATATCTAAAAACTATGTAAAATGCTATAAAAATGGTTTATATATTGCTAGAGGGCCGTAGAACTTCACAGGGAAAAATTTGGCTTAAAGCGCACGTTCAGGGAGGGGCCGTATACTCGTCCCAACGTATAACCTGTGGCTGATTGGCATGCGACCTGGTCTCCCGATCGGGCGGCCCGGGTTCGACCCCCGCCTCGGCAAAAATCTTTGCTTCTGTCCTAAAACGTCCCTGAACAGTGCCCCTCAAGGGGACTTTAAACTTACGATTAGTGCGCCCCGGAGGGCGCTTCCAAAAATTGCCGCTGGTGATGGCCGGCCGGACCATTCACCAGGGCTAAGGGGAGCCGGGATCGCCGGTCCCACCCCCGGTTACAGGGGCATTTCAGAGTTTTGGCTTGTTACCCCATGGGGTACATATTTGGAACTCAGGTGGACATCTGACCCGGAAGGGCCAGACAACCACCTCGTACCTGGCTCTGCAAACTTGTCGCCTGCTATCCTTGGTTTAGTGGGCCAGGTGGGCAACTATCACTTTTGAGTTGCATGGTTAAAACTTTCACGCGATTGATTCTGTGTCCTTATCCAAAAAAAATCAGCACAGCAGGCCGCGTATCTAGTGCCCGCGAGTTTAGCGTTTTGAGGAGCGAGCTGGAGAAGTCGTCGCAAAGAAAGCCAAAGACAAAGAAATACAAAGAATGACAAAAACACAGCCATGTCTACAAATTGTAAAGAATCTCTGCTAGCCTGCCCTCAGGTCCTCTCAAGGTTCGCTAGCTGGCCCTACTCACTTGAATATCTGTGTAAACGTGCTGTTGCTCGACTTGATCTTGGTCCACGTCGACTGGAGCGAACAGGGGGCCCGGGTTCGACCCCGGCCGCGGCAAATCACCCACCATACCGTATCTGGCTCCCTGTTTATCTGCAGCTGTGTAAAGTATACCAAAATACTCGCCAGAGCAAGATGAACATTTTGGTATACTTTACACACCTGTAGATGAACAGGGAGCCGAGATACACAAGTTCGATGCCGGCTGTGGGGGGGTAAACTGCACTCTAAAAAAACTTGGTTTCCTCCCCCGCTAACAGTCCAGAACCAAACGAGAGAATTTTTACTAAGAAAAATAACAAAATTTCGTCGCCGGCAAGCACCCACACAAGCCGAAATCGCCGCCCTCGGTTGGTTTCTTGTACGTGCCGTATCCGCCCGGGGCGACCACGCGATCGAAGCTCATGGATTGACCACAGAAAGAAATTTAATATGCATAAAAAATTGAATGATACTTGAAGGCGACGACCGATGCGGAGCCGTAGGCGGATGCGCGCTCCGGGGTTTCCAGGGTCCCACAAAGAAGCATGAAGATCGCCTGGTCGTTCAACGTCCAGTGTGCGGCACGTTCGGCCGTCAGATTTCTGAATCCGTGCGGTTAGTGGGTTCTGGCTGTTAGCGGGGGGATATGACTTTCAAAATTAGCTTTTTAGTCAAAAATGTATGAAAGATTACCAAAAAAGGTGTTTTTTTGCGATTTTTCCGACCATTTCCGGTTTTGTAATGGTTTAAAATATTTTTGTGACTTTCTGCGAATCAAAAACTACCAAAAAATTAGAAAATTGCACTATTTGTCATTGACGGGAATCACAAAAATTAGGTACATTGTGCTACCCCCCACCCGCTAACAGTCCAGTACCGCTTCCCCCCAATAACTCACTTGAGCACCCTTCCACAATGCCAATGCGTGGTGAGAACAAAGTCTTCCTTTTTTGTGACCCCGATCCTTTTCTCGCGCTCCGGCTCCCACCCGTACTTCACGTCGCCCATCCACAGGTCCAGCGGCGGGATCTCCAACTGAAAATCGACGGGATTGGGATTGGTGCTGGTCTCGTATCGGGGGGGGGGATTTTGGCAGCGGAAGCTGGTTTTTGTGCTTCCAAAACTTTTACATTAGTTTAAAACTAAACACCACAAAACTTATTTTAATAATGTGTTTCGTAAAATACAACAATATTTTAGTCAGAAAAACTATCTAAGCATCGAAAAAAATTTTAAAGTAACAAAAAACGATAATTTTTTTTCGAAAAAATTTATATATTTTTTGGGTTTCAAAAAAGAATCTATTTTAAAATCCATACATTTTTATTATTTTTACTATGGTTTTTAGATCTCAAAGGCATGTAAAATGGTATAAAAACGTTTTATTTTTTGTTATAGGGCCGTAGAACACCATGGTTTGCCTCTACTAAAAATCGCCCTCCCCCCCGCTAATGATCCAGAACCGAAAAAAGCCGGTACCTCAAGGATGTAGATGTTCTTCTGGCGGATGCCGCTGATCCACATGTAGCAGGTGGAGAAGGCGAAGGCGATGGTGAGCAACAGCCACGCACGCGTCAGCCACAGCCACCAGGGGCTGGAAAAAAATTTCCGGGTCTTTTCATGGGACGGAAAGATACGCACTCGCATCCGATGGGCAATTGTGGGTACGGATCGCGGTCCCAGACGTAGAAGCTGTCCAGCGGCTTCGTGCGGTCGTCGTGGGATCTGGGGAAGGTTAGAAATTAGAATTTACGTGCACTTCCTCCAGCCGACCCCCACTACCGTATTCGGCTCCGTTCATCTACAGGTTGTAAAGTATACCAAAATACTCGGCAGAGCAAGACGAACATTTTGGTATACCTTACGCACCTGTAGATGAACAGGGGGCCGAGATACGCTAGGTGGGGGTCGGCGGGGTTAACTGCACTCTAACGGAAGCTCAAGCTCCGAAAATTACCCGCTATTGCCGCTGCTGCCGCCGGTGTTGGCGGTGGTGGTGCTCGTCTTGGACTGCTTCGGCTGCACGCTGACACGGTCGGCGCTCACGGAAGCTGGCACCATCGCGAGGACAGGAAACGGGCAGGCGATGAGAGGAGATGCGAAGCCGACTTCGTTGAGGAAGAAAACGGAGAATGATTTTCGAAAATCCGGCTGATGCAAATCACCGAGATTAAAATGGATGCCATTACGGAAACAGCCAAAATTTTTGGGGCAAAAATTTCGGTTATGACACCATTATTTCCTTTAAGTTGTTGTAATAAAATAGAAATTACACTTAAAGAAACATTCCCTTCCCAATTTCATGTAATCGGACCCGCCATAGCAGGGTATGTTTCCTAAAGCGTGGCTGTGGCCGCTGTTGGAGGGAAGAGGTCCTGTCCTGTCCCGATCCCGTCGGCCTGTTGGCTCATTGGTGGTGTGTTCGCTTGCCACGCGCAAGGCCCGGGTTCGACCCCCGGGCGTGACGAGCTTATTGCTTTTTGTTTTTATAAAAAGCTGTGGGTTAGATGTTTCTTTAAAAGGCAACGAAAACATAAACACAGCCCTCTAACTCGATGCAGAAGTGTCGGCTCGGAATCGTAGTTGCACGATTCGAAAGCCCTTCAAACGGAGAATTTGCAACAATCTTCAAAACCGTGTTTTTATTTCAGGCGCTATTTTACAAGTAATTTTGTAAAATTTTCGGTTTTTCGGGGTTGCATACGGGCTAATTTGCCTTAATTTCTGCAAGCAAAATGACCCAGAGTGGCCGTGAATTATGCAGAGGCCGTTTCTTAATGTTTTAAATGCATTTTAAATGGCGCGGGGAACAAAAGCAATAAAAACATCTCAGATTGCCGAACTCCCAGAATTCCGAAATTCGCATGAACTAATCTCCTGGAAAATCTGCAAAGAAACCTGCAAGTTTTCGATATTTTGTAATTTCGATGTTATGAATTTCGACATATTAAAATTTGAACGCTGCGAATTTACGACAATATGGTAGCGAATTTTCAAATCAATACCGTAATCGCGATAGTTTTTTTGATTTTCCGTCCCCTAAACGGCGCCCCGGCCACCGTACGCCATCGAGCATTACGGCGGGAAAATGACCCCGACTTCCCCGGGAAAGGCCACCCAAATGATAAGCCAGATAACAGCAAAACATTCGAATTTTGCCCCTCCATTTTCGTTTAATTTTTCAAAAAAAAAGTGTTTAATAAGTTTAAATACACACATTTTTATAGATGTCGAAATTCAAGGCGCTTCTGCTTGACATTGAGGGCACGATCACGTCGATATCTTTTGTTAAGGTAGAGCATTTAATTATTTTTTCCATTCATTCATTTTTTCCGTTCATTAGCTAAAAGAATCTTAAACTAAAATAGTTTTCTTTGAAACATTAAAATAATTGTTGGATTTTTGGAATTTTTGAATTCAGTTTATTGCGAGCAACCATCTTGTGGGTTTATTTGTTTTTACATTTTTGCTGTTAGAAATGTTTTTTGATGCCTTGTGCTCATCCAATTCTAAGAATTTGTAGGATAAAATTCAGGTTAACGTGCATTCCTGAATCCGGATAAAAATGTTTCATGGATTTTGCGCTTATTTTGAAACTTACTGAGCATTAATGTCTTCATGCGAAACAGCGGAAAAGAGCAGAAGCAGGCTAGCAGATCTTTGAGGAAATGGACGGACCCCGAGAGGAGGGCAGGCTAGCAGAGATTGTTTGAGGAAATGGACGGACCCCGAGAGGAGGGCAGGCTAGCAGAGATTGTTTGAGGAAATGGACAGACCCCGAGAGGAGGGCAGGCTAGCAGAGATTGTTTGAGGAAATGGACAGACCCCGAGAGGAGGGCAGGCTAGCAGAGATTCTTTGAGGAAATGGACAGACCCCGAGAGGAGGGGGGTTTAGCAGAAAATTGTTTGAGGATTTTTAAAATTTATTTCGGGGACGAATTTTTCCCCCGACGCCTAAAAAGGGGGAAAAAATTTTTGGGACACAACACTTCGAGGAACGGGGTTTGGTTGGGAATGCACCCGAGAAATGGTTACGGTACGAAAATCCGTACGATTAGAAAGTATCAACGATTGAACATAGTGCGAAAATCAAAAAGTCGTGTTTCGAGATATATTTGCTAGAGAGTCGTAGAAAAATATTTAATCAATGATTGTGGCCTTAGTTTAATTTTGAGGGGTCTAAAGACCCACCAGCCGGCGGATTCGGATGTGAAAGAAGTGCGGTAAGTCTCTAAATATTGCATAGTCGATATTTAATAGAAAAATTTTTAATTTCCCAAAATTTTTTTAAAGGGGAAAAACCCCTTTTTTGGGGATGGGCAAGGCACGCCTTTTGATTTTTTTATTTTGTTTTCCCCCCAAAAACTTGAAAGAAAAAAGTTGTAGTTTTTTTCCAGCTATGAATTTCCTATCAATTTGCCGCAGCCGCAGAACGGGTGACCGGGCCGTAATCCATTACGTTACGAAGCGGACCGGCGCGTTGCGTGTCGCGGGCGTGACAAAAGTCTAAAAAATCCGCCCCAAAAAAAATTTTTTTTCCCAAAAAAATATCTAAAAAAATTTTTTTAAAAATTTTTCGGGAATTTTGGGGAAAATTTTTTAAAAAAAATTTTTTTTAAAACCCCAAAACCCCCAAAAGTTAAATTTTTTTCCCCCCTTTTTTTTAAATTTTTTAAAAATTAGCTGCTGCTTGTTTGTCCCCTTTTTAAAAAAAGGGTTTTGAAATCGAAGGTATGCGCCTATTGGACTTCTGGCCCTTTTAAGAATGACTTTTTCGCATGGAAGCAAGATCTACAGCAATTTTCTTTTTGTGGCGAAAAAATGCGTTTCAAAGAATGCTAAATTTAGGCCTAACAACAGTATAGCACTACGAGTCCGTAGAGCTGAAATATATTCTCCTGCATAGTGCCCAAAAAGCAATTAATTAATTCCTTAAATTCCTTTTTACACTTGATTATAATATACTATTACACTAGCCGCAACAATACGCTCTATATCAGATATCCAGCCGTTATCGATCCCTTGCATTGAATTTTAATCTTACAATAAGGACCATATATTTTTTTGAAACTTATAATTCTTTTGTAAAACGATTAGGATCTCAAAAAAGATCTTAGTTTTAACTCATTAATCTCGAAAATAATTATGAATGCAAATTCAATAAAAGAAAATAAAGTTGTTTACGTAGACTAAAATAGAAAAAACGATTATTTATATCAATGAATTCAAGGAATTAATAGACTTTTCTAGGTAACCCCGATGAAAACTTTGCAAGGTCTCATCTGGGAGGACGCCTACAAAAGTGGAGCCGTCAAGGGACAGTAAGTTTATTTTAATAGGATCGGCAAGACCATTTAAGAATTTTTGGACCCTCCCTTGCCTTTTTTTCTTGTTATGCGTCAAATTTTAGCGTTTTTTTTTCCAGAATTTTGAAACATCGAAAATTAAACTTATCGGTTTTCAATTTTTTTTCACAATTCTCTAGGTTTAAATAGACATAACCAATTGTTATAGTCTCTACCCAGATGTCGTACGAGTTTTGGAGGAAGTGCAGAAATCTGGCCGAAGGATCTACATCTACTCTTCCGGCTCGGTCCACGCCCAAAAGCTGCTCTTCCAGAATTCCGTCAACGGCGATATAACAAAGGTAGGGCAGGCTAGCAGAGATTGTTTGAGGAAATGGACGGACCCCGAGAGGAGGGCAGGCTAGGAGGAAATGGACGGACCCCGAGAGGAGGGCAGGCTAGCAGAGATTGGAGGAGGAAATGGACGGACTCCGAGAGGAGGGCGGGCTAGCAGAGATTGTTTCGGGAAAATAATTCCATGACCGAAACAATGTTTTAACAAAATTGGGGCTATTGCTAGAAATGCCCCTCGTAAGTGAATTGCAATCCCAATGTAATGCATAACCAAAGTAAAAACGGAAGTTTTTTGCAGCTTCTCTCCGGATATTTCGACACGCACGTCGGGTTGAAAGGAGAAGCCGACAGTTATCAAAAGATTTCTGAAGCAATCGGGACACCAGCTGAGGATATTTTGTTCCTAACGGATGTGGAAGCAGGTAAGGCGCCCTGCTCTCTCTCTCTTCTCTCTCTCTCTCTCTCTCTCCTGTCAGCCAATATGTGTTAAAGCCGTTTTACATTATTTTAAATAGCATGTTTCAAAAATCATCCTAAAACCAGCAAAGTTTTGAAAAATAATTATCAAGGAATCGCAACTTAAAATAATCAGTAAAAATATTGTACCGGGTTTGATTTTTGGCTGTCTCCTAATTTAATAGTTTAGCCTATGTTTTAAAACTAGTTAAAAATTCTAAGAACAAAAATTTTAACTACTTAACTTATTTTCTCAGATAAAATCGGTAGGTCATTTCGGTCGTTTGCAGAAAAATGTTTCACATTATGGTCTGGAAACAAGCAGGTTTTTAATGAATAATGCTTGCACTATGTACCTCGTAGTATTTCGCGCCACCTTTCTGTCCCGTAATTAGTCATATTAAAGGCATGAGCATCCAGATAAAAAGCCAGTTTTTAATGAAGTGAAAATTATGGCCAAAACATACGAATTTATAGGATTTTCTTAAACTTTTTACAAATTTTTAGATAGATAAGCTTTTGAAACCATTTAAAACCGTCGTCTATAGACATCATTTCAGAAGCTCAAGCCGCCCATTCTGCCGGTTTCCAGACCCGATTGGTCGTAAGGCCCGGAAACGCCCAACTTTCCGAGGAAGCCAAGAAAAATTACGACATTATAAAGAGTCTAGACGAGATTCGGACCCTTTGAAAAAATCTTTGAAGCTATTTATTTATTTATTTGTTGTGTAATAAATTTATAACACGCAGATTATGATTCTTATTGCTTGGCCTTTCAGACATGCTAAATTGGATTTTTAATTTAGCAAATACTAAACTGGCTAGTCTCCCTTAAAAATTGTGTTTCAAAAAATTTATGGCTGGCCCTGGGAGTTGGGGGCGTAGTAAGTTTACGACCGAAGTATTTAAAATTTTTATAGTAAAACGCCAAATCGCATACTATATTTTTTGATCGGTTACGAAATTTTAGCATCAAAAGTTACGCTTTGCTGAAAATTTATTTATTTGGGTTTTGAATAAAATGCTATAAAAAGTGATTCGCGAAATTCCCACGGTTCAGAAATTTTGGGTGAAGAATTGCATGTTTCACAAACGTGGATAATTAGGCTATGCTGAAAATATTTAGTTGTCATATGTGTTCCCGCAGGAATTACATTCAAAAAATATAATTGCACTTTATTACACAATAAACAAAGTATAAATTAAAAAAGATTGAGACAACATAGATAAATTAAAATTATAGCTAAAAGCACAGCCTTTGAAATTAAGATAAATTGTTTCACTTTGCGCATTCTTTGCTCGTTTCATCGCCCGCCCGAACGGAATTTTCCGGCAATTCTGGAAAAACTGTTTAGTTTTGACATCAACAACTTTAACAGCCGATTTGACCCCGAAATTTAAATTTTAAAATTCGCAAAATAGTGTCAATCTCCTAATTCGACCACGTTTTTATCGAGCGCGTCAAAAAACAGGGACGCGAAGCCGCGCCAAGCTATAATCGGGTCGGTCGAGTCTTTTAAAGCCAAATTTAAATTATATAGATAAAACTTCAATAAATAGAAAATTAGATGAATTTTTCACCCTGCAAACGGCTTAAAAACCAATGTTTCATCAAAGTTACTTGATCGTTTTGCAGGTGTTATGGCAATAGGCAATTGGCATTTGATCATTGTCCCGTCTAAATATTTTTTATAATAATTATAGCTTTGGATTGCTATTTATAGGCATTTTTATGCGTCTTTTCTGATCATTTTTATTTATTCACACAAACAATATCTAGGCTACTGAATAAAAGGGGGCGATGCCTAGAAAATAACCTGTTTCATAGAATTTCAGAGGTCGTCAGAGGTCCCATTTGATAATGTATGGCACATTTGCAACTTTAGTTCCTAAATATACACATATAAAAAATATAAATATGTCAAGATAAAGAAATTACGGCACTAGAAAAAGCCTGAACGAAATCCGGGATCCATAATCTCATTAAAAAGGTATTTATTTTTTGGTTATTATATTTTTTGCATTTATTCTTTATCAAAACCTGCGCTGATATTGAATGTTCTAAACGTGTGTTTGAAAAAGACCCTAAAAATTATGATAACTTTGGATTTTACTATATAAACCGAAATCCGAAAAAATCGTGATGAGAAGGACAGTGACGGTTTCACGAAATTTTATGGCTTGGGCTAAGTTTGAAACATTTACTTACCATTGGCTTGATCCGCTATCTCCGCAAATGCGAAAACCCCTATTTCAAACATTAAAAAAACAAACAAAAATTTAAAACATAGTCCAAGGCGTAGACCCGGATTTAAATTGTTTAGGTTAAGCGTCATCATTTTAGGATACTGCACTAGCAATGTTGTAAAAACAAGGTTCATCAAAGTGACTCGATTGTCTTTCCGATGTTTTGGCAATCGGTTGACTATTGATGCCATTTCTTTTTCACTCTAACAATTGTAACTTTACATTGCAATTTATACGCATTTTTCATGACTTGTCTGTGTTATTTGATTTATTCACACAAAAAATATCTAGACTACTTAATAAAAGGGGTCAATCTGACTTAAAAAATAACCTGTTTCATAGAATTTAAACAGCCGCCTGGGGTTTCTGGCGTTAATCTCATTTGAAAGTGTAGGGGAGATTTGCAAGTCCAGTTCCTAAGAACATATAAAAACATAAATATAGGCATATATAAAGAATTACGGCATTAGAAAAAGTCTAACCGAAATCCCGGATCAAAAATCCCATTAAAAAAACATATTTATTTTGTTTTGTTGTTCTATATTCTGTGTTTATTCATTATCAAAACCTGCGCCTGTATCGGATTTTCAAAAAGAGCGTTTGAAAAAGGCCCTAAAAGTTATGATAAATTTTAAATTTACTACATAAAACCGAAAACAGCAAAAAAATCGCGATATGCAAGGCTAGAGACCGATTGGCTGTTTCACCAAATTTTATGGTTAGGCCAGCCTTGAAACATTTACTTTGTATGTCCTTTCTCGGCAATTTCCAACAATCCAAATTTAAACAAGAACAGAATATTGATGAAAACTCTATTTCCAAGGCATATACCCAAATTTAAATAATTTAAATTACGAGTCAATCTTTCAAATTACTACACTAGGAACGTTGTAAAAATCAATGTTTCATCAACGTTACCGGATTGTCGCCCAGTTAGCTTGGCAATGAGCCAGCTGTCTGCTGTTAAAAAAACTGGTTATTATCATAATTATAACTTTGCATTGCAATTTATACGCATTTGTTATGACTTTTCTCTATTATTTTTATCAATTCTAAACCAACAAAACATTACCTAAAAAGAGGATCAATACCCAGAAAATCACCTGTTTCATAGAATTGCCAGAACCACCAAGGGTTTCTCGGGCCAATACCCACTTGATAAGATATGGGAAATTTGGAATTCCACTACCCTAAAAAAATATATATATATAGCTACATATAAAAAAAATTAAACGCTTAAAAAGGCCTCACGAAATCCGGGATAGATAATCTCATTAAAAACGTATTTGTTTTCTTGTCATTCTTTTTTATGATACTTCTACAAAAGCGATGCATCTATCGAAAAAGCGCTAAAATTATGCTAAATTTTGGATTTACTATACAAACCTGGAAACACCGAAAAACTATGGATTGATAAAAAGAAATAATCGAAAAATTATTGAAACTACAGCTCGAGACGGATCGAGTGTCTCCCGAAATGTTATGGTTGGGCTAGTTTTGAAACATTTACTCATCATCCACTTTCTCGGCAATTTCCAAAAATTCACCTATTTCAAACTATCGATGAAAACTCAGTGCCAAGGCATAAATCCTCATGCACTGGGGACGTTGCAAAAAATCAATGTTTCAGCAAAGTTACCTCCTTATTCCGCAGTGGTGATGTTGATTCGGGCCAGAGCAGCAGCAAACCTTATCTTTCAAAAGTAGCGGAAACCAAGAAAAATAAGCTGTTTCATAGAATGACATTACTCCCCTGGCGTTTGTTGGCTTAATTCTTTCTTGAAAGCTTTTAAATGTATTTGCAAATGCAGCATTCAAAATTAGCACAAAGCGATGGTTATTTTTTTAATTCATTGAAATGATAAATCGATATAGATACATGGTCAATTTTCTGCAGAGACCTCGTACAAAACGGCATATTCAGACCTAACAAGTTGATGTTTCACAAAAACAACGTAAATAATGGCCTTGCATTAAAATAGATTGGGTTTTCATAAATCGACGTTGATTATTGATTGATTATTACTTTTTCGTTTTACGCAACTTCAAAATTATTTTTTTTGTATTCACACGGATCACGAGGGCTCACACGGGAATTCCAAACGGTTCCCCGACAAATCAGTTCCCCGACACTCAGTTCCCCGACACTCGGTTCCCCGACACTCGGTTCCCCGACACTCGGTTCCCCGACAAATCAGTTCCCCGACAATTAGGGAATGATACCACCATTATAATTACGTTAAAATAGCACCTTATAATTGTCGGGGAACCGATTGTCGGGGAACTGATTGTCGGGAACTGAACTGATACCCTCACACGGATCACGAGGGCTTTTTAAAACCTTAATTGAAACCCCGGCTTCACCCTTTTTATTATTTTTTCGATGTTTCGCTCAATTGTAAATATGCGGGATTTTAAACTTGTCCGTTATAAACGTGGCAACATTATTTGAATAGTTGTTCTTAGGTGTAGGCCAGCAATAAGTTAACCCTAAATTTAATGAATTAATCTTGCTATTTAATTAATTTTTGCTTCTTAAGCTTCTCATAAAAAAATCGCGAGTTTTCTGTGCTGGGAGCCAGATCAAAAAGCGTTTTTGACTAAGCCAAAATTAATGTTTGGCGAAAACTACGAGAGTAATTATTCGATAAAACGCCATCTTTCCTTTATAATCGAATTCATAATTATTTTTTAATCATCATACCGTCATCAGCCGCATAAAAGAGCCGGACTTTTTGAAAATCTTTTAGGACAAGCACGATTTCCGCACTTATATTAGTTTTTCGATGTTGATTCAACTGCCAATATATGCGGAATTTAAAATTTATTTAATACCAGGCCGGTGAAACTGACGATCCAAGTGTTAAAAAAATTGCAATTTCTGAGGTGTAGATTTATAGAAGAAACTGCATTAAAAATGAGCATCACAACGGCGGACCCTATATATTTTGTATAGCAAAAATAGATAAAGAAAAAGAAGCATCAATAGGCTTACAAAAAACAAATACAAATCCCAGTTTTTACATATAGATTTTACAATAGAAAATACAAGACAAAAAATTACAAAAATCCCGATATTGTTATGTACAAGAACGTGTTTCAGGTTGATTTTATAAATGGGATTTGGGGGATGTTATAATTGACGTAGTTCTGCCGTTTTATGATTGATTACATACCTTAAATGAATGTCAATTTAAAATTAATTTTTGCAAATATAAGAAGATAGATTAAAAAGTCAAAAAGCACATTAGTATCGACTCGAAATCTCGTTCCACCTTATTAGTTACTGAAACAATATTTTTGCAAATCCCCAAAAAATTTCAAATTTTACAAATTCCTTAAAACAATCAATAACCCATTTAAAGTGTATGCTATCTCTTTTTCAACAATTTCACTTGATCCCAGGTGACGTCGGCAGTCTTCTTGGCCGTATAGTTGTGCACGTCCAGCCATTCCTGCTCTATGTAGCTGATCTCCCATTGCTGTAAAAAGACTGAAGTTATGATAATCGTATTCTTACTCTATTTCTGTTTTGTCAGAATGGTCTTAAAAGATAATACTTCGTTTCCTCCATTTTGCAGAACTTTGAGTCGATTTGGTATACGATTTTCCCTCCTCATTCCCTTCCCCGGGCATCAGATTCTTGTGAAACGCATTTTTCGAAAATTTTTTTGCCAACTCTCACCCAAATATGAGACTGTAATATGTATAACTTGACGTACGCCGGAGTCAAGAATCCGAAAAGCCCTATCTTAACCTGGTTAAACCAGCCATTCCCACTTCCCGTGCAGGATAGATGCTTCCTAGCAAAGGGTTCTCCCAAAATCTGACCAAATTTCATGTCAAATTTTGGTAAATAGAAGTAGAAAAAGAAACTAATCAGGCCAGCCGGGACTCAAAAGCGTGGTTGCCAAAATTCACAGCCTTCGATGATCCAATGTTTCAAAAATCGGTGTACCCACCGCGGTTTTTCAACTTTTAATTGACTCAAGCCCCTGCAAGGTTTCCTCAAACAATCTACTCCTAGCCTGCCCTCCTCTCGGGGTCCGTCCATTTCCTCCTCCAATCTCTGCTAGCCTGCCCTCCTCGAGTCTTCCATCCAGCTTTATCGGGCAGTTGGTCGCATTTATTTCGTCAACTGCTGTGGTAGAACGGCTGAAAATAATTATTCCATCGTGGCACCGCGCCTCATTAAAGATCGATTCTCATTTTTATTGCCAAAGATCTATGAAAAACGCTGTTCATAAAGAAAATTAAATTTCCTATGTCACTGCAATAATGCTTTGTTGATTATATTGCCCCAATATAAAATGAAACAATTTGCATGGCCTATAAATTTTTGAGGTAACATTTTTTCATGCTTCTTGCGTGCCTTGTGTTTAGTACACTTGTATAAAAATTTTATTGTCATAGTGAAACGAAACTCATTTTTACAAAAAAAAATTAAATTTTCGTATTCGTTTCACGTGCTTTTTGCAAATTATTTTTACTCAAAATACCTTGCAACAATTTCAATAGTTTTTAAATTTTTTAAGCAATTTTTTTGGTTTTTCATAGCTTGGAGTCTATAACTTTTTGAATAAAACGCACCTGCACTTGGTCTCGGTCACAAAAACATTGATGCGATACAGTAGCCCGGCGACGATTTGGCGTGTTGCCGAGATTACCTGAAAAATATGCCGATTAGGATTGCGAATTCCTTGAGGTTTATTTGGGTGAAACTTTACCTAGAAGTTATTTGGAAATTTTAAACTTAAATTTATCGATGTTTGTAACATACATTTCGCCATTTTTATGATATTATGGACCTTACGCTACTCTGCCCAAAAAAATGCTCGTCTCTAGGAATTTAATTGAAACTTATTTTTTATGTTCCTAGCCGGATGTTGAAAATAAAAAAGAAATCAAGCAAGTGAATAAACCTGATAGTTAGGGAAATTGGGGGATACCTTAAAATACATATAAAAAACCTCCCCGTGAAGCATCGAAATCGAATGAAAAAAATAATTATGAATTGGCACAGCACCTAGATTATTGCTTAAAGGAATTTCTGAACCTGTAATTTTGTCGAAACAGCAATTTCTAAAAAAATTAAAGGTGTTGTAGATCTTTTAATTACACTTCCGGTATAGCTAATTAAAAATTACGGTACTACCAGTCCATTTTTTCCAAAATACCGCAAAAAACCTCGATATCGGGCTTATTTTTGCAGCCAAACGTACCAAATTAAATTAAACTCAAAAGCTAGTAAAAGTATATCGTTTACTGCCACGATCTCCACGTATCCTCGGAGACAAATAAACGTTAAAAAGGATCCTGATTCAGATTGTAAAGCGTGATCGGCTATCCTAAATAAAAATGTCTGAAACTCCTTTTGCCTAGACTTGAAAATTTTTCTTAGAACATTTACGACTTTGTGCCTTTAGAAATCGGTTAAAATCAAGAATTTGAAATTCGTAATATTTGAAACTCCGTCCGCCTGGTATGATACGCTGTGTGGTTTAATAAGTAAAAGGAAAATAGATGGTGCTATTGCCAAGAGAAATGTAATTTTCTTCAAGAAATTCTATGAAACATATGGTTCTGGGTTGCATAGAAATTGCGAATTTAATTTTTTCTTAACGTAAACTCAAACAGTCGGTTTTTACAATTGCAGTATCGTCTCCTAAGATATTATTTCTACCCCCCCGTCGCTATGCTGTTTTCATTCCCACAATTACTTCGGCCTTTCTTCGGTCAAAGATGGCCCACTTTCGGACATTTCGATGACAAGGATAGAGAGAGAGAGAGAGAGAGAGAGAGAGAGAGAGAGGCAGAGAGAGGCAGAGAGCAAGACAACGCCGGTCCATCAGCCCTTTCAAAAACAAGTTGATAAGATAAGCTGGAGGTGAGACGGCTGGAGTATGTTGCTTGTTCAAAAATCATACTAAGCTATATAGAAAATGGCGAGCTAGCAGCGATTCTTTGAGGAAATGGACGGACCCCGAGAGGAGGGCAGGCTAGCAGAGATTGTTTGAGGAAATGGACGGACCCCGAGAAGGCAGGCTAGCTGAGATTGTTTGAGGAAATGGACGGACCCCGAGAGAGGGCAGGCTAGCAGAGATTGTTTGAGGAAATGGACGGACCCCGAGAGGAGGGCAGGCTAGCAGAGATTGTTTGAGGAAATGGGCGGACCTGAGGAGGGCAGGCTAGCAGAATTGGAGGAGGAAATGGACGGACCCGAGAGGAGGCAGGCTAGCAGAGATTGGAGGAGGAAATGGACGGACCCCGAGAGGAGGGCAGGCTAGCAGAGATTGGAGGAGGAATCGGACCCGAGAGGAGGCAGGCTAGCAGAGATTGTTTGAGGAAATGGACGGACCTCGAGAGGAGGGGCAGGCTAGCAGAGATTGGGAGAAATGGACGGACCCTGAGAGGAGGGGCAGGCTAGCAGAGATTGTTTGAAAATGGACGGACGGAGGGCAGGCTAGCAGAGATTGTTGAGGAAATGGACGGACCCCGAGAGGAGGGCAGGCTAGCAGAGATTGTTTGAGGAAGATTTGTTTCGACAAAACATATAGTCAGGAATGTGCAGGCAGTCTTAATGCCTGCCGGGTAGTAGCAGCGACCTTATAAGAACGCGGAGAGAACATCATATTTTAAGGCGAATTTCCAATAGGTTCGTGAGGAAAATAACAGAATTTAAATATTACCTTAAAAGGCACAATCCAGTTTCCTTCATTTCCAATGTTGAGCGAGGGGATCGCATGCCAGACGATATCCTAAAAATTCGAAATAACTCTCTGTCACTCTCTCTCACCCTCTCCCACTCTTTCTCTTTCTCTCTCTCTCTGTCTCTCTTTATCTCTCTCACTCGCTCTCTCTCTCTCTCACTGTCTCTCTCGCTTTTTGTCTCACTCACTCTCTTGCTCTCCTCTATCTCTCTCTCTCTTCTCTCTCTCTCACCTTAACCTCATCAACATCAACAGGTTCCTGCCCTCCCGTAAGTCCTTCTTCTGCTGAATATTGGCTGCAGTGGATTTGCGCAGCGGTTGTCGTCACCAGGAACAACAACCGCGCACGCATCGAATTACTGTAATATAATAGTAAAGTTTAATTTATAACTATTTAAACGGAAAAAATAAGGAAATGGAATAACTTCAACGATCCCGCATCCGGATTATGGCTAGGATTATGGCTGGCATTCCTGTTAGCAAAGACTACTTTTTCGAAACATACAATTTTTAAGGCTGACGCTAATATATATTTGCGCCAAAGATAACATAATTTCATGAATTTTTAGGGAAAATTCATGGCCTATTAACAACTACGCAAATTGAGAAAACACGAGAATCATTTATTATATTTAGAAATGTTTTTATTGGTAAAAAACATGTTTCAACCAACGATAAATCGAAAAATTATTTTAAATTTGTACTTTGAATGCATGGCTGCTTCCCAAATGTTTTGCAAGCAATCCCAGTTGCTTCATATTACTGGAAGTTAGGCTCTTTTGCATTATCGGGGGATCTTAATTTTTTTCCCGTAAATCCAGAAATGACTAGAGACGTAATAGTAAGCGCTTTATTGGTGCTTTAATGGTATAAACTAACGATATGTCAGCTGAAAAAATAGCTCTACGCCCCGAAAGTTTCGCCCTTTTATTAATGCTACCAAATACTGAATGAAAGATGGATTTTGGGCGTATAGTAGAACCTAGGCGAAACATTAAATTTTCAAAAACCTGTTGAATTTTTCAATTTAAAAATGTTAAAGTTTTTCGCAATTAAATTATATTTAGCCAAAAGTCTAATGACATAGGGATTCAATTTATTCGAAACGTTTGTATTAATTTAACAATCAAAATTACTGGATGGCAGCTCGATGAAATTCGTATTAGTGGTAAAATAGCTACTGAAACCTAAAAATCCTCAAAAAATAAAATTACTTTGCGAATTCGCAATAGTTTTTAATCTGCTATTTTAAAAAATTAAATTTGCACATATTTTTTTAAAAAATCTTGCAAAAAATTGTGTAATTACAGGAAAAGTTGTACGGCTAATTGAATCGGTATCCTTTCCTAAATGCCAAATGCAGCAAATTGACTTCAAAAGTTGTATTTAATTTAACAAGCCAGATTACCGAGTGGCAGCTGTGCCAAACTTAGTATCAGTTGTATAAGATAGGTTTTTCGATTGAAAAAGCATGGATCGCTGGATCGATCTGCGTAAAATAAAAATATTCGCGATAATAATGCCGAAGTAAACAAGCTAGGCGGGCAAGGTGAAAAGGGGGCGTGGCCTAAACAGAAATGTCCGTAGTACGCAGCTGTACTCTTTACGCTCCCAGGGAAATGGGTTATAAAATTTGGTAGGTACTAGAAGGAATTGTGGCCGATTTTGCAGGGATACAAATGAGTTTAGGGTGGCTGTAATTCTTAGGTAAGTAAGTTAACGTACCAAGGATCTACCAAAAATGCTAAAAGTATTTTGATTTTTTTGGTGGGCGCTTCCTTGTTCTGTAATAAGCTTTCCTAAAATTTCGTGACTTAGCTGTTTTTTGAAACATCTTTTTAAACGAGTTAACGCAACGTCTTTTTTGGTGTTTTTGAATTTACGATTAAAGCTAGATTTCAGAAATACGATAAACCGGTGTCCTGAGATTAACTAGTTATATTTGAATGGTTAAAAAAAGTTATATAAAAAGCGTGAGGGTTTAAAATTTAAATGTTTCAGAAAAATTTCTAAAGGGCAATGTCTCGGGCTTCGAGGTTGAATGTAATTAATCACTGTAAAAGTTACATAAAAATTTCTCATTTAAAATAACATGTTCGAAAAAGTTCAAAAAACGGTAATAAATAACCGATTTATTAGAATTAATCGGTAAGTAGTTCGTTAAAAATCTGCCAAAAAGGACGAAATGATCTTTTTTCATAATTGTTCTTAAGTGATGCTTTCTTCTTCCTGGATCAAGTAGATATATTTGAATAATTGTAAAAGTTATAGGAAAAGTGTCCGTTTTTTTAAAAAACGTTTCAAAAAGAGCTGAATAAATGACTCATTTACTACAATAGAGGTAATTCATTCAAAGTACCAAGTTTACTAAATGTAAAGCTAATATTTTTTTATGACAGCGCGTAGGCTAGACTTTTCGCCGAATGCCAAATTTAGAATTTTAAGGACTTTAAAGTATTGCTGAATTTAAGAATTATAGAATGTTAGAATTTCCGGGTTTTTGCTGACTTTGAAACATTTTAAGGAATCGTTTTATAAACGCCTAGGATTTCCTTGTTTTGGCGAGTGTTAAAATTTAATGTTCCAAAATATGAGCAGGATCCAGCTAATTCGTGTGGACGTATTGAACGAGCACGTATCGGACTAAAGCTTAGAATTTCTAGATGTGAAATCGTTCCAAAACACCAGCCGATCGCCGCGAAAATATTTTCGCAGAAACCAAAAATTGGAAGTAGGGTGGGGAAAGCTTTCGGGGCCCCGGGGTTGAAATTTTGAAAAACCGGAAAATTGCCAATAAAAGACGTAGAAAATAAAAAATTTTAGCAGTTGAGAATTTAAAACGTTGGAACCATAAAGAATGAAGAATGTGTTTCATGAAAATGCCAACAAGGAGATTTTTTGGCTCGGATAATCAAGTTTGAGCAATACCTGAGGGATGAAATTGGCGTACTTCCCTAACTGGTAAGGTTTTTTATAATGCCAATTTTTTTGCATCTTAGTCGATCTTAAAGGAGTTTGATGGGTTTTAAATAGTCTTAACTTTAAAGGATCCGTACCATCAAGCCATTTCCACGGCCAAAAAGGTGTTTCAAAAATTTTCAAACAAAAGCGTTTCATTGTTGAGATAATACGATTAGGGAGCAAAAGACCGAAGCCTTAAAATTCTTGGAAAAGCGTAATTCTAAACATACCTTTGGAGCAAGCGATTTTTCGGTCATCAAAAAGTCTTTCAGGATTTTCAAAAACGAATTTTTTATGGCTGGGTTAATCAGTTATCTCTACTGGCTAATTTTCCGCGCAACAAAAATTACGATATTTTTAAAATTCTACCAAACGCGCCAGTTTAAAAGAAGGGTGACGGCCAGCCAATTTTCAGCGTCCAACAAAGTGTTTCGCGAATTTTTAGAAATAGGGATTTTATTCCTGAGATAATACGTGGCATTTTCTGTACCCCAAAAATTATGATATTTTAAAATTTTTCCAATAGCGCAATTTTAAAGGAATCCCAGTAATTTTTAAGACAGGCCGGCATCGTTGCGAGTCGTTTTTCAGAGCTCAAAAAAGTGTTTTATGCATTTTCAAAACGAAGCATTTTATTGTCGTGATAATGAGGTATATGCAATCAAAGCAACAAAAATGACGATAATACACCAAAAACTGTAACTTAAAGGCATCGTGCCAGAAGCCGTTTTTTCAGCGATCAAAAGCAAAGTGTCGGCGGGGATTTTTGATTGTTTGCCGGCGGGCCAAGCGGAAAACGGGGGTTTTGTTTGTGCAGACGCGGGGGAGATGGTGGGGGATAATGCGCAAGGCGGACGCGGAAACGGTCTCTGCCGGCTAAAAAGTGCCGAAAATGATGGCAATGACGAATTATTCCGACGTGCATATTTTTAAGAAAAAAAACCCGGTACCTTAAGGCTTTCATCGAAACAATGATTTTTCAAATGGTATCCTCCGACTAAAAAGCTCCCAAAATCAGGGCAAGTTAGAAAAATCAAGCGGCTACATAACGCAGATTAGGAAGAGAAAAACTTCTGCTTACTCGCGTTTCCTTGAAACGCAGCTTTTCCGCGTCAAAAAATTCGAATTGTTTGACTTCGATGTTATTTTCCAGGATTCGAACGTTTCGGGTCGGTGAGAGAAGGAGGATGAGAATCAGATCGAGAGGGCGGGGCTAATGTTCAAGGCGGACGCGTAAACTGCCTTCGCTGGCGAAACAGTGCCGAAAATCATGACAAATTAGAAGCACTAATTTTAATAATGAACGGTACAGGAATTAGGAGCATGAAAATTTACACACGGCCGTTTTTTCCAGAAACACAGATTTTCAAAAAGCCATTACCGGCTAAAAAAATGCACAAAATCAGGGAAATTCGGAATAAACCTCATATCTCGAAAAAGTAATAATATAAAAGTTTACTCAAATTGGCATTCTTCTGAAACCCAGATTTTTTCAAAGCAGGCTAACAATTGCCAAATTGTGGGAAACAAGAAGTGAGAAGAATCCGTCGCTCATTATTAGGAAAAAAGATTACTGCATACTGGCGTTTCCTTGAAACACAGATTTTTGGCTTAAAAATTTTCGATTTAGCCTGTTTCGTTGCTGATACCAGGATTGGAACAGCTAAGGTTGGTGAGAGCATGAGGATGATAGTGAGAATGCGAGCCTGAGCACAATGTGATGCGAAATCGGACACGATCTCCGCCGGTCAAAAAAGTCCGTAAAATTATCCCATTTGCATTCAAAAATGGCTCGTTTGGGAGATTGTCATGATAAAATTGTACATAAGGGGTTAGTTTAGTGAAAAATATATTTTTGAAAACCCCGAGTTCGGTTTTTTTTCGTTTACGTTTCCAAGTAATGGTCGTAGAAAATGCATTAATGTGAGCATGCGAACCAAAGGATTTTCGTTCATTTGGCATAATTTTCATTTGTCATAATTTCCATTTGTCATAACGTTATTTGGCATAATGTGTTTTGGCATAATTTAACTGGTTTATTCGCATCGTACATTATCACAGGTACGGGAGTAGGAAAGGAGCTATGCCTAATCAAGTGACTTAGCGATTAATTCAAGATATTCCGGAGGCTATAAGTAGAGAAATTAGTGCAAAAATTATGCCAAATGACATTATACCAAATGAAAAATTATGCCGAATGAAAATTATGCCAAATGAAAATTATGCCAAATGAAAATTATACCAAATGAAGATTATGCCGAATGAAAATTATGCCAAATGAAAATTATGCCAAATCAAAATTATGCCAAATGAAAATTATGCCAAATGAAAATTATGCCAAATGAAAATTATGCCAAATGAAAATTATGCCAAATGAAAATTATGCCAAATAAACGGTCACCGAACCAAAGGGTTTTATTGTGTATCACGGAAGTAGAAGCGTGAGCGCGCACGACAAAAGGCGCCCAAAACGATCGCAAATCAGAGTGAGGAGACCGTTTATTCCCAGGTGAAAAATTCGCGCATACTGTCGTTTCCGGAAACACGGATTTTAGAAAGGCCAAAGCTCGAATTCATTGATGTGAAGAGCCAGTTCCCACTATGAAGCCAAGAAACCACGCATAATGCCGTTTACTTCCAACTCCGGATTTCCAGACCCAAGATTATATTTTATTTTGCTTTGGTTTTGGTTATTTTCAAGGAACTTGCAACGCAAGTATTGTTCTGAAATTGTGAGGATCCGGAAACCCTGTTCCCTTCCTAAACACGGACACCAACAATTTTGCTTTTTTGTATCTTAATGTATCATAGATTATCGAGATCAAATCAAAACTAACATGATATTTTTATGAAACATCAATTTCAAAAATTAAAAAATAAAAATTAAAAATCCGTTTTCTCGCTTTTCAAGATAAGTGAGGAGCTTGAGGTGGTTTTACTGTTAGTCACAAATTTCCCCAAGAATCTCTGCCAGCCCGAGTTCGAGCCTTGAATTACTTTATTTCCAAAAAAAGTGGCGTCAATAACGAACGTGACAATGCACGCTCATACAATAAGAATGAAACACAGCTTTTCGCGGAGCAAGGAAAGTGTTAGAAAAATGATGTTCCGTTTAAAGGAGTATTGATCGTCAAATGGAATGACATTAATTTTTAACAAACAAAGAATTTTTGAAAAATGGAGTATCTTAGGTGAAAAATCTTGACAAGAATTTTCTTCTTTTCGCGAATGCCGTCTATTGAATGGGGAGTGGAAAGGAGATGGTCAAGGGCGATCGGGGGTCGAGAGAGAGAGAGAGAGAGAGAGAGAAAGAGAGAGAGTGAGTGAGAGAGAGGGGGAGAGCGTGAGTGAGAGAGAGTGAGAGAGAGAGAGAGATGGCCGCCTTGAAAAATAAATAGGGACCGTCGAGTGGACGGTCAACACCCGGTCAAAACGAGCGGGCGAAAATCCGCCAATTTCGACAAGAAAATCGAGTTTAAAACACGCTAAAACATCTTAAATACATAGCTATACCTACAGAAATAATAGCCAGGTTCAACGATAATGAAACCAACCGGAATAGCACCTATGTTTCAAAATTTTATATGCCTCGCGCATGGTTGTTAAGACCAATCTGGTGTCGACACAGCCGTACTTGTTCCTTGAAAAAACATCTTTTAAAGGTGACAGACCCAGTACCCCACTTATCTGCGGTTTGCTAATTTATGCGCTTTCATATTTTGGAATGTTTCAAACATTTAAATGATCTTGGGATTTTTTTAGGTAATCAATGCGCGATCCTCAGCTATCCTGCCCTCCTCTCGGGGTCCGTCCATTTCCTCAAACAATCTCTGCTAGCCTGCCCTCCTCTCGGGGTCCGTCCATTTCCTCCTCCAATCTCTGCTAGCCTGCCCTCCTCTCGGGGTCCGTCCATTTCCTCCTCCAATCTCTGCTAGCCTGCCCTCCTCTGGGTCCGTCCATTTCCTCCTCCAATCTCTGCTAGCCTGCCCTCCTCTCGGGGTCCGTCCATTTCCTCCTCAATCTCTGCTAGCCTGCCCTCCTCTCGGGGTCCGTCCATTTCCTCCTCCAATCTCTGCTAGCCTGCCCCCCTCTCGGGGTCCGTCCATTTCCTCAAACAATCTCTGCTAGCCTGCCCTCCTCTCGGCGTCCGTCCATTTCCTCAAACAATCTCTGCTAGACTGCCCTCCTCGGGGTCCGTCCATTTCCTCAAACAATCTCTGCTAGCCTGCCCTCCTCTGGGGGTCCGTCCATTTCCTCAAACAATCTCTGCTAGACTGCCCTCCTCTCGGGTCCGTCCATTTCCTCAAACAATCTCTGCTAGCCTGCCCTCCTCTCGGGGTCCGTCCATTTCCTCAAACAACTCTGCTAGACTGCCCTCCTCTCGGGGTCCGTCCATTTCCTCAAACAATCTCTGCTAGCCTGCCCTCCTCTCGGGGTCCGTCCATTTCCTCAAACAATCTCTGCTAGCCTGCCCTCCTCTCGGGTCCGTCCATTTCCTCAAACAATCTCTGCTAGCCTGCCCTCCTCTCGGGGTCCGTCCATTTCCTCAAACAATCTCTGCTAGCCTGCCCTCCTCTCGGGGTCCGTCCATTTCCTCAAACAATCTCTGCTAGCCTGCCTCCTCTGGGGTCCGTCCATTTCCTCAAACAATCTCTGCTAGCCTGCCCTCCTCTGGGGGTCCGTCCATTTCCTCAAACAATCTCTGCTAGACTGCCCTCCTCTCGGGGTCCGTCCATTTCCTCAAACAATCTCTGCTAGACTGCCCTCCTCTCGGGGTCCGTCCATTTCTCAAACAATCTCTGCTAGCCTGCCCTCCTCTCGGGGTCCGTCCATTTCCTCAAACAATCTCTGCTAGCCTGCCTCCTCTCGGGGTCCGTCCATTTCCTCAAACAATCTCTGCTAGCCTGCCCTCCTCTGGGGGTCCGTCCATTTCCTCAAACAATCTCTGCTAGCCTGCCTCCTCTGGGGTCCGTCCATTTCCTCAAACAATCTCTGCTAGACTGCCCTCCTCTCGGGGTCCGTCCATTTCCTCAAACAATCTCTGCTAGCCTGCACTCTTCTCGGGCTCCGAATTTCCGCTAAGAATCTCTGCTAGCCTGCCCTGCTCTGGATCGGATAAATCCCTTTCCAGCACCCCCAAATCGGATTATTGTTTTTGTGTATGGGTGGAGGGGATTGGGGGGGGGACCCAGGTCCAGATAATAGGATTCTAAAAGGAGGGCCCATCCAGTGCTTTTTTTCCTCTTTTTCCCCTCCAATCCATACCTTCGTCATCTTTTATCCAACGAAGATGAATCCATTTTTTCGATCGATAAGTTGCGATTTTTGGCTTTTTCCAGCTTATTACAACCGAGAATGGACAAAACTAAAACAATTTTAAGTCTTCGAGAACTTGAAACAGTTTTTTAGAACCAATATCGAGTTTTCTGTCTTTCTTTTTTCTCTTTGGATTTTATGAGAAATTACTCTCATCCGCCGGCTATTTTACGCTTCTTTCTTTGAAACGTTTTTAATTCTGATTCGAAGCCTAAAACCTCTCCATTGGAGTGCAACAATTTTTTAATCTCTTGGTAACAGCGTGTTTCAGTAAAAAAATGATTAGCCAAGCTCTGGGGGCAACATAATAATCCTGTGACTGGCAACATCGCATCTTTCATTAATCCTGCTATTTAATTTTAGAAATGTATTGTTTTCAATACATCATTAAATTTTTTGGAAGTAAAAACTTTGATTTAAGGTTTAGTATTGCTTAAACTATTTAAACTAGGTTGTCTGGTTTGACCTGTTGGTGGTAAAATAATTTATCATTTTGGCGAAAAATTAGTTTTTCTGACAGAAATTTTGTTCTCGCTGTCAGAAGAAACTCTCATCCGTCAGCCATATAACCGAATATAACCAACTTAAGCTAGGCCTAAGTCCGTGCTTAAGCCTAAGCTTATGCTAAGCCTCAAGTCTGGTAAATAACCCACACTTTACTCGTTTCCATTTTTTTCATGATTCTAATTATTCGGGAATTTGGAACAAAAAGGGGGGGGGGGGGGTTTTTTTTTTTTTTTTTTTTTTTTTTTTTTTTTTTTAAAGTTAAATTGCTTTTAAGCAACCTAGGCCTACTAATCGATGTGATCAGCTTTGTAACTTTTTCAGCGATCGAAGTCCCGCCCGGCCTTGATGAGTTATTCTTTCAAATCGCGTTGTTGTTTGACCCACCCACTTTGTATCATTCTAAAATTTTCTAAAACTATTTTGTGCATTTGTTTTTTAATATTAAGTTTTATTTTTTGCAAAAACCTAGTTTAGCGCCGAGCCGATTGTGTCGAATGTTTTAAACATTTTTGGACGGACGTTTGGGCGATCCCTGATCAACAATTAACCGAGTTTCCCCGCTTCGCACCGATTCCATTTCATGAAACACAATGTTTTGAAATTAAGTTTTGGGATTTCTTTAACAGATTATATGTTTCAGACCTTTAGGTAGTCAGTGTTTTTCATTTGGTCTTAATCTTCCGTCGGCGGGAGTTGTAACTAAAGCTTGAGATATCCTTGGCGGGCTAGCAGAGATTCTTTGAGGAAATAAATTATTTCTTTGCAGGTGTATCTATATTCTTCCATTCTCCATTTCCCTTTCTCATAAATGAGATTGATGCCGCGGTGGCGGGGGTCCATCAAAAATTAATAAATGCCAGGGGGAGAACAACGAGAAAAAGAGAGAGGAGAGAGAGAGAGAGAGAGAGAGATCCCGAGTATGAGAGGGCTGATTTGATATCCGACCCCCCTTGTTGGGTGTCCCGGCTTCTCATCCCCCTTCTACTTCTCTCCCGGCCAGCAAATTGCATTACTCGTGGGCTCGAGCTTCTCAAGCAGCCCCCGCGCGGGCGCAAACCCATTCCGCCCAACAACACTTTACGCGCATGGAACAAAGAGTTCAAGTGTGGAAAGTGCCCTTTCGGAGCTCCGCTATTTCGTATAATAACCTACATTTTCCACTAAATCTCTACTTTTTAATTTTGTCATGTTCTTCATGTGTCTGCCTAAGGCTTTACCTAAATTAAACGACCAGCGATTTAGTGGAAAGTACAGGATGTCCCAAAACTAGCCAATGCGTAACGAAATAAAAATGAACTTATGTTCTTTCTCTATACCACTTTTTCCGCAAAATTCCTAATTCCCCGTCCCCCCATAAATCACTTTCCAAATGACGCTCGGGGCGCCCCCCCGCCAGCCAAATTGTGGCTTTTTCGGGATTTATGGCTTCGGGTTTTTCGCTAGAAGCTGGCGAAATTTCGGTGACCTACTTGTATTTCGGATGTAAGTTTCATATTATAAACCAGACATTGTCGGATAGAATCTGAAAGTTTACATGGTGCCGCCTAGTAATTCTAAACGAAACATATTTTTCTGATGAGAAAAATACGTGGCAAATGACCTGGCTGCGTATGGATTTTACGGATGAATTTATGAAAGACAGGCTATTGTATCGAATATGGATCCAAATTTGTAATTTCGGGTTTCTGCGCATCTCGTTTTCTCCGTTTGTACCGATTTCCCGACCGGAAGCTAAAAACTGACAGAGAAACGGCAGTTCTCAGTTATCCCAATCTGGTAGCCAATGAATTTGAAACAACTAATTAATATGACGGGAATTCTATTTGGCGATGAATTGACTAACAAGGAAACCTCCCCAGCTCGAAGTTGGACTTCGATTAGCCATATAGCCTATCTGATGCAGTTTTTCACGCTGATAACGATACCGATATTTATTTTTGCCGAGCGCCAAAGGAACATTGTTAAAAATCGATTTAAAGTTTTGTCATGTTTGGCAGTCCCGCCTCAAAGCCCCTCCCCACGGGGAAGCATCCATCGGCGGAGTGGTGTAGTCGGCAAGTACTTGGCCTACCAATCTAGAGGTCGCTAGTTCGAGACTTGCCGCTGACGACTTTTTTGCTTTTTACTTCAAAAGGGCTGTGAAGGTCCTACAACTCATCAAGAAAAATGTTTTTAAGTTTTTTTGAACTTTCGGTCACCAATTCAAGTTGCTCGATTCGATTTCTCGGAAAGACTGTTTTTCCGCCGAAGACATTTGGAATTATCGGTGGATCACCAACTAGTAAATGCACGAGCCACTCTTTTGAAAACTTTTTGAAAAAAAGGGGTAGGAAATATTAGGTTCTGTCTTTAAGTTTTTTTTTACATCTTATGTCAAGCTTCATTTCTGCATCAAGGTAAGCGTTTTGAGGTCATAGAATTCATGAGGATCGTAGCGAAGCCTGTGGTTCGTTGTAGCCATAACTACCTGAATTAGCGACCAAAAGTGCCAAAAAAACTTAAAACATTTTTCTTGATGAGTTGTAGGACCTTCACAGCCCTTTTGAAGCAAAAAGCAAAAAAGTCGTCAGCGGCAAGACTCGAACTAGCGACCCCTAGATTGGTAGGCCAAGTACTTGCCGACTACACCACTCCGCCGATGGATGCTTCCCCGTGGGGAGGTGCTTTGAGGCGGGACTGCCAAACATGACAAAACTTTAAAGGGCTGCCGACGGCATGTGTCGATCCCCCCTCATCAACAAATTGGCAAGTCGCCAACAGGGGAGAGAGCGCGCCCAGGGGAGAGGCGCAGAGACATCTTCTTTTCCGCGCGTAATCGATTGAGTATGCCGTCGGCATCCCTTTAAATCGATTTTTAACAATGTTCCTCTGGCGCTCGGCAAAAATAAATATCGGTATCGTTATCAGCGTGAAAAACTGCATCAGATAGGCTATATGGCTAATCGAAGTCCAACTTCGAGCTGGGGAGGTTTCCTTGTAAGTATAGATGCTATCGATAAAAACCCAGAAAAATGTTGTGCGCAACGTTGTGGTCTCTGGTCTGTATCACCCTTTTGATTTGCACACGGATTACTGATTCCAGGCGAAACGCATCTTTTATAATTTCTCTGCAAAAAGATGTTGCGGATTTTTAGGTTGTGGAGCGGTGTTTTGGAGGTGGTAATGTTTAGTGATCTCACAAACACTACGAAAAAATGTCGACATGACGAATTTCGACACTATAAATTTGGGATATTTTGAAAATGGAAATTACGATAGCAGCCACTTTCGAAGAAAAATCATAATGATTTCCGGACGCCGCATAGTAACTCTATACGAAACATATTTTTTAATTCGCAAAATATGTTCCAAAAACGACTTCGGTTCATATGAATTTTAGCGATGCAATAGTTGGTACGTGCCAGATGCAATTTTTTTAATTTGTAGTCTCTCTCCGCATCCCATTTTGTTCATTTAACCAGATTTCTTTGGCCGGCAGATAAAACCGGACCGACGGAAAAAAGGCCCGTTTTCGAGTCTTCATTGAATTTAATTTGTTTACTTGTCAAAATTTGGTTCCTATCGAAATAGCTAATTACTAAGATAACAAATTATTTTAACGCTTGATTAGTTTAGATAGGCCAAAAATTTTTCGAGTCAACGGTAGCACATATTAGCGTTTCTATTTCCTCGCCGCTTACTTATTTTCGACAAAACTCAGATTTTGTAGCTCTCCAAAAATATGTTGTTGATTTCTATTTGATCTAAAGTTGTTTTGGAGGTGGTAATCACGGGATTTTCTTTTTTTTTGATGCCGCGAGGCGTCGATGTTGAAAAACTTGCTATTTTTCAATGGCACGATTGTTCAAATACGACAAAAATGTTGCACAACCTCGCCAGCTAACGATAGCTTTTTATGAAATACTGTCACGTCTGCTTAATTTGCGACAATACTGACTGGCCGCTTCCGTTAGCCTTTCGTTAAACTTATTAAAATTATCCTGCGGGCACGCTCCCTTTAAAATTACCGACTTTAAGGTCAGATGCATTGGAAGCGGTGGAAATCCCGAAAAAGATTGAATTGTGGACCGCTATACCTATCCATTAAGCTAATGCATTTTCAAGCTCAACACGTATTTATTCGAAGCATACTTTTTCTAATAATTACGCTTCTGAATTTTCTTGATTTTTTGAAATTTTGGAAACTTTTTGGGTTGTAACGGAAGAAAGGTGTTATTAGGGCTTGGATCGATTTGTTCCTGATCTAATTTGTTCAAAACATTGATTTATAAAATCCATGAAAACGCATGTTTCATATTTCTATCCCTATGAGACGAGGTGAACGTCATCGATAAGCGGTACTTACGTATCTTTGAATACCCTTTTACTTAAGATACGACAAAAATCTTGCATAATGTTGCAAATTGACGGCAGGTTTTTCTGAAGTACTCACTCTTGCGCGAAATTGGAAAATATTGTCATGCTTGTCGGATCCGCCAATTAAATTTCTTAAAATGATGCTGCTGGCTCGCTTCCTTTAGATTCCGAGTACATAGTGCAGAGGTGGTGGCGATGTGTGTTAACGGAATAAAGCTACTCTGGCAATAATTTTTACATCCAGGATCACATTTTGGCGAAACACAGTATTGCAGAATTTTTTTGAAACATGTTTCATCAATTTCAGCTAGCAAGGTTGCCTCACTATCGATAATCCATTCCTTCGCCTGGCCTAGAACGTCCATATGACTCAAAATACATATAGCTACTTGGCGCCTCTAGGACAGCTCTTCAAATGTATATAGTAGTGTTTTAAAATTGCTTTAAAAGATAAGTTGCATAATATTGGCAGTCTAATCCGACCTTTTACAAAACATTTATGCCTCGAGAGTAGTACGAAATTGGACGTATGCTTACGGTTATTGCGTTCTTCTTTTTTGAGAGTACTCGAAGCAGCTGCACTGCGCGATTTTTTCGATATTTCCGGACGGAACATCCTAAGAAATCCCCCTCCCCCCGATAATGCAAAAGAACCTTTTTTATTTTGTCGATATTCTAAGTAGAATTTTTTGCCGTTGTTGAACCGAAGTGGAGCTCCTTCCTCATGCTCTTTTCCACTTTGAAAAATATAGGAACAAAGTTGGGGTTCCCCTCCGCCCATACCCCCACCGATAATGCCAAATCGCCTTGATTGATTTTTTCGGTACTGCGTAGTTTTCGGGATCTTCAAGCGGAAATTCCAGCTTTTCCTCTTCCTCATCCTCCACTCCCTTCCGTAAAAAAGAATATCAGTTCCCCCGATCCCGCCGCCCCCCGATAATGCCAAAGAACATTTTTTTATTTTTTCGGTGTTTTGCGTAGAATTTTGAGCGTTTTCGAAAAGAAGTTTGAGCTCCACCTCGGGCTCGTCCTCATCCTCCTCATCTTAGAAAAAATTGACTGGTGACACGTGTGGCGGGCTTCGGCTTGCGGACGCAAAAAGGAGCGCCGCGGAGTGCATCAACGGGCTGCCAGATTTCAGCCTTCCCCAAAGAATCCCCCCGGGACCCCCCAGCCGATTTCCTCCGGAATTTCTGCCTGGCAGTCAGCCCCTAAAACGCCCCAATCTTTCCTTAACAACGTTTCAAATCAAATTCCGGTTCGTTTAGCCGGTTTTCCGGGTTTTTTAAAGGAATCGGGTTTTTAATTTTAAATCGATACCTTTTACCGTTAAATTTAAAAAATTTTAAAGGGTTAAAAAGACAAATTTTTTTTTTAAAACCGGAATTCACGGATTTTGAAGGGTTGGCAAGGCAAAGACCAATTTTTTGCAATTTTTGGAATCGTAAAATCGCACTTTGATACCCTTAAAGGTATTTTTATAGTTTGAAAGCAACCAATAATCTAAACGTTTCCAACCGATTATCGATGCTTAATAGGCAAATTACCATGCCCCGCCTATATAATTTTTCAAAACAATTTTTTTTTTCTGAAAAACCATGACTTCGAAAAAGTTGTTTCATCTCTTTCTCGTTTTGCGGGAAAGTGAGTCGGTGTACTTTATCTCTCTTGGTCCTTTTGAATAAAAAAACCGGCGTGAACGTATGCTGCGCGATTTTGCCTGCTAAAAATGCTGTTTTCACAATCCTTGTCGCTTACCACCCTTATTCGAAAAATTTTGCGGCTCAAAATTGCACCGTTAACAAGGTATTTACCGATTTTAAAATGTGAATTTTTATTTTATTTAAATTTCTGTATCGTAGAATGGCACTTTGCTACATTTAAAAAGGCACTCACCGATTTTAAAGATATGGAAAAGTCAAATATCATTTTTATTTGCCGTTCTTTGCTACCTTAGACTGAATGTGATCTCTGTTAAAGGAACGGGAAAGTCATAGAGCGAGCTAGTATTGCTTTACTTTAGTTTAAAAGATTATCATGCATCGCCGCAATATTTTGTATTTTAGTATTTTAAAGGCTCGGAAACTGCTATATTGCTCAGGGTTCATCCTTTTATTAGTGCAAGTTAGCATTGACGACCCTTGCCAGAACGCGTAACATTTTTTCGATCGTTTTATTTTTGTTTTTGTTGTAGATTTTTCATATGGCATTATTCTGGAGTGCAATTCAACTCTCAATATATTTTGACTGCTTTATCGAATGGCGTCGAGAAATTCCCGAAAAAAGCGAGAATATCGGAATTTTGGGAGAGAATAGCTCTTTATTCCTCTGAACCAAGTTTCTGGATATTGCTAAAATCAGGAAACATTTTTGGAAGCTAGGCTTTTGGCATTGCGGTATGCTTAATTACCTTGGCGTATAAAAGCTTTTCCTTAATTTTTTTTTGAAACATCTTCGTTCCACAGTTTGTATTTTGTTTTCTTAAACTCCGGCTTTTCCGGTTTTACAAACCTAGATTTACAAAATTTCAGCTGTTCAACGAGACGAGAGAACTACCCGGTAGTGACGAAGATGCGGCGCTGAGGGAATGTGACATGGAACAGGACCGGCTCACCGATGTGGGTTCATTTTTTCGTGCCTTTTAATGAATTTAAATAGAATTATAATGTTATTTCAAGGCTAAATTTAAACTCACCACATTTAAAATGAAGGTATAATCAATACATCGACGATGGCGATTTCATTAAAATTTTCAAAGATAGGTAACGCACATGGAATGCAATATCTGGGGGCCCTCAAAAAGGAAGATTTTGCGAAACATCAAATTTTTTGTAATTTGAACTACAAAATTTCATAATTTTACAAAACTGTGGAAAAACAGGCTTAAATCAAACTTCAAAGCCTCAGCTTAAATGTGTTTTTAGTTTTAAATCGGCAAAGTTAGAATTAAATGCATCTGCGTGGAAGCGATTAATGATATCCGAAAGCCTTTATCCGGAAGTTTTTAAAAATCTTATTTTTTAGAATATTTTAAAACGAGGAAATTTGTTGAGAAAAGCGTTTCTAGCGCAACTTAAAAGTTTGCTGCCGCCAATTTACATTTATTTATTAAATTGAAAAAATAATGAACCTGCCCAAGCGGTGTCTCGTGGTCAAAGAAAGAATACTGCTACGGTGGAAAAGCTCCCCAGGAAGTTATGGTGGAACATTAATTTTTTACTTCTCCGACAACGCGACAGCTTGAAACTTGAGTTGAAAAAAGTATGTTTTAGCATTTTATTTGGCAGCCAGACTTCGCATTTTTTTAATGGGGAGTCTCGTCGACGCGTATGATTTTTTTGAAAAAAAGGTTTCTGTTTTCGTAGTCAGATTTACCCTCCCCCGATGCAACCTTGATCGTTAAAGCTTTTTTAAATTGAAAAGGAAAGTGAAAAAATTGTTTGAAAATTTAGATGGATTCGAACGTTTTTATTCGATTTGTTTATCCTATCGTTGCCTTCAGAATGCACTTTATTGATCCTGGCCCCTTTCTCCGAAACAGGAAAATTAGTATGTTTCATACGGTCGTCCTATTTTGACACACTTTTAATTCACATTATCAGCTGGCTTAGTTTTGTGTAAAGTTTCTGCGGAAAAATCACGAATTTATTTTTGCTCCAGAAACAGGGAAATTCGTTGGTTTCTTATGTTCCCTGATTTCAGGCCTAATTTCAGATCACTTTCTATATTTTTTGTTTTATTGAATTCCTTCCTTCCTTCCTAGAACAAGTTATATTATTGAATTGAATTTAATTCCAACCAGGGTTGAAAAGCCGCTTCGCGACTTTTCAACCCTGGCCCCGTCTCATCATATGATGTTCTTCATTTTGCATAATTGTGCCCCACCGAGGCTGAAAAAAATGAAAAATGCGCGTTCTGCTCCTTTATATAGGCTACCGCCACTTCCGGTGTATGCTAATTGTTTCCTAACAAAGAGTGCCTCGGATTTTTCAACAAAAACTAAAATTTAATGTCGAAAATAAGGGATTTTGATATATCTGATATGCGTGCAGTCATCTCCAGACCATTACGCTCCTAATGACGTATCAAACATGCCCCTAACTGCTCTCCTTCTTGAGATAGGACTGGAACAACCTGACGGAAGTTGCATGCAAAGTGGCACACACACACACACAGACACTATTTTTTTATATATATAGTAGGATTTTTTGAATTTTTCGAATTGAAATAACAGTCCTACTTTTGTCTAAAACCAGAAAAATTCGTATGTTTCGCCGAGCGCCCTATTTGGGGCCGTGATGGTTAATCCCTTTTTGATTGCCTGGATGGCAATTAAAAGTCCCCCTTTCTAAAACTAAAGAATTCGTATTTTTCGTAATTCTTCCTATTTAGGGCTTATTGCATATTCTATGGTTTTTTTGTATTTTATTGCAGTTCATTCCATGTTTTTTTGAGTTCCCGAATAGAAATTACATAGCGCGACTGATTCTTACAAAAGAAAATTCGTATGTTTCGTATAGTCGCCCCTTTTCGTGCGCATTGCTGATAACATTCAGGCTCACCAAGGCGAACGCCTAATTAGAATTTTTTTTTTGAATTTCCCGGATAGAATTTAAACGCTTGCTTATTTTTCCAAGGATAAGAAATTCAAAAAACGCCTTGTTAACCTGTTTGCGATTTTTTGTATTTTATGGCATGCTATCCGATTTTTTTGATTTTCTAGATAGAAATTAAAGTTTATCCCATTGTTCTTTCTATGTAATTATGTATGTATGTAAGTATGTAAGTTTCCCCCATTTTTCAAAGGCCCAAAAATTTCTATGTTTCGTATAGTCCCGTATTTGGGGCCCATTGCTTATAACATTGAATTCAAGGTTTCTGTGCTAGCTCTACTCAGCTTTTTTCCAATTGTATATTGTTTAGATTATTGGTTTTTTTTGATTTTTAGATTGTTCAGTTTGTATAATTATTTTTTCCGCAGAAGTTAGAAATCCCTCACTTCTCGAAAACCAAAGAATCAGTATGTTTCGCATAGCGCCCTATTTGGGCGTTATCGCTTATTCACGATTTTCTTGGTATCTTATTGCAGTTAATTCCGATTTTCTTGATTGTCCGAATAGAAATCTATGTATTCCTAGTTTCCGATTTTTGGTACGTTTCTTATGTTTCGGGCATATTATCTATTTTATGATGTTTTTGAATAGGAATTCCAGCTTTTTAATTTCTGAATATAAATTAAGAATCCCCCAATTTTTCTAATACCGAAAAATTCGTATGTTTCGTACAGCACCCCATATTTGGGGCCCATTTCCGGCCCGATTTGCGTCACCGGGCGGCGGCATAGCCATCATTTTTGTCAGCCCGGGAGAAAATCCAGGTAGGGATTCCATTTTCGGAACCCGGGTCGCCGCTTACGCCAGTAAAATGATGATATTATTTCCGGGTAATCCGCGTCACGGGAGGGTAAAAATGGCTTAAAATGGAGTCATAATTATTTTGCAAGTTTGAAAAGTTAAAAAGCTGCAAAAAGTAATGAGGGCAATTAAACGAAAAATTATAAAACGAGAAAGGAGCCGATTTAAACCAGTTTGAAACTATTAAGAATCATAGGGTTTCAGCTTTCGCTTATATCATGAAATTTTAATTCGATAGTTTTTTTATCCAAACGAAATTAAAGGAAATAGAATCGGTCTGCTAATTTACCGAAAAATTCTTTAGAACGAGGTAGCAGCTCATTAAAAGTTCGACGCTTGTCCTCAAGGCGCAATTTTTTGAAACATGTTTCATTTGTTTCAAAGCCCCTCGGTTTGAATTGTCGATTTTATTACAAGCGAATGGACAAAGAACTGGATAAAATAGCGTTTTCCTAGAAAGTTTAATTTTTCAAATATATTTTTAATAACTAGAAACTAGAAATTTAATATTTATGTCTTTCTTTAATTATGTTTTAAATGCTACCCGGTTGGATCGATGAATAATGTCGAAGCCGAAATGTGACATTTCACCGGACGCAAGCGTGGTATTTTTATGACACCCATCGCTTCTCACCTTTTCGACCAAAACCAAATTCTTTACTGCCTCTCGCAATCGATAAAAGTCTATAAAAATGGTTTTATTTTGTTCCAAAGTACGGGAATACGGGGAAATGCGTCCGTCCCCACGCCCCGCTAACAGTCAGGTAACAGATATCCATTTCGGATAAATAACCGCACAAGTGAATTGCTGGCAATATCGAACCAACTACCTCTTATCCATCCATCATCATATCCATCCTCTTAGAAACAGCTTTCGCAAATTTAACATATGCCATTTTCAAATAGCTGTTTTGCCCTTTGCCCTTTTTTCTGCTTATTTTGCACCAAAATGATTTCTTTAAATAAAAGTAGTTTTGTTTAGAATAGTCTAGAAGTAGAGAAGTAGTAACAAGTTAACAATAAGTCGTTATTACTGTCCGGAAATTGCACGGAAGTCCTCATCCTGGTGAAACATTTTGCATTTTACTGGGCTGTTTCATTGTTTTCTGGGAAAACATTGCAAACCTTCCCTAGTTGGCCCTACTGACTTTACTCTACTCTACTTTCCTAACTTCAATTCAAAATTATCAACTTTAGAAACGCAAATTAATGATAGCAACGGCCTGGTTATTACTGCCCCAAAATGTCTCGGAAGGCGTCATTTTTCCGAAACATTGGTCAGAACCCCCGATTTTCGAAGCTTATTTTTGCTGTAAAAACTGCTGTGAATTTCAATAATCGCCGATAGATTTTTAACTCTGGACATCTATTACCCGGTCTGATGTTTATTAAGAACAAATAAAACTCACAACTAAGGATTTTTTACAGAACATGTTTTTTTCAAAATTTTTTGTCGCCACCCTCGCGTTTTTCAATCAGGTAAAGTATCTTTTCAAAATCATCACGTCCGCACCTAACCCCAATGACATTCCGAGCGCTGTAGGCAATCCGAGGAGGGTAAGCTACAAAAATCATGAAACGCTGATTTTCCCTATTTTCAGGCCCATTTCCTGCGCATGTAAGCACGCGCAAGGAATATTCACTTTGTTAATTGCCAAAAAACTTCTTGCGAAATTAAAAACTAAAAGCCCCGCAGGAAATAAAACTAGCGTTTCCGAATTTCCCCAGGCCCTGGATTTTTCCGAAACACGTTTTCTAGTTTTAGAAAGTTCGAAGTCAACGGATATTTGCAAAAAGACATTAGAATACATTACTTATAAGCCCCCAAAGATAATAATCATCTCTCTTTTTTCCCCAAAAGTGTCATAATTTTGAAACATTTATATTATAATTGTATCATAATTGTAGGGAGATGGATAGATGGAGACCTTTACCGTCATAATTGTAGCGATATGGAAATCATGAGGTCAAAATATTCTGAGTTCGGAATCTTTATGAATCTGACTCTGAAAACACTGTCTGAAATCTTTTCTAAACCCTCCCATTCATATTCCACATTCTCCTGTGTCACGCAACTAAACCCATCAATAGTCATCGAAGTTGTTCAAAATCATCAATTCGGCGCGAAATCCGCAATGAGACCTCGAGTACGGTAGGTAATCCCAGCGAGGGTAAGCTACAGAAATCATGAAACCCGGGATTTGCCCTATTTACGGGCCATTTCCTTCGTATGTAAGCACGCGTAAAGATTCACTTTGTTTATTGCTAAAAAGCTTTTTGCGTAATTGCCTAGCTTTATAGCTTAAAAAATCATACAAAAATACGGCCTAAAGAATCTCTGCTAGGCTGCCCTATTTAAACATATGAATGTTGAGCTAATTTTTGAAAAATACACACCTTAAAACGCACTTTGCCAAGTTTTGCAAGCTGTGAGTCGATTTTTTTCTAATTGAAGGTCGAAACGTGACGTTAGCTCGTCATAATCTTTCGCGTATTGTAAATTTTTGGAAACATGTTTTTTTAAATCCATCATAGCGTTAGCCAGCGTGAAATAAAGGATTTACTAAAAAAATTTGAGTTTTCAGGAATCATCTCTTGTCACCACCCTCGTCTTTTTCATTTTCAATCAAGCTGATCATCTTTGTCAACCATCAATTCCGCATGAATGCCTGGTTAAAATAGCGATACTGTAGGTAATCCCAACTAGGGGAAGCCACCCAAATCATGAAACGCTGATTTTTTTCCCCATTTTCCGGACATTTTCTGCATAATGTGGCCTTCGCAAATAAAACTTTGTTGATTGCCAAAAAGCTTCTTATGAAATTCCCCAGCGACTGTAGTTGGAGTTTAAGAATAGAATAATTGTGGTTGAGGTTAGGGATGTTAACTGATTACTTACCTAAAAAAGTCAGAAAAATCGAATTTTCTAGAAACATCTTTATTTTCTGCAGTTCGTCGGGGTTCGGGATTTTTCAAGGTATAATTATAAAACGCAGCAATTTGTTAAGAGCCATGAAAATCCCCTTGTAAACCAAATACGTGTGGAAAACCCCCAATCGATTGTTGGCCGAACCTTTTCCGGGGACTGTAACTTCTCTGAACCCTTTTTTTGAAATGACAGCCCCGCTACACATTTCATTACGCTTATAGTTCCGATTCCCTAGCATTGTGACCAGACCAAAATTAATTAGATTTTTGTTAATAGTACTTTCATTTGGCAGGCGTGAACCTATTGTGATGTCAAATAAAGGAAACTAGGGCCGTTTCTGCAAAACACATTTTTATTATCGAGGCCTCGATTCCCCTTCTACCCTCTAGGTTTTTCAATCAGCTAAAACACCCTCGCATAGTCATCAATTCCGCACCAATCCGAAATGACAATTCCCCGTACTGTAGGTAATCCCACCGAGGTAAGCTACAGAAATCATGAGGCGCTGATTTTCCCTCTATTTACAGGTCATTTCCCGCGTATGTAAGCACGCGCAAAGAATATTAATTTTGTTGATTGCTAGAAATCTCCTTTTTACCAGAAATTGCCCAGCTGTCGTAGCGGAAAGAAACAAAATTAAAAAGAGGACTATTATAAAGCGGAATTAAGGGTTATCAAGGGTTAGAAAAACTTCAATTTGTAAGAAACATTTTTATTTCCTGGAATCTACTGGAATCATTCCTTTTACTATCTATATCGTATGCACTTATTATCTGGACGCAGCTACAGGGGGAAGCATAGTAGAAGCACAAGTAGATTGGTATCAGAAATTGACGACTTGGCGTTTATCAAAACATGTCATCGCATTGAAACCGTTTGTCCTTTCCTGTGAAGTAACATTTTCTCTATTAAGTCTCTCTACTTCTCTATTAGTAATATAACTATTATTATATACTTATTATATTTAGTATTATAACCTCATATTGAAGAAATTGTCATTGAATCAATAATGCTCGTTGAAATCAAATCTTGTTGAATTTTTACAAAAATTTTTTCTATGCGGTCCGGTAAGTAGCCACCCGCCGCCTTTTGCAATTTGTAAAATCTCCAGTTCCACACGAAGTCATACTGTAGGTAATCCACGGAGGGTAAGCTACAGAAATCATGAAACGCTGATTTTGCCTATTTACAGACGTTGTAAGCACGCGCAAGATATTCACTTTGTTGATTGCTAAAAGACTTCTTATGGAATTGCCTAGCTCCGTAGTTTACAAATAAAACAAAAATTGTTCCGGAAGAATCTCTGCTAGCGTGCTGGCCCCTTGAATTAAAGCGGCTCTGGCAGCACACCGATTACGGCATTTTGGGGACCGGGCAGAGACGCAGAGTTCTGTCTGCGTCTCTCCTCTGGGCGCGCTCTTTCTCTCCCTGCCGCGACGCACCCGACCGCGACGCTTCCACGAATCGTGGAAAAAGGGGCCTGCTGCCAGAGCCCCTTTAAGCGAATGGTCCCGGCCATAGCTGGATTGTTCGAATCAAAAACGACTGAAATATAAATTTTTCTGGAACATTTTTTTGTCAGTATGTGGTTTGTCCATATAATCAGGCGGTCTTTATAATAACCGGTAACCGGCTCTTGTTTTTAAGTTGTAAGAAGCACTAATGAAAGCATTTTGTTGTTTTTGCCAAAAGTCCTCTAATTCCTCTTCACGGGGTCCGTCCATTTCCTAGCATTTCCTAGCTAGCCCGCCCTTACACGTTCGTAACTTCACGACCTATACCTCCCTTGTATCGAGTACCACTCCGCTATTCTGCGCTATTTTTGACGCGATACATCAAAATAGGGGTTGCGTGACGGGGGAGTCCATATTTTCCGGAATTCCGGGCCGGGGCATTGCGCGAGTGGGGTGGGAAATAACAGCAAAAAGCACGCAGCCGTTTTTGGCACCTGGGAGCGGCGTTGACGCATTTGGGTCGTTGATGAGATTTCGAAAGGGGCTCGTGGAAATGTGAGGTTTCAGAAAAATCCCGGAATTCGCGGTTGATGTCAATTTTAATATGGCGTCTCAATGAAGCAGAGATCCTGTAGGAAATTCGAACCGCAAGAGGAGGGCAGGCTAGCAGAGATTGGAGGAGGAAATGGACGGACCCCGAGAGAGGGCAGGCTAGCAGAGATTGGAGGAGGAAATGGACGGACCCCGAGAGGAGGGCAGGCTAGCAGAGATTGTTTGAGGAAATGGACGGACCTCGAGAGGAGGGCAGGCTAGCAGAGATTGTTTGAGGAAATGGGAATGTATAAACCTTTTAGCACAACTAGATAGCTTTCAAGCTTCAAAAATTTTAAAAAATCTGTATGTTTCATCCATCGGTAATTTATGAATTTTTTTGTGTGGTTAGTGGGCCACGCTTTTTGATCCTTTTAAAATTTTTCAAAATGTGAAAAGTAAAGTCTGAAAACACGTTTCAAAATTTAACAGTTTCTGCGCCTTTTTGCGACCATCAATGGGCATATGGGGGTGTGGTGGCAATTTTTATGTAGACATCAAAAACGAGTACAAAAGAAGCTCCGTTCACTCGCGTAGTAAATCCTTGGATAAACAACAGTACATCCCCCCTCCCCGCACGGACTACCGTAATCCCGCCGCCTCCAAAAAGTGCATATTTTGGCATTTTGCACCCGGGCGGCGGCCCAGATTAGCCCCCTAAAATACGCAACTATGATGGAAAATCGTGAATTTTGAAGGGCAAGAGAATGATGCCATTTTTTGAGGCGGTGGGGCCATTAGAAAAATAGGAAAAAATAGTGAGTTAAGTATTGAAAGAGCTGCCGTCGTAATGGCGAAAAAAACATATGTGAAAGTTCAGTTTTTGATGCTACATCGATTAGCAGCAAATTAGCAAAGCTCCCGTTTTTGCCACAAGAAATTGAACAAAACGAGCCCATCTGTTCGAAACACGGTGAGATTGTCAAGCCATATCTATACATGACTAGGAACCTTTGTAAAACATATTTTTTTGAAAAGGACAATCCTTGGCGAAGGTTTTCCTATGCTAGTTAATTCCTAGTTTGACTTTCCGAAACTATCGTTATTGAAATACACTTTAATTTTTAAGTATTAGGATTAAATACACATTAGACAACAACACTACCTAAATAGATTGACGGCATTAGCCTTGAAAAGACCGCTTTTGCAGTAATTTAGCATTATGCTTCTGCGTGGTCGATATTTTGACTTCAGCCTACCTTTAAAGTTTCCCCTATTTCTATTTTTATCTGATAAACTTGCGCCGCCTCGGTTTTTAGGGAGTCAAACTTCACCCGGTAATATTGAGACAAGAAACTCAATTGGCAAATCGAAATTTGAAACATTAAAAAGATAAAAGCAGATAATTAAATAGAGAATAGCGCAAACTGGCAGAAATTCTTTTAGGAAATGGACGGACCCCGAGAGGAGGGCAGGCTAGCAGAGATTGTTTGAGGAAATGGACGGACCCCGAGAGGAGGGCAGGCTAGCAGAGATTGTTTGAGGAAATGGACGGACCCGAGAGGAGGGCAGGCTAGCAGAGATTGTTTGAGGAAATGGACGGACCCCGAGAGGAGGGCAGGCTAGCAGAGATTGTTTGAGGAAATGGACGGACCCGAGAGGAGGGCAGGCTAGCAGAGATTGTTTGAGGAAATGGACGGACCCCGAGAGGAGGGCAGGCTAGCAGAGATTGTTTGAGGAAATGGACGGACCCGAGAGGAGGGCAGGCTAGCAGAGATTGTTTGAGGAAATGGACGGACCCCGAGAGGAGGGCAGGCTAGCAGAGATTGGAGGAGGAAATGGACGGACCCCGAGAGGAGGGCAGGCTAGCAGAGATTGTTTGAGGAAATGGACGGACCCCGAGAGGAGGGCAGGCTAGCAGAGATTGGAGGAGGAAATGGACGGACCCGAGAGGAGGGCAGGCTAGCAGAGATTGGAGGAGGAAATGGACGGACCCCGAGAGGAGGGCAGGCTAGCAGAGATTGGAGGAGGAAATGGACGGACCCCGAGAGGAGGGCAGGCTAGCAGAGATTGTTTGAGGAAATGGACGGACCCGAGAGGAGGGCAGGCTAGCAGAGATTGTTTGAGGAAATGGACGGACCCCGAGAGGAGGGCAGGCTAGCAGAGATTGGAGGAGGAAATGGACGGACCCCGAGAGGAGGGCAGGCTAGCAGAGATTGTTTGAGGAAATGGACGGACCCCGAGAGGAGGGCAGGCTAGCAGAGATTGTTTGAGGAAATGGACGGACCCCGAGAGGAGGGCAGGCTAGCAGAGATTGTTTGAGGAAATGGACGGACCCCGAGAGGAGGGCAGGCTAGCAGAGATTGAGGAGGAAATGGACGGACCCGAGAGGAGGGCAGGCTAGCAGAGATTGTTTGAGAAAATCGGGGCCATTGTCGCACGTAACATTTCACAGATCTCCGTCCTCGCCCATCATATCTCATCCTCCGGATTAGGAAGCCCCAGCCGGCAGGCTGGGGATTTTTGTGGTAAATACGTGGGGGTGGCGTCTGTGGGGTGGAAAATACGGTAATCCCGCCCCTCCGCGCTATTTCTCACCCTTTTCTCGAAGGGGGATAAATAGGGCTTCAGGGGAGGAGCCAGGCCTGACCAGCCAGCCTCCACCCCCAACACATTGCGATATATCCTCCGGCTTTCTGGAAGATTCCCCTACTCGAAGCCTATTTTTTCTAAAGAATCTCTGCTAGCCTGCCCTCCTCTCGCAGCCTACAATTTCCTGAAGAATCTGCGCTAGCTACCCAATTCCCTCACTTTACTAACTTAGCTATGCTCCAAAACGCCGTAAAAATTTTCTGGATCGACCTGAAGTACCCGCAGGAGAAGAAGGTTCGAATTAACTTTTTCGGATAGTATATTACGATATTAAATTTGTATTCAATGGGTTCATAGTTCCGAAAATTCTTTGAGAAAATTAATGTTGCAACTATCTGTAAAAAACCGCGGAAAAATGAAGGACGTATTATTTCGTTAATTAATCCCTATAAAAATCTTATTAAATCCTGTCTTAATATAATTAATTGTCCTTAATATTAGCAAAGTTGCAAAATCGTATTCACTAACTTATTTTTCGCAGAAAATACGTTTCAAAATTACTTTATCAAAATGTCATAGTTTGAAAAAATAATGTTGTAACTATCCGTGAAGACCGCGATATGTATTGCAGCGTATTCTATCTTTGCAATAACTTCAAAATATGCTTTAAGGATCGCCAATTTGTAATGGGTTTTATAACCAATACAAATTACATAATTAGAAAGCTCATTCGGAGCAAAAAGATGTTTTATCGATTCTCAATCCTAGGTTGTTTTTAATGGGTTTAGTGAAAGCTTCCTGATTGTTTCGGAAATCGCACCCTAAGAATTTTCAAATTACATATTTTTGATAAGAAGAATATATCAGGAGTTCAGGGGCTTGTTTCATCTCAAGGAAGTAAAAAATAAAAACAAAAAAAATTGAAATATCTATGATAAAAATAAATAAATTTTTAATCATGATTTTTGGGCTACAGATTAATATCATTTCAATTTCAATCAAATTTGTGAAAATGAGAAGAAGATGATCATTGAGTTTACTTGATTTAGCGATTAGCGATTTTCAAAATTATCTATATTTTAACAAAAATAACCGAAGAATCGATGCGCAATCCCAGGCAACACAGAATATTAATTCCATGAAAAAAGTTTTATAAATTTGCCATTCAGTGTTCTCAAAAAGCGATGGCCTAAGCAATGTTTTGAAAAAAACTAAACTACTTAAAAATTAGCGAAAATGTCTAAAGTTGAATTTACGCTTATTTTATTGATTTTCTTGATTTCCAGAAGCAAGCCGCGGCGGCCCCGATCCAGAAAAAGAGCATCCCCAAGGTGGTCGTCACGCAACCCTCAAATGGTACGGTATTTTTGTAATTTTCAGATTTTTAAGTTCATATATTATGCGGCATACTGGAATTTTTCGTTAGCTGAGATTAAATAATGTAAACTTAATTAACAACTCAACGTCGTAGATTAGAACTTGATGCTCAAAACCGATTACCCCCAAACAAAGCTTTCAAACTGTCAACCTTTTTGAAACATTTTTGCACAAATTCTATCTAAAACGTTGTAATCATGTGCTTTATTACCCAGAATTCTTAAAAGTTATTTAGAAATAAAGTTTTTGTGGAAATCTAGATTACATAGCAACAACGCCATTATGGCTTGCGAGAAATGGGGATATCCGGGATTTCGCGAAACGTTCTTCCTTTAAAAGACTCTAAAGCAATGGTAAAAACAATATAATGCTTAATGTAGTATAACCGCTACAAAAAAAGGTAGGCATCTTAATATGAATAAACCTATCCAAATACGAAAACTCCTTAGATACACATTTTTGGAACATTTTGTGAATCGCAAAAAAAGACCAAAACAATATCTTCCAATTATTTTTTGGAACAGTTTTACGTAAAGCTAAAAAATGGAAGAGGGTCATGCAATGAGAGAACCAAAGCCATTAAATGTGGTTCCAACAATTTGGAGTGGATGTTTTTTTGAAACATCTTTGAAACTCGTAAAAGGTTTACAAGAACTATGCAAGTGGATTACATGCGCATACATTAAAAGAACGCCAAATTCCGGTTCTATAAACTATCGTGAAACATCATTGTCTAATGCAGTTTTTGCAGGCAACCTCTTCCCCCGACCCTCCGTCTCCAGCTCGTACGGCTCCGAGATGGGCAATTACCAGAAGACGAATTGTTGCTGCTGCAGTATACTATAATTTTTGCTCCTTAATATATAACTAATTATATATAACAATACCGCAGCGTTAATTCGATTAAAATTTTGCGCAATTTTGAAATTTTCAATGTTTCAACAATTGTTAAAAAACAAAATTTCTTGGATTTTGTTAATGACACCATCCAAATACGCGGCATTCCAAAATTCTTCGATTTTTCCACCTAACATTAATTTCACAGTTTCCTATTGTCATCCAACACCCCCTTGCTTTAATCCTTTTTTTCCATTGAAATGGGTATCCCACGGTGCCAAAGCCATTTATTATACTCTCCCCTTATTACCACTGTACAAGCGTTAATTTTTGTATATTTTTCTCTCTTGTCGGTTTTATTTCTGTATTATAATTCACAATATATACTTTATTATGCTGCATAAATGTCGAAAGTAATAGTCCCTCTGCGCCAAATCCTCTACTATAAAGATCACGGAGGAGGCTAGAGTTGCCACACTATCACCTTGGACTTTGCCCCTTGGGCCCCGCTCGGACAACCCTGCATCCGATAGACCGGGAGATGGCAAGGGATCCCAAGAGGCTATACAAGCAGTAATGTTCAGTGGTAGTTTCTACAATCGTGTCATAGAATCCAATGCATTTCGGTATAAGGATACAAAAGTATACACAAAGTTTATCGGCATGTAAACCATTAGAATACGAGCACACTCATCGATGGAAAGTGAGGGCAAGGTAAAGTGCTGGTCTAACTCGCTGGTCTTAGGCAAAAGATGCTGGGCGTAAGGCAAAAGGTAGCTGGTCTTCTGCTAACGCAATACCCGCACAGACCTGGTCGTTAAACCCTAGAGAAATCCGTAAATCGTCTGTTCGGAATAATCACGAAAGCCGCCCGGCCCCCTCTCTCCGAGGGGGCCTCGCGCTACGGTAACGTACAGGTTTTAGCAAACCATCGAACGTTGCAGCAAACTGCTCGCAACTTTCGACAATAAACCATTATAATCTCATTGTGAAAACCGACAACAAAAGTCACTGAACTGGACGTCATATTACGGTGTTCTAATCTTTTAGAAACAAAACACTGTTTTTATAAAGACATAAGATCTCATTTATAAAGTTTATAACATTTCGAGTTTAATAACAAGAGCTTTTGCATAAAGGGCAAGCGAAAAAATGAAAACGAAAAATTGCGAGATCTATATATTTCCAAATATATGCTTCACAAAAATGTGTTGTCAGGCAAAAATTTATTTATGTATTCCTGCTGTTTGAAGAGATCGAAAAGTGTTGCCAAAGCATGCTATTTCGCACTTTCTTCGATTTTTCTGCTTCCAAAGTGTGAATTTTGGAAAAGAGTCCTCAAAATTCTGTCAAAAAGTTTTTTTCTGTAAATTTTGTATTGCTTGTATCACAATATCTGTCGCGGCCAAAGGCTCCTTTTCTTTCCCTCTTTTACAATTCACTTCCTCACAGGGAAAGGAGCCTTGGGCTCGACGCGAACGGCGCTTTTGAATATTCATTTGTTACACTTCAGAAATTTCTCGAACAATGAAAACGGAGCGAAGATGCATCTTTATTATAGGCGATATCGCGATGCTATGGCCTTTTAATACCGAAACACTGTTTTCATAAAGACTTAAAATCCCATCTTAAAGTTTACAAAAATCCTAGTTTAAAGGGCACGTTCAATGACGTTTTTTGGGGAAAAAAGCAAAGATTTCTGCCTCTGCCGGGGGTCGAACCCGGGCCCCCCGGCTCGGGAGGCGCGGATGAATACCAGTCAGCCACGGCTACAACCTGGCGAGGGGGCGAGGGGCGCCCCACCCCGCAAAAGAGGGGAATGGCCTGTCACAGCACGGGCAGGCAATGCGCGCGGTCCCTATGTCCATAGGGTGTACACGTTGGGACGAGTACACGGCTCCCTCCCTGAACGTGCGCTTTAAGAAATAAAAAGATAGCTTTTGCATAAAGGGAAACAACGCTGAAAAAAAAATGAGGAATTGCGATCCAAATATTTCCAAAAACATGTTTCATCCAAATTTGTTGATGCGCAAAATTTGTATTTGCTGATGTATTCGCTACTTTCAAATTTTCATAAATGTTTCGTAACCATCGATTAATGCGGAACAGATGTTGCCACAATTGCACGGTTTTTCTCAATTCGATGCACTGTATTCAAGGCTGATTTCTTCTTTTGATTGATTGATTTATTTATGTATCACAAATAATTATAGAATTCATGCCCATCCAAGCAACTTATTTGCATCCTCGAAAAAGGCGCGGGTCCGCGTGAAAATCTCGGATACCCTTGCCTCGTCGTCAGCGTCGCCTGAAAATCGCTTTATGGATTTTGCTAGTTTGCTGCTTTAGAAACATTACCAATTCTACAGCTGAAAAATTAAGCAGTTTTATTTAATAATGTAAAAGACAAGAATCATTTTCAAATTGTTGAAGCTTTATCAAAATTGCTAGTCAAATTATTAAATGTTTGAACAATTTTTTAACAAAATCGTTGTTAACGAATTTTTTTTCATCGAGGTTTTAACGTTTCATTAAATTCATGAGTAAAATGATTTCAAATTCAAATAGTAGTAGTACATTAGTGGTCAAATCATAATTGAATTTTGCAAATAAAAAAGCAGGCAATATGTTTTTCCTAAAAAGATGAATTTATTTTTACCTTTTCGCGGTTTAATTAGATTTGGCAGTCAACACATTGAAAATTTTTATTAAATCTTTTTTTTTGACGATCTGACTTAATCAGTCAATTTATTCAGTTGATGAAACAACTATCTTGGAAATTGGGCAGCTTCAGTACAATTTTATGCAAGCTCGATTTTTGCTTACGAGTTTTTCAATGTTTCATTCAGTTTGGTAGCAGAATCAGGCAAAATTACAGTAAGAGCTCGACGTTCGGGCCGGGAAGTGAACCACCTTTTTAAATCCTGATTAAATTTATACATCAAGCAATTGCATTTAAAAAATCATTCATAACCAATCCAAGTGTCGAAAAGTAACGTTTTAATGAGTTAAGGTGATGCTCAAAAATTGTGGTTCTGAGCTATCAAAATTATTGTGTTTCATGTTTGTGTGATGTCTTGAAGTATCCAGTTAATTTTAATCGGACGTTTCCTACCAAAATTAGCAAGGAATTGTTTGTGATTTCATAAATATTTTCTGTCTAATTATGTATTTATCGCTTCATTAAATTATTGAATTTAGTTTTTATATTTTAAAATCATATCGTAATTTTAATGACTCACCCCGCTTCAACACGTTGCTGTTGGCCCAAATACCGCAGGCGAACAGCGTCTGCGACAGGGTGTACGGCAGCACGCGCTTGAACTCGCTCTGAAACGGGTTTTAAAATAGGAGTTGATTTATTAAAAAAATCTGGAATTTATGATTACTTTTTTAAAAAGACGGTAATTAGGAGGCTTTAAACTTCGGTGATCTGTGGCACACACAAACTATTCAAATTCAATTGTGCGTTTGACCGGATTTGGACGAAAAATGAGTTTAGAAAATCTCTTTCAAGGGGCTAATTTGAAGACCCGTAACCGTTGTCGCGATTCATAGGATCAAATTATTAATAATTAATTTAATTTAATTCTTATTAGTATTTCCAAATTCCGAGCTGCTCTTTTAAATCCTCACTAAATTATCCATTTCTATGGTTTTTAATGACCGAATTTAGCCAGTAATTGTTGAGAACATCCAGGCGCGTCTCGTATTGTCGGGGTCCAGGTAAGTGACGGCCTAGCTTTTGATGAAACACAATTTTCAAAAGAGGGATAGCTTTTTGAAAATGTGTGTTTGACGACAACTCGCTAAACGACGAGACCGATGGTCGATTAGTAGGCCAGCTCTTTGTAGGCTATTAGATCATTACCAGGTCTGACTCTGTTCCAAAATTCCTCAAAGATCGCTGCTGGCCCGCTGCTGGGATTCTGGGGAGAGGCGCAGAGATATTTTCTTTCCAGCGCGTAACCGATTGACTATGCCGTCGGCATCCCTTTAACCCAGACATGGTTAAGAACATGCCGTAATGTTGGCGAATTGTTTGGGTTCAGGTAAGTTAGGGCCTAGCTTTCGAAGAAACACAATTTTCAAAAGAGGGATAGTTTTTTGAAAATGTATGTTTTACCACAACTCGCTAAACGACGGGACCGATGGTCGATTAGTGCGCGGGTTTTTGAAGGCGTTGACCAGGCAGCAGCTATTAGATCATTACCAGGGCTGGTACCCAGATCAAAATTACACGCCTGCAATTTTACCACGCGTGTAAATTTTTGGCCGTTTTTACACGTGTAATTTTGATCTGGGTACCAGCCCAGGTCTGACTCTATTCCAAAATTCCTCAAAGATCGCTGCCGGCCCGCTGCTGGGATTATAATTATACCTCAAGCATTACGGTATATGGGGGCCAGGCTAGCAGAGATTGCTTGGGAAAATCGGGAGCTAATGGCCGTTAATGCAACACTTCATTAAACAGACATCCAGGAATGCCCTATTAAAAATGCACGGAACATTTTTTTTGTTACTTACCGCTGCTAACCTGCTTTTAAGTTACCTTTCACGTATCCAGCATACCTGGAAAATTACGGTAAAAAAGTACGGTCTCTGGAGAGCAGAGGAGCAGGGATCCTTTGCGGAAAATAAATTTTGACGGGCTTAAAGAAAAATTTAAAAATTTGGAAATTGATCTATTCGGTCGACATTGTATCAACATTAATCTCCACATTCGCAACATTAAGCCGATCTCCAAGCATGCCTGGACGAGGCCGCTCGAAACATTTTTTTCGCAAAAAAAAAGTCTGCTATCCTGCCTTAAACTCCTCATAGATATATGCTAGCTGAAGGACGGCTAGCGGAGACTATTTGCGGAAAATCGATATGTAATAATTAGCAATCGAATGATAGAGAAAATATATTAAACGACAAAAAGTCTAAATTAGATCTTGGCATAAGATTCTTTTACATAAATTATCACAGCTATCCACAGGTCCGTGCATCCACCCGAAATCCACTCGGAATCCCCGAGGGGAAATCGAGTGGATTCCGGGTGCTCGCATGGAAATGGAGTGGAAACCGAACGGATCCACCCGTTTTCCACTCGATTTCCATTTGCCGCGACGCGTGGGGCCCGCGTTGCGTCGTGTTCCCACTCGATTTCCACTGCGTCCACCCGATTTCCACCCGATTTCCATGCGTTCCACCCGAATTCCAGGCGGAATCCACGCGGATTTCGGGTGGATGGACGGACCTGTTTCCGACTATTATATACCTTTAAGGTACATCGGAAATGATACGATGAGGGCAGGCGAGCAAGGATCCTTTGAGGAAAATACCAACTTTTTTGGGCTGATTTGACGAAACATCCGTGAGAGCATTAAGCCAATTTCCAGGCGTTCCCGGTCGAGGCCGCCCGTAAAATTTTTTTGCAAATCATATCTGCTAGCCTGCCATTAAAGGGCTGCCGACGGCATGTGTCGATCCCCCGTCATCAACAAATTGGCAAGTAGCCAACAGGGGAGAGAGCGCGCCCAGGGGAGAGGCGCAGAGACATTTTCTTTTCCGCGCGTAACCGATTGGTTATGCCGTCGGCATCCCTTTAAATTGCTCTCCAAAACTATGACATGAGGGGGGCAGTCAGGCAGAGATTATTTGAGAAAAACTGCAATCTAATGATCAGATATTCAGCTATTCAGAGAATATACTGAAACCAGCGCTGACCCCCGCTCCGCGGAAGTTCAGCGCTGGCCCTCCCGGAGGGAATAAATCAACATCCCATACACCGAAATCCCGAAATCCCGAAACGCCCCGGCTCTCGGACCCGTCCGAACCGGTCCTAGGGGTCCCGCAGCGATCCGGTCGGACGGACGGACGGGCGGGCGGGCGGGCGGACGGACGGGCGCACGGACATTAGAAATTTATATATATATACTGAAATATAAAAATTCTAAGTCGAATATCGGCAAAAGAATCTTTTCCGAAATTACCCTTGCTAGCCGGCCTCCGTGGAAGATACTTCGAAAATTACAAGCTATGAAAAGCTGGCGAGCAGGGATCCGCTGCGGAAAATAAAAAACTTTTTGGATTTAGTTGACCGAAAAGAGCACAGGATTCATTCAATTTCCAGGCATTCCTGGTCGAAGACGATTGTAACATTTTTTCGCAAATGATCTCTGCTAGGAAGCCATTAAAGGGCATGTTCAGGGACGCTTTTTTGAAAAAGCAAAGATTTTTTGTCGCGGCCGGGGGTCGAACCCCGGGCCCCCCGCTCGGGAGCGCGGATGGATACCAGTCAGCCACAGCTACAACCTGGCGAGGGGGTGAGGGGCGCCCCCACGCCGCAAAGGAGGGGAATGGCCTGTCACAGCACGGGCAGGCAGTGCGCGCGGTCCCTACGTCCATAGGGTGTATACGTTGGGACGAGTATACGGCCCATCCCTGAACGTGCGCTTTAAGCGCGCTAAACTGATGGTATCACAAGCCCAGGATAGCAGGGATCATTTAAGTAAAATGAAGATATTATGTATCGTTAGGCTACAGACGAATGCTTTACAGCACTAAGCTCTTGCTCGAAAATCGGCAGCTAGCCCGAGGTGTAAGATTTTTCCATAACTAGTCAATGATTTCAGCTAACCGCCTAGATGCTATGATGCCAATTAGATGCTTTAGATACCGTTATGTCCCTGGCAGGCTAGCAGAGATTATTTAGGTAATTAGAAGCTCTTACAAATAATATTCGGTTGGTTTCATCACTATATTAAACTCACGCCCTCTAATCGGTATTTCTTCCCAGACGTAACATTTTTTTTCTCGAATAATTCCTATTTCTGCTAGCCTGCATGTAAATCCCCTACAAAATAAAATTATCTGAAGGACAACCAGCAGAGGTTATTTGCGGAAAAACTGAAGCTAATAATTGGAGATCGAACCATCGCCTCACTGTATTATAACCCAAAAAGTCGTGGTTCTGTCCATGCATAACATTCTTTTTCTGAAAAGGTCTCTGCTAGCCTCCCTCGAAAATTCCGGTGTTTTGAGGGTAGGCTAGCAGAGGTTATTTGAGAAGAAAGCAGGCCATACTTAGGATCGCAAATAGATTTTTCAGGTAAAAAAAAATGCTTGGAATTTGTAAACTGATCGGAGGAATGGCGATTCTCGTCTTAGAAATCTATGGGAGGTCGAAGCCGCGTGAAACATCGTTTTTCCCGCATAATCTCTGCCAGCGTGTTCTGAATATATGACTTCGACAACCAGGCGATCTAGACGGCAGGCTAGCAACGATTTTTGCGGAAAAGCCGCAACTTGGAATTGGAACGATTTTTGAAGTCGAGAAATAGCAAAAAAATGAATGAAGTTATTATCCACGCAGCCAAAAATTTGTCATCAAAAACCCAGGTAACATTCTTTTGTGTAATCACTCCCTGTAATAATTTCAATTTCTGCTAGCCTTTCCTAACTTACTCTAAAACAGATGTTATCAAGGGGGCAGACTAGCAGAGATTCTTTGGGGAAAAATCGGGAACTTTCGGGCCATATTTCCAGCTTTTTCGGTTCGACAAAACACAACAAGACAAACCAAGCACAGGAGATTAAGCGCACGGCCAAAAATTGCCGATCAAAAAAGATCCAACATCCTTTTCCCAAATAATTTCTGCTAGCCTGCCATTAAATTGTTCGAAAAATAATAGCACCCGGAGGCAGGCCAGCGGAGATCCCTGGAGAAAAGCCGGAAATTACTTTTGGGAAAGGATTTTCGAACTCGATAAATAGCAAAAGATTTTTGGAATACGCTAGGAGCAGATACATGGTTAAGCTAGCTACCAACAATTGCTAATCACATTTGTATGTAACATTCTTTTACCAAATTATTTCTGCCGGCTTTTCGTTAAATTACTCCCAAAAGAATGGTATCAGCCGGCAGGCTAGCAGAGATTCTTTGGGGAAAATCGGGAACTTATTTGCATTACCAATTCTTTCGGATCAATTAAACTTTTTTTCTAGCAAGGGAGCTACATTAAACCTACTAATTATACTCACGTCCAAGAAATCCCGTCCGAATCCGGGTGTAACATTCTTTTTCTCGCACTCCTCTTTCACCACTTCGTAGTAGCGATCGAATAGTTTAGGCTGAAGCCTCCGCCTCAATTCGGTTCTTGTGCAAGTGGCAAGCACACGGGAGATGTCTTCCATCTAAAACAAATTATTTTTGATTTCTGGCAAGTTTTGGAACCGCGAAACCTTAGGATTCAAGACTCGTAAACGCGTCGTCAATTAAAGGTCCGTCCATATGGCCGAAATTTTTTCTATACGAAACTCATCTTTTGCACGTACAATGATGATATACTGCATGATAAAGAGTGTTTCAACATTTTTGGAACTATCTAAGCGTTTGTGTTCAGCAATTTGAATGTCATGGAATAAAAGCAAAAATCTGTTTTTTTTTTGTTTATGAATGACTACAACAAGTAAGTTTCGAAAAAAGTGCTTCAAGACTCGAGCAATTTTTCAGCCATCGATCGTGGTTTCTTACAATTAGATCAAAATATCAGCCCTCTCGATCCGTTTTCCGGGGTGAATTCATCAAAATTAATCTTAAAATTAGCTAAATTGCCTAGCTAATTTTAACAACATCTAAATCGTTAAATTAATCGTCAATTAGCAAAATTTTTTGTTGCGGTGGAGCGAATTTAAGGAAATAAATCAATGTTCACCATGCTGCCAGGGTGGGCAATTTGCCAGTCCAAAATCCCGCGAATCGTCCGGCCATCATCAGCCCAAATGATCTGAGGGCACCACAGGTCGCCGTGCGCCAGGATTTGATGCGGGCTATCTGTATAACGCTGGATTAATAAATCATGGTTATTATCATATCATTGTTATATTAGGTTATGTTGTGGGCGCTGGCCTTTACCGTCGTAATGTGTGAGACTACCATGTACACTCGAACCCTGTAGTCTCCCGACCCCTTTCCAGCCCCACCAGAGTTTAGGCCGTTTGGTCATTCTGATTTATCCGGCTTTTCTGCAACCCGCTTGGCTGCTGATCTACTATCCCTCGATTGTTCTTCATTCCAAGGATTGTGATCAAGAAAGACGTTGTTGGCGACTACATCGGGATAAAGGTTTATTACAAGATTCCGTGTCGATTAGATATCCGATTGTCGACACGAAGTGTGTGTTCCTTGTGAAAGCTAGGATCACAACAGGTTATATTATCAATCATGTAAGATGGAATTTATTTGAAACATTTGTTTTATACGCGTTTCCCCTTTGACAGTTCTCACGTTCGAAATAAATAATGTGATTTTGTAACTCTGGTAAAAGCAAATTTCAAAAAAAATGGATTTAGACGAACTGATTTTCGCCCGGCAAATTTCTATTCCGGTGTTTTATGCAAATATTGTAATGAATTGGTTGTTGGCTCACTGCGAAAATTACTGCGGATTAATACATCATATTTATTTTGTGAGTGCAATCTAATTGAATCATTTATTTTATAAGCGTTTGGCCTTTTAGCGTAGCAAACTCAATATTTTCAATAATTATTTTTACGCTTCAAATAAATAATGTAATGTTGTAATTCTGCGAAAAAAATGAATTTTAAAAAATTAATTTAGATGAAATGATTTTCGGTAAAATGAAATTTCGAGGAAGAGAAATTTCGACAGATTTTTATTCTGACAAAATGAGTTCCGACATTCGGGTTTCGATTTCGGCTTTTTATTTAAATTTGTTTAAATTTTAATAGTGATTTAGTGTTAAATTTTGATAAGGCACTGGCGGGTACCTTAAAACAAAAATGTTTTCACTTTGTGTCTAAGGTTCTACAATTTTTTTAAAATAACGCGTTAATATCAACATTATCATATTACTAAAATTGTATTATTTGTATTATTAAAGTACCCCTAGCGTTTCGGTTTTCGCATTCTTTGGGTCTTTAATCCAATATAAAAAAAAAGATTTTAACTAGTATGGTTGTCGCGTAAAACGTAAAAGTAAGTTTTTAAGCCTCTTAATCGTTACGTAAAATAAGCGTACAACCATACTATTAATACCTACCATGCAAAAGAACACAAAGTACAAATTTTTGGTCAAAAATATCGTTTCAAAATTAAAAATTCATCCCCCAAATGTCGCGTTTCAGCGGGGCTACCGTACCCCGACCACCGTCAGGCCATCAGGATAATCCCTGATTTCACAGGGATTTTCTGGTGGGGGTGGGCAAGAAAATCGGGGTGGCTCCAGGATTCAAATGAGATTTTAGGGGGCCGTCAAAAATATTTTGACAGCTATTTTGAAACGACGGACAGAGCTAGATTGAATGACTATTGCCTTTGCCACGCTGTTTTTTACATGGTGTTAATCTGAAACACTTTTTTTAGCAAATGCTAAATTTGAATTTTCGAAGAGGAAAATTAAATTTCGCGAATTTAGCTAATAAACTTTATACAATAACTTCGTACCAGAATTTTGAAAATCTTGTTGATACAAAACACATTTCTTGTAACGTTGAAATATGAATTTTTCGTAGTATCTGGCGAGCCCAAAAAAGAAAAGCGTCTTCGAACCTTAGTTCGCGATATTGAAATTATGCTAGAAATTTTGGCAAAGGTATGCTCTGAAACATACTTGTTCCCAGCAATAAGCGTTGGCTAGTTTTTTTGTCTGATAGCGATTTGGAAAGTCGCGGAAACGGTCCATTTAAAGAACAGAGCTAAATTACGGGGTGCTTACGCTTTTTTAATCCCTTCAATTGAAACATAAACGCTTTGAAGAGTTAAAATCTATTGGAAATTAATGCACAGACGACACTAATGCTGCTGGGCCAACTTTCCACTGTTGCTTGAGGAAAAAAAAATTTTTTGTGTCAATAACATTTTTAGCGTATTTCGTACTTTCGCAGTCCTACGGCCAGATTTCATACAAAGAACTCTTTACAATCCAAAAGAACGCCACTTTATCCGTGTTTTCGTCAAAAATGAGTTCTCAAAATTAAAAATTAAATCCCCAAAATGTCGCGTTTCGGCGGGCGTACCGTACCCCAACAACCGTCAGGCCATCGGGATAATCCCTGAGTTCGCCAAGGATCTCGTGGGGGTGGGGAATCGTTGTTTTTAGGAATCGTATGGAACCTTTGGGGCCCAAAAAAATTTTGGTAGCCATTTTGGAACGAATGACAACGCTAGATAGTAATGGCGACATGCTGAAGCAGCTGGCCGACGGGTTGAGGAAGGGAAAGGCGGGTTATTGGGAGGTAAATTTTGGTTTTAAAGATATTTACACTTAAATGACCAATAAGGAGACAATAACAAGATATTTTAGCAGAAAGAATTGAGGAATCGAAACTAATTCAAAATAAATTAATTAAAACATCTAAAAGATTTGGGAAGAGAGGGGAGGAGCCTCCGGGCCTCATAGCGAAAGTTCCGCACCTGGCCCACTGACTTGTCACATAGCTCGGACCGAACTCCGATCTCTAAGGATTTTGTCCTAAGCTTGAGGTTTGTATCAAACCCGAATTTCCTTTTGGATATTCAGAAATTTTGGAAAGCAGCTCGGAAGGGCTGCGCTAAACGCTAAAAAACATTTTCAATCCACAATCCACAGAAACACCACTTTACCCTTGTTTGCTCCAAAAATTTTTTTAAATTGATATTACAATCCCCAGAACCGTGCATTTCAGCGGGACTATCGTCCCCCGGCAATGGTCAGGCCATCAGGATTGGCCAGGGATTTCCGGTCGGTGGTGTGGAAGAAAGTGAGGATGTTTTTAGGATTCGCATGACATTTTTGGGGTTGTCAAGAATATTTTGGTAGCCATTTTTAAAAAAAAAGCAGACAAGGTAATTTCGAAGAGACAAGAAGTTTCAGGAAAAGTGAATTACGCTCGCAACTGAATAAACTGGCAATAGAATCTTTCAACTGGATTTGTTATGAAATAAACTTTTGTGAAATGAAATCTTAGATTTTGGCGATTTCCTAGTGTTCGAAAAGTTCAAAAAACCCGTTTTCCTGATGTAAGCTGTATAAATTGAAGGGTAATAGACATTTTTTGATAATCTATGTCTGAAACAACCTTTTTTCACGAGGAAATGGTTTCCTCGTTTTTGTTAATGCTTAGCCATTTGGAACATGGCGGAGAAAGTCAACAGCAACGACCAATTTTTTACTCACGAACGGTTAATAATTTATTAAAATAAATAAGCACCCCTTTTAAACATTGAAAAATTTTTGCAAAGATCGAAGCTGCTATATTAATGTGGTTCCGTCAAATTTGTGGTGATGCTTCAGGGAAACATAGTTTTCGTCTCGGAAAATCTTTTAGCGAATTTGGCGATTTCCCCGTCTTACGGCTTGATTTCAGACTAAAAATTCGCAGGCATTCTTATAATTCAGAATTTTAGATTTTTTAAACACTCAAGGCAACAGAATGAAATAATATGTTCCGCCTATTATAGGTAAAAGAAAGTTTGAAGTGTTGTAATATTGCATTGCATGAACTCGTTCCAAACATTGTAAGCTTGCAATCCAACGGCACACCACTTTACTCTCGTTTTTCTTAAAAAATACGTTTCAAAATTGAAAATAAATCCCCCAAAAATGTCGCGTTTGAGCGGGGCTACCGTATCCCGACAACCGTCAGGCCATCAGGATAATCCCTGATTTTGTCAACTTTTTCTGGCGGAGGTGTGAAAGTAAGTAGGGTGTTTTTAAGAATAGAACAGACGTTTTGGGGTCGTCAAAAATGTTTTGGCAAAAGAACGGGAAAATACAAATCAAAAAGGTGCAGAAAGGAAATAGAGCATATCACCAAATTGCGCTCTCCCTCGGAAGCGGCAACCGTTTTTGAGGCGAAGAAAAATTTTTGACATGGAATCAAAAAAGGCCCAAATTTTTTTTATGAAAAAGTCCGGAACCAAATAAACTTTTAGTAATTTAATTAAAAGAAATTTTACCCTTATTTGGAGCAAACCAGAAGAGAAACAATCTCTGAGCAGACAGGAATCTACACAAACACCCTAAAGATTAAACCGGCAATCTACCAACATATACTATGAAATTGAGCTAGAGCTTTTTTCTACAGTTTCTTTAGCGGGGTCGCACCCCTATGCCAATCAAGTTTCGAAGCTCACCTCTCTCCATCAAGCCGAGCTGATAATTCTCGAGGATGTTGGTGTGTTCGAAGAGCGGATCGAGGCACTGAAAGAAAAATATTTTTATTTTAGCGCGGCCCTTCCGAGCTGCTTTCCAAAATTTATGAATCTCCAAAAGGAAATTCGGGTTTGATACAAACCTCAAACGTAGGATAAAATCCTTACTCGTGTCGGTCCGGTACCACCTATCTGTCGGGACAGTGGGCCAGGTGGGGAACTTTCGCTAATGATGCCCGGAGGCTCAATTCCCCCCTTTTTCCCAAACCTTTTAGACGTTTTATTTCATTTATATTGAATTAGTTTCGATTCCTCAATTTTCTCTGCTAGAGTGATAGATCAATAAACTAGAGTGATCCTACCTTATATAATTTGGTCGCGTATCTTTGTGGTGTGTGTTGGATGTCAGCTTTCGAGGGCCCGATTGTCGGCCTTCCGTGATGAAATGCCCAATTCTCCGTCACCGGGTAATCGACCTTCTGTTTCCGATGACGTTCTCAAATTTCGAAAAAATACAAGTTTACAAAGTTCAGCCAGGTTTTATTCATTTTGAAATTGGGCACAATGTGAAAAATGTTTCAAAAATAATGGAGCCCACAAAAATTTTCGATTCTTAGTTCTGTTCTCTCATGGCTTGTTCTAAGAATCTCTGCTAGCCTGCCCTCTCTGTCCGTCCATTTCCTCCTCAATCTCTCTAGCCTGCCCTCCTCTCAGGGTCCAGTCCATTTCCTCAAAGAATCTGTCTAGCCTGCCCTCCTCTCGGGTCCGTCCATTTTCCTCCAATCTCTGCTAGCCTGCCCTCCTCTCGAGTCCGTCCATTTCCTCAAAGAAATCTCTGCTAGCCTGCCCTCCTCTCAGGTCCGTCCATCGTTCAAAAACGTTCAAAAATAGTTTTTGTTAACGCTCAAGGACACTAACTCGTTAATGCTCGTGAAACCTGTGGAACCGAAAGAATTTTGAAACATGGAATTTTTACATTGCAAAAATCCCGACTTTTTAATATCAAAGAATCTCTGCCAGCCTCCTTTAGCCTTCTAGACAATTTTGGGTCTATTTTAAGGTATCCACAATCACTTCCGGGTTTTAATCTCGTATTTCCCCTCAAAATAACTATAGTCCCAAACCTGTGCCTCGTCAAATCCGTGCTGTAGGACTTCCAAATTCCCCTCCAGTTCTTCCATGACGATTATTGGCGTGGGGGTAGATAGATTGTGGGCTGCGTAGATTTGGGGATGTGGGATGGGCGAGGGAGAAACTAAAAAAATAATGATAAAGAAATAAATAAACAAAGTTTATAATTTGCAAGTTGATCAAAAAAATGTTTCGGCTCTGATACGTAAAAAAGAGGTATTGCGCAGCTATAATATGATGTATTTGGTAAGTTCTGACTAGAGGTGGTATTTTGAAAGGAATGCGAACAATTGAAGGAGCTTCACTTCGCCTATTTATGTTACTAGCGTGAGTAATATATTTTCCGTTAAATTTAAGCTAAAATCAATGGGTTAAATAATTCATAATTTTTGTTTAAAATAAATAGGAAAAACACATAAATCGATTCGCCGTGGAAAATTAAAAAATTGAATGTTGCGTCGTTGCGTGGGAATTGGATGTGTTATTTAGTTATACTACACTGCCGTTGACCCTGCGCTTTCAAAATTCAATGTTCCATGGAAATTCACTTAGCGAAATAATGTTTTCGAATGAATGGCCGGACGAATCCGAGGGGCGCGAGTAATATTTTCCGTAGGATTTATGCTACAATTTATTGATTTGAATAGCTCGGAATTTGCGTATAACAATAAAATAAAAAAGGTAAAATAAAGGTAAGTGTTATTCAGCTATGCTCTCCATTAGACTCTTCACTTTTCAAAATTCAATGTTCCGGACAATTCCCAATTGCTAAATAATAGCTTAGATTTAATGTACTGACCAATAATCTTGCCCCCCCCCCCGAAATTTTGGGTCAACTACGGCCCTGAGCGCGAGTGCTATATTTTCGATTAAATTAAGATAACACAAAGCATTTAAATAAATCATATTTCTTCGCTTGGAAAATCCAATGTTTCGTTAAATTTTAATTAGTAAAATAATATGTTCGCAACTAATGCGGAGTCGCTTGCGCCGTGGGAAATATATTTCTTGTTGCATAGAGTTCACTTAATAAAATCAAATGTAAATCTTAAGAAATCGAAATGGTGCTAGCCGAACGGTCAAATTGATTTCTAGGTTTTTTTAGAGTAGTTAAACGCCAAGCGCAAAGAAATTTAAAAGCAATTTAAATAAAATTAAAAAATCATGTTTCAGGATTTTTGGGGAACTTGTGTTCGGAGTTCGCGATAGTGAGCTTTTTAATGCAGGATTTTCCTCGTCGCGTGGCGCTAATAAAATATAACCATAGTTGGCCATTTAAGAGATGTTGTAAACTTTGAAAACATTATAAAATCTGAATTCCAAAACATTTAGAGCCATTTTATGTTGATAAGAATCAGTTAGGTTGGTAAGGTTTAACATTTTTTTACTGGCCAGACGTAAACCCATCGGGGCAAGCTGGCAGTGACAATTTAGGAAACGGCGACTGTCTCACCTGAAGCCAACCACGTGTAGACGCCTTCATTGTTGTGCATGAGTCTTTGAATTTTCTCGGTATAAGCTGCCATATCATCTGAACCGGTGGCAGAGGAAAGATTCTCTATCGCCTGGGAGCTGCTTGGCATCTTAAAAATGTAAATAACTTAGCAAAAACTGAATTGATTGTGGTAGGCTAGCAGAGATCCTTTGGGAATCGGAAAGTATGCTATGGAGTATCCAACCAGTTCATTAAGTCCTTTGGGTCGCTGATAGGGCCCCATTAGGAGCCCATTAGTGAAAGTCGCGCACCTGGCCCACTAGTAGCCCTGATCAGCCGCACCAAAGCATCAAACGCAAGGATCTGATCCGATTTTGAGGTTTGTAACAAACCCGATTTCCTTTTGGAAATTCATAAATTTTGGAACGCAGCTCAGATGGGCTGCACTTTTTGATGATTCCTCGTTTTTATAGAGCTGCCGTTTTTCTGCTCCGACCTTTATAATAACCGTCCCCGGCAGCTCGTTGTTGTTGGTGTTGCTCGTAGCATTCCAGTGTAACCGGACCCGTCTGAGCGCCGACATCATGCCGAGGACACCCGAAAGTGGGGCAACCTAGAGGTGCGGCAGGTTGAAATATAAATTTTAAGCTATGACCTCGCTAGCTTCAAAAACTAAAAATCGTGCCTCGATTAGGGTGATAGTTCCAGTCAAATGGCTTCAATAATTTTTTGGGCAAAATCATGTTTCAGGAAATTTTTACTTTCCGTGCATTCCTCGGTTTATAATGAGAACGCTCTTTGCTGTTTTCCGTTATAACCGAGAAGATCGGATTTGATCGCATAAACGTTCCAAAATAATATGAAAATTGGTAAAATTATGGTTTTTTGACCAAAAATATATAAAACTGGGTTCATTATTCTTTTTTGGAAAGTAAAGTTTCCAAAAAACTTTACTTTCAGGAATTTTTCGCGTAGGTGATCGGTTGCGGTCTTATTCTTATTCACCAGGGTTTGGATCTGATTCTTTAGCGGGGGAGGGGAGTAAATTTGCCCTATATTTCCATAGGCACACTATTATCGAGGGCAAGGACTTTTATAGCATATTAAAACTTTCCAAAGTCAGGAAAAATTGGCTTTGGCCAAAATTTTCTACAAACTGGTTTCATGTTATTTTTTTAGAAAAATCAAGTTTCATCAATTTTTTACTTTCCGCGAATTCTTCACCTAATAATACAAGGATCCATGGTGTCTTTTACTCGCCTATGCTTTTTTAAACGTCTATAAAATTTATTAAAAGTTGGGAAATGTTAGCAATTTGTTCTAAAACGGAGAAATGGTAAAAAAAATTTAATGTTATTTTTACAAACCTTTCTGAAATCCGTAGCCATTAAAATCTGGAAAAGTTGTATTCTAGAATTAACCAAAATTAAAAAAGATACCTCTAGCAGCTGGACCTCTTGCCCAAATTTCTCCTCCAACAACTTCCGGAGCCACCCAACCGTGACCGGCAAATTATCGATTAAAGCCTGGGTGTCTGGGAGCATTTTCAAAGTCGAATATTAGCAGCTAATAGTTCAGGAGCGAAGCTATTTTCAGCACTGGACTACGCGCCAAATCAGCTCAAAAAGGACCCACGCGCCACTTATCAATAGATGCCCTTTATCAGGACATCTATTTTGTGATCGCTGGCCGGAAGGGGAGGATGCAATCAAAGTCTGAAGAGATCGCAAATGAAAACAATTTATAGACTACAGATAGCAGAGATTCTTTGAGGAAATTCGGACCCCGGAGTGGAGAAAGCTATGTTGCAGTTTTTTCCTGAGTTGTGGGCTCCCGGAACAGACCAGTATGCGGAACGAAATTGTGAAAAAAAACCCCCACCGTGCTAACCCTCGAAAAACTTTTCAAATTCATTAAAAGTTCTTTAAATGTATTTTATAAGCGACATTTATCATATCCAACCCGTGAGCAACAACATCAAACGACAACCAAACAATTGAAACGGAACAATCACTAAAAACCGGAAAGGACGATGGGGAGAAAATTTTCTCATAAAGTTAACATCACATTCGGAATGAGGGGGCAAGAAAAATTTAGAAATAGTTAGTCAGAAAATAGGGAAATCAGGGGTGGGCAAGGTTTTGCAGCGGCAAAATCCCGGCAGTCCATTTTCCGGGAGTCCGGCAGTCCATTTTGGAAGGGAAAAAGCGATTTTGGCGGGGTAGCCGCCAGCCATAGGTTACCATTTGATGGCGCAATTAGATAGATTCCAAGGACTTTCACGGTCTGGGAGTGACGCAAAATTGTGGATCTCATTGTTCCGCGTCGACCCATACCCTATATGTCCCGCCGGCAGTCCGTTATCTGTGAGCTGTTCGAACGGATATGGAAATAGGGTTATTTTATAGGGGTTTCCGCTCTATTTTCGTAATATGTTAATTTTTCACGCTGAAAGTGACACCAGATTGTAGATATCGTCATTGCGCGCCGAACCATACCCAAGATGACCCTTCGGCAGTCCGACTTCATGACATGTTGGACTGCTAGACCGGTAAACCTGGGTTTTTCGATGTTTTTTCCGGCATAATTCCGGAATACGGTAATTTGAGGGCTTGAAAGTGGCACCCAATTGTAGATCTCGTCATTGCGCGTCGAACCATACCTCACAAGGCCCACCGGCAGTCCGACTTCATGGACATGTTGGACTGCCGGACCGAGCCTGGTTTTTAAGGTTTTTCCGGCATAATTCAGGGATACGGCAATTTGAGGGGCCTGAAAGTGGCACTAGATTTTAGATCTCATCATTGCGCGTCGAACCATACCCTACATGTCCTTTTGGCAGTCCGACATCGCGGAAATGTTGGACTGCCGGATTTGAACCCGCGTCTGCAAAATGTCTGCAGAATGTAAATCGCTCTTTTTACCCCTTAAATCGGACTGCTGACGCTTCGCTTTTGTATGCCTTGGATAGAACAGCTTACGGTCCATCTCCTCCGAAAATTTGAGCCAAATCCATCGAGAAATTATCGAGATATGATTTTTAGAAGAAACCCGTAAAATGTGCTCCTGCAAAATGGCCTCAAACTCGGCAGTCCAGGATCTCCGGCCTCCTGCGTTTCCTTAAGAAGACTGATACACCACCAGATAGCCCCAAGCCTGAGCTACAAAATGAGCTATCTACCGTCCCGGTGCGCTATTGGGGCCCCGAGATATGGGCCCCTAAAGGGTCGCGACCCGGTCCTCAAAACCCGTTTTTTCATTTTGCAGATGCGGGTTCAAATCCGGCAGTCCAACATTTCCTCGATGTCGGACTGCCAAAAGGACATGTAGGGTATGGTTCGACGCGCAATGATGAGATCTATAATCTAGTGCCACTTTCAGGCCCTCAAATTACCGTATTCCGGAATTATGCCGGAAAAACCTTGAAAAACCAGGTTTTCCGGTCCGGCAGTCCAACATGTCCATGAAGTCGGACTGCCGGTGGGCCTTGTGAGGTATGGTTCGACGCGCAATGACGAGATCTACAATTGGGTGCCACATTCAGGCCTCAAATTACCGTATTCCGGAATTATGCCGGAAAAACATCGAAAAACCCAGGTTTACCGGTCTAGCAGTCCAACATGTCCATGAAGTCGGACTGCCGGTGGGCCGTGTGAGGTATGGTTCGATGTGGAATAACAAGCTCCACAATTTTATACCGCTCCCATAGCTGCAAATCATCGTATTCCGGAATTAATCCGGAAAAACCCTCAAAAGGCACTTTTCATTTAAAACCCCCAAAATGTCTCGAGGACGGACAGCCGGTTGGGTATGCAGGATATGGTTCGATGTTCGATTCTAAAATTTACTGAGTACCCAAGAGCCCCCAATGCTTATTACATGCAATAATTCAAATATTCAAACAAATGCTTCTTTCCGTTTTCCCGATGAAATACTTGTTACCTGCAATGTTGAATTGTTAAAAATTTCGAATTTTTTCCGGCGCGCCGCGCCGTCTTTCCACCCCCCCCCCGCCCTCCCGGCAGTCCCTGCCCCGCCACCAAAATCCCGGCAGTCCCCATTTTGCAGATCTACCTACCTTGCCCACCCCTGAGGGAAATAGTAGTCAGGGTTGATAAATCTTAAGGCAATAAAGACTATTTTTGGCTAGGATAGCGGCGTGACCGGGGTGGCCGGGGATTCGGAATTCTGGTTCGTCATGAAGTCGAACGTCTCGGCGAGGCCGTACAAGTCGAGCACCTGAAAATGGGGAATCAAAAAAATAAAATTTGTAAAATATTTAATTCGACAGCTAGTAGAGACGAAAAAAACGGAAAAGAACAAAAAGATGGGGTCATTGCAAACCGCCATCGCCTTTCAGTTTTCTTTATTTCCGGAACATTATTTTGCCAGGCTACTTTCATTGGGCTTTTTCCCATCCCACCAAAATTATCCCTTTAAAGCTTGCTGCCATATCAGTTAACAAACCTTAAACCTAATTCTTAATAAAATTGAAAAATTCGAGTCCAAGGGTAGGGCAGCCTAGCAGAGATTCTGTGAGGAAATGGACGGACCCCGGGAGGAGGGCAGGCTAGCAGAGATTGTTTGAGGAAATGGACGGACCCCGAGAGGAGGGCAGGCTAGCAGAGATTGTTTGAGGAAATGGACGGACCCGAGAGGAGGGCAGGCTAGCAGAGATTGTTTGAGGAAATGGACGGACCCCGAGAGGAGGGCAGGCTAGCAGAGATTGTTTGGGAAATGGACGGACCCCGAGAGGAGGGCAGGCTAGCAGAGATTCTTTGAGGAAAATACGCAGCGACATAGAAAACTAAAGTTAAAAAGGCGAGTTTCAGTGTTTTTAAGGACCCCAGAACAAGCTAGCATAGACAATTTTTGGCTTCTGCATGTTGAAAATAACTGACCCGATGGCAAATCTCTTCTATCATGTCGACGGGCAGGTTCGCGACGTATTGGTCCCACCAATTCGGGCCCGGCCGTTCCTCGAGCCGCTTCATCGTCAGCGCGAGCTTCGTCAACGCCACGGCAATGATCTAAAAAATAGAATTCAAGGCGATATTAAAACAATAAAAATCTAATATAAAAGGAATAATAAAATTGAATTCGCTAAACAAATCGTATTAAAAACTCCATTAAAAATTAATTTAGTCATTAATTAATTAAAAATCTTTGTCAAAATCACCTCCGGCTCCCAGCAGAGGCAAATGTTCGTCGCCAGCGAGTCGTTCACAAACGTCCACGCCGTCTGGATGACCATCTTGCTCTGGTCGGGCGCTAACTGAAAGAATACGATAAAGAAAGTAGGAAAATAGCAATTCCTAAAAAATGACCGCTAGCTGGTCCTCACAAAGTCTAAAAAAATGTTTTTGAAAACCTACAAGAACTTCTGCTCGTTACCTCAAAATCTGAATTTCTAAAAGGCGGTGAAACCGAAAAAATCTCAAATTTTCCCTGCTAGTTTGCCCAGATGTTTCAAAATTTCCCAAAATTTCCGCTAGTTTGCCCTAAGGGTGGCTCTAATACTTATCTCAAATCACCTGTAGGAACAAAATCACGAAAATTGCCAAAAATTGATACCGCTAGGTTGCAGAAAAACTTCTGCTAGCCTTCCAGCTCAAAAACTGCGTAGATCCTTACGTGAAACGCCGTCACGTAGTCGACAATGTGGCGGTAGGGCATTTCGATGACGAGCACGTAGTTGAGCGAGTGCAGTATGATGCGCTCGTAGGCCATGATCTCGTCCTGAAGGGTCGGAAACTATATAAACGGAACATGAATTTTGAACGAAACAAGCTATTTGAAAAACATAAAAAACTGACGATCAAATTGCGATGGCGGTCGTAGAGGCTGGGGAACTTGTTGCGCGCCATCACCGCCAGGTCGCGGCACTTCTTCGGCGTCTCCTCCACTTTGCCGGCCAGGAACAGGCAGCCCAGGGCGGCCATCTGGAAATTAAATATTAATTAATGGTGATGCAAGCTCGGAGAGTTTTGAGGATATCTTTAAAAATCTCTCTCGGATATCTTTCGTCCTAGAAGCGGGTTTGAAACAGAAATTTGGCCGGGCATCAACTTTTTTCCCTCTAGTCTGAAAGTGCTCCGAAGCGCAATAGAGTCTTATCATGGTGTTTTTAGTAAAATTTCACTATATTTTAAGTGGAAAAGAAAACGGAAATATTCTTATCATGGATCCATTAAATCCCAGCCAAGTAATTGTAGGCCTAAAACAAGCAAAACATCTTCTTTTCAAGTTGTCGATTTAAAGTTTTTGCTAGTCAGTTTTTCAAACCTTATTTCTAATTATTTTAAAAATTTTTCAGTGTCTTCCTTGCTACGTAAAAAAACGCAAAAAACCCAAACACATCGAGAAATCGCTAATTTTCAAAGCGAGGTTGTGCCATCAAAAATTCTGGAACCCTATTAAAGCAAAAAATTCTAGAAAACACACCTCTCGTGGGTGCTCCTGAAACGAGTTGACCATGTAGAAGCGATGGAAGAAGACGGCTGCCGGGCCCAGCGTCGGCAAAAGCTTTCTAAAAATTTTTTGAAAGTCCCGAAAGCTCCTCACAATTTCATCAGCTTGCCGATCTCCATGATGATCTTGACGCCCTCACGCCGCAGCCGGTCCTCCTCATCCAGCGTCATTCCTAACACCAATTAAATTTTTGAAAAAAAACAACCTCTTCGCGCGGATGGCGTGTCCTTGACCGCATCCTGATCCCACATCCAGTCGGCCGGGATGTCGCTCATCTAAAAGGCAAAATTGAAAAATTCGTGAGAATAGAAAAGCATAAATGGAAAAACGTTTCAAGGAAAGATAGGGCGCTGCTAGTAGAAAAGGAAGGTAATGCGGATAGTTCGTCTGACGGTAAAAGTGTCAAAACTCCAAGTTTTAGGCTTTTTCGGGTAAACGAAACAAAAAGTTACGCTACCCCCAACTGCATTAGCACTCGTTGCTTCAAGGTCCCGATAAGGTCATAGACAAATTGACCAGGGTCGCGTTTTTTAAGACAAGCATGGTTATTAGCTTATTCGGAAGGGAATTTGGACTAAAATAAATATAAAGTTTTTTACGATTTTTGAAACTTTCAGCAACGTTCGGAGTAGTTTCTAGGTAAAACACAAGCCGTACAATGCACGAAAACCTTTTTGAAGCGTTCTAAGGAATAGCTGCGTAACAAAAACGAAAAGTAAGAAATCTCTATGATTTTTGAAGCATTTCTTCAAGGATCTTATTGATTATCAAGAAAACAGGGCCGCGTTTTTCAAGAAAAGGAAGGTTAGGGAGTGTTTCAAGATTTTGAGAGGTAAAAGGAGCAAAAAGTAAGAATTTTTATGACTTTTGAAACGTTTCTTCAAAGTTCCCAGATGTTCTGAGCCGGCCGACCCGCGGTGTGGTGTGTGCGTGTTGACACGACGCGACCCCAAAACGCACCACCGAGCCGATCGATATGCCCCCGTGCATCGCAAATTCGGTTAGCCCGGCGGTCAATAGGGTGCAAAGTTGCAGCGAAGGCCCCCGGTTTTACGTTTTCTATGCGTTTTTTAGCTTGAAAATACGATAAATACGCTGGAAACCGTTAAAATAGGTTTCTAGAGCTGAAAAGCGTTGAAAATAACACTAAAATCTATAATTTTTATCGTTATAAAGTTTATTTAGTTTTTTTTTGGGTGGCTTTTGTCAGTTTATCAGGATAAAATCGGCCTAAAACGACTCTTTATCGTGTTCTGAAGAAGATAAGACTCAAGCAGGCTTGAAAACGTTAAAATCACGTCTTTCTTTTCTTACTTCGTGATCTTCTTTTTTCTTCTTTTCCAGGTCTTTAACAGTTTCAAGACCGGTTCGGCCATTTTATGATTTCAAAATGGTCGAAAACTACAACTGATAATGTTCTGAAGGTTTTCAATTTATCGAAAGGATATTTTGAAGTTTTATGATATTTCGCGAAGCCAAAGCCGAACTGTTTCTTTCCTTTTTCTCTTAAAAAAACTACCGTTATTTATCTTTGAAGCTTGATTTGCTTTAAAAGACATCTTTCAAGAATTAATCGCCGTTTTTCAGAGGTAATGCGCTATTTTTCTGAAACAACTGTGCGAATAATTTTGATTTTTAGCTCGAAAACTCGGTCCTGGCTGCTTTTTTACATTCTTTACCTTATTTATTTGAATTCCCTCGGTTTTCTAGCGATAAGCTAAAACTATCTTTTCCAGGATGTCCAGCGGCGCGCCCTTGGACGAGCAGCCGCTGAAGCCGACTCGGCAGCACTCGCTGATTTTCGACGGGGCCAGCCTGCTGCTGACGGTTGCCATATTTCTAACGGTAAGCGAAAGATTTAGAAGAAATTAGGCAAAATTCTGTTCAGCTCCTCATCCTCTTCACGCTCTTCGTGCAGCGCCAAGTGTCCCGCTCGAGGATCAACAACTCCAGGAAGTCAGTACTATTAAGAACGAAGATGAAAGGCCTAATCTCACAGTTTTTGGTTTTTATACCTTGTAGAGTTTTGAAACATGTTTATCACTGTTTAGGACCTTTTGAAAGGCTAAAATTCTTGCTAAATTGATGGAAAAATATCCACTAAATTGTGAGTTTCTGGTTTCTCGACTTTTTTGAACATAAAACGTGTTTATAACCCGTTTCTCAGGTTTTAAAAGGAAAGTATAGAGTAATTTACGATTTTCCAATTTCTCTACGTTTTACACAGTTGAATATGTTTATAACTTGTTTTGAAACTTTTAAACGGCTAAAAATATCTAAATTCATATCAAAAGTATGTAGAAAAAACGTTTTCTGCTTTCGAAGCCGTCTGAAAAAATATCACATAGTTTTATCGTTAGTTCCTGACGTTGTAATTAGTGACAGCGACGATTTTGTTTTGTAAAAACTGGTTTAAAGGTATAAAAAGTCGTCTATGATTTATTTCAGGGTCCCCGAAGTCCGCATCAAGGCACTCGCCTCCGGAAAACAGTGCCAGCGCATCACGCAAGGACTCGACCAGGTTCTTTAGCTTTAAAAAATCCTCTAAAAATGCGCTTTAGGTAGAAAAACTGCGCCTCTCCTACCTGCCCAAGCTCACCGACTGCCTCGCCATCCAGACGCGTGAGTTTTCAGTTTTTATAATTATTCAAAGTACGCTTTAGACGTGCGCAAGCCGTATCTGAATCGTATGATCGCGCTGGATGAGATTACGATTGCTATTGGTACGTCAGAGTTTTAAAAAGGGGAATTATATCGATTTTAGATGATACGATGGTCCACCTCAATCCTGCGTACGGCCGGGCACCAGGCGAGACGACGTACCAGTACTTGCAACGGTTGAGGGTGGGTTTTTTTGATTCTGTGGTGGGCAGGCTAGCAGAGGTTCTTGGCGGAAATTTAGACCCCTAGATGAGAGCAGGCTAGCAGAGATTGTTTGAGGAAATGGACGGACCCCGAGAGGAGGGCAGGCTAGCAGAGATTGTTTGAGGAAATGGACGGACCCCGAGAGGAGGGCAGGCTAGCAGAGATTGTTTGAGGAAATCGCCGATTAATTCGTGATTTTTCAGAAAGACCACCTTCCCGCCCTGCCCGTGACGCTCATCCAGAAAATCGCCTTTCTCCACGAGGCTGCTCGTCATCGGCCTGCGGTAGGTGGTTTAATTAAAACCCAAACCTGTCTCTCTCTCTCTCTCTCTCTCTCTCTCTCATCGGCCGGATTTAATGAGTTTCCGTGTCTTCCTAGATAATCCCGTGATTTTCAGAAGTTCCAAACGCCTCAGCTGATGGAGCTGCGCTCCAACATTGCCCAGTTTATTCGAATGTAGGTCATTTCGTGGTATAATTTGGATTTTTTTGGATATTGTAGAAGATGCATACTACCTAGCCGAATTCACGAATTTTCAGGCGTTTAGTATACCCAAAAACGGGAAACATCAAAATCAAACTGGAGCAAGCTAAAACTTAACTTGAGCGCCAATGACCATGATTTTTTGTGTTATTTTTGTGAAGAGTTCGAAACATAATGCTATTTGGAACTAGGATTATGCTTATTTAGACCTTTTTGCGGTGCGAATTTTGAATTGGGGCTTTTTTATTTTTAAATTATGAAGTTTCAACGTTTTACGTATGTACAGAAAAATTCGGAATTGAATTAATGCTAGGAAGTATAGGATGCGATATTGAAAATTAAGTGCCCTAAAAATACTTATGCTTCTAAAGGCAATTCTGGCTTTATTCTACCCTTGTTTTTTTCAGATAAGTTTGAACTATACGTCCTGAAATTCCCTTTAAACGTGCAATCAAATAAAAATATCTTTTGAAGGTTACTATTTATTATGTTTCGTATTTTCGGGTAGATTAATTCACTATAATTGCTTTAATTGGGAAAGGCTTTGAATTCAAATGATTGGGATCGATAAAAAAATATGAAGCTTTCCCCCCATCTCTGACCCCCTCGGGATACAGAAATGTTGACATTGTTTTGGCTGGGGTGAAACCGAGCTCTCTCTCACTCTCACTCTCTCTCTCTCTCTCTCTCTCTCTCTCTCTCTCTCTCTCTTCTCTCTCTCTCTCTCTCTCTCTCTCTCTTTCTCCCTCTCTCGCTGGTCTAGAGATGCCCCTAATGATAACAACTCCGAATACATTGACTGAGGAAACGCGCCGAAATATTATTGATGCTTTTTGCTGATTCATAGATGTCATGGGACCAGGGTTGGTCACAAGGATCCGGTCCGCGGACGGTCCACGGTCCGGTCCGGTCCGGAACGGTCCGAGTGGATCCGAGAATTTCGGTCCGGGCTGAACACAAAGGACATGATTCAGCTGCCAGATATGGAAAATTTTGTATGCAAAATACTACTCTCCAAGAATTTGACATATTTTTCCACATCTATGCTACTATCCGTCGCGTATATAGCCAAAAAGTAATGGGGAATGAGTAATTTTATACATTTTTGATTAAGCGAATTCCACATTTCGTCATTTTTTCGTACGCCACTCTTTTGCAATCCGAATTTGCATGTTGCATTTCCGTTTCTCCTTGCAAATCAAAACCCCTCGGTCCGCCACGGACCGGACAGAATTTCGGACCGGACCGGACCGACCCCCGGACCGGACCGGATCCGATTAGGATCCAGCGTGACCAACCCTGCATGGGACGTATTTCCGTTTCACCACAATTTTTTTGAGCTTTTCTCCTATTCCTATTTCATCGATTCTCTTCTATTTAATTTCCGGATTTTTGTAAAAATTTAAAGTTTCAATTTTTCGTTGCCCTTGACAGCCAGTTAGGATTTTAATTCGCACTTCATTCGATCAGACGGCTTAAAATTACCGCGTTTAACATGGCAGTAAAAGGTGATTTCGAGCGCTACAATGATTTTCAAAAAAGGCGTTTCACAAAATTGCCTATTAGGCCGAGAGTTCCCTGGCTCAATGCGTAGACGTTTTTGTTTTAGATCATTAAAATTTCTTTGGGAGGTCTAAAAAAGAAAACTTGTTTTTGCTTTTAGAAAACTTGCTTTTAGAAAACGAAAACGGTCCCCTCCCTTCAGCAGCGTCAAATATCGAAGTTTTAGTGGGCAGGGAGGTAGATAAGGAAGTAAATTCAAGATTCGGTTTGATCGGCCGGAAATTTTAAAATAAAATTTTGTTAAGAAAGTATTTCCGTTCACATTTTGAGGAAAATAAATCCGGAGTATAGATTTATTTTCCAAGTAAATGTAAATTTCTCAAAATGCTCGACATTGAATCAAAAAAATGGGTTTCTCAAAATTGCCGGTTTTGCTGCGAATAGCCTGGCTTTGTGCAGGTTAGAGAACGCGCAATATCGAATTAATCCAATGTTGACTATGAATATTTACATTTTTCTTTCAGCGTCAACCAAAGCCGTGAACAACTCGCCCCCACCACCCCCGAAAAGACGTCCAAGAATCCGCTCAGCCAATGGCGCGTCATCGGAGGGGGAGCGCGAAGCGCCCGAGACGGACGCCGTTTGGTGGAAGTGATGGTTCGTTTTTATTAACTTTTGTAAACGCTAAAGGCAGGCTAGCAGAGATTTCTAACGGAAACCAGGACCGGGAGAGGAGGGCAGACTAGCAGCGGTCATTTAGGAATTTTTAGGCTGGCAGAGAATTTTTCGGACGATATTGCAAATGAATATAGCCAAACCAACATCCCAATTTTTGCAACATTTTTGAGTTAATCAAGAGATACAAATTTTTTCTGAGGCTGACCCTAAGTAAGGCTAGCAGACATTTGAAAGGCGTATCTCTTTCCACAGCCCGAATCATTCCCAATTGTCGCGTAAAAGATTTTTTGCCACAAATATCTGCAAATTCAGAACTCCCCAAAGAATCTCTGCTAGACGTCGCAGGCGGATATATCAGCAAAATATTGGCAGAGTGAAAAATTCAGGAATCCGCCGGTTCAATTCGGTTCAATAATGACCGGGTGAGAGCACCACACCCGTTTTCTTTTGCCTTTTTCTCGGGATCTCACCATATTTTAGTCCACTTCTTCTTGGTTTATTTTGGCACTGAAAGTATTTCGAAGACTAATAAGCTCGGATTATATACCCTCGTTTCTTTTGAAAGTCAAAAAAATTTGAAACATTTGATTTATTTTGATAGCCATTTATCTTGAATTCCGCACTTTCTCAAACAATCTCTGCTAGCCTGCTCTCATCTCGGGGTCCGTCCATTTCCTCAAACAATCTCTGCTAGCCTGCCCTCCTCTCGGGGTCCGTCCATTTCCTCAAACAATCTCTGCTAGCCTGCCCTCCTCTCGGGGTCCGTCCATTTCCTCAAACAATCTCTGCTAGCCTGCCCTCCTCTCGGGGTCCGTCCATTTCCTCAAACAATCTCTGCTAGCCTGCCTCCTCTCGGGTCCGTCCATTTCCTCAAATAATCTCTGCTAGCCTGCCCTGGGGTCTGAAATTCCTAAAGAAAGGCTGCTAGTTCGTAATTTCGATAATTTTATCAAAAAGGCAAAAAATTTCAATTTTTAAGCAAGTTTCTAAACAAATTCAAAAAATGACTAAAAAAATAGAAAAGAATTTCGAGAAACTTAAAAGACTTTGCTAATTGTCCCTTTTTCAGGCGGGCGTTTCCTGGTGCAACAGGGCTACGTGCAGACGAATCGGAGTCCTCTCGTCGAAGAGGAGATTTCCCTTCTGCCAATGGGATGTTCATCATCTACCGAAAACACCCCGAAAAAGCACCAGCGCCGCCAGAGCGACTCGTTGACCAGGTCGAAGGAGGTCTAAAAATAATGAAAATCCAGGATTTAATGCTGTAATTAGTTTTATATATTTTTCGATCACTTTCACGGGTTTTGTATAATTTTTTCGAGCAGATTTAACCAATTCCTGTGAGCTTTATTGTGATGATTAGCGAGATTTCGAGCTACGAAAATTGACCAAATGACGATCAAGATTTTCTTACGGGTATATTTGTGTATTAACTGACTGGTGATACTATAAATTTTTTTTATTTAATATATTTCGCTTGTATGGCTAATTTTAATGATATCTGATTTTCTCCCGGCATAATAAATAGTTTTCTTGAATTTTTGTGTTTTTGATGTTATGGTTACCGGTTTAATGCCGGCTATATTTTTATATATTTGTCTATTAGTTTTCTTTATGTATTTTATCGATTTGTATACTTTGAGGGTTAAAAAATTTAATCACTAATTTTTTGGCAGGCTCGGGCCGAAGAGCTGGACGAGAAGCCGGCGCCAAAAACTATCCATCACCTGCTGAATAACGGGTTTTTTTAAAGGTGTGTTTTTATTAATTCTTACAGTATTAAAAAAGCGTTTGAATATTATTGAATAGGCGTGAAAAAATGTTTCATAAAAGTTGCTGTTGGAAAAATTCTACAAAAGTCCAGTTAAACGTAATTCACGAATAAAAATTTCCGGATTTTTAACGTTTCCGAAAACTTATAAAATAAAAAATGGCTTTGATTTGTAATTTTTATCAACTTTAATTATGGACTATGTCACAGCTGCTAATTAGAAAGAAATTAAAGGGATCCAGGCGCTATTTCGATAAAACCTGTTTTTTTTCATTGAATATCGGTCAATGCCATTTTCCTCAGCAAACTCTATTAAAATACTATTAAAATACGGTCTAAAAAGTGTATGAAAAATTGTCGAGGCGTTTTTAAATTCTGAATGTTACTCCATCCAGTTACAAGTTTTTGCAAACAATACTGTTTCTCGAAAAATGGGAGTCCGAGATTCTGCGATTTGGCCTTTTGGTCATCAAATTCACGGATTTCAATTTAACGGTTTCGTCATTCAAAGAATGTTTTAAATTGTGGCACATGCTAATGTAATTTAATCTGTAAATTAATTAATGTTTAATCTAATTTAAGCTTTTAAGTTAAATAAAATTGTGTCCATCCACGACGTTTGTTTCGACTAAAAATCGTTGCTGCTTTCTGAAATCCCTTATTTAGAGACTATTTTTTCTATGATCAGTTCCCTATTATAAAAGTTGCCTCCGACAAGTAAAAGGTTCTGGTGCGTTACCGGGGAGGGCGACGGCGTTGCTATTGCTGAATTCGGGTTGTCAGCGACACTTCATTGACAGGAAATTAATCGAATCCTAGTGGCAATTGGATAAAACATCCTTTTTCACGAAGCACATTTTGCGATTTTCCCGTATAATTATTATAAATAGGTATTTTTAAAATAACTTTTATCGGGCTATTTGTTAAAATCTAATTTCTGTTTCTAAATTTCGTAAAAATTCTATGTTTCGCAAAAATATATTTGTGACTCGCCGGATTCGCTGATCAGTATCATATTGATTCAATTTAAAATTACTGCTATTTTTTAAAATATTATTTAAAATTACTATAAATAAATTAAGATTACTATTACTAAACGAATTTATTTTGCTACCTTTTTATTATTATTATTAGGCTATCTTAATTAAGCGGAAACGGAAATTACAGTATAAACGGTGCCTAAAAAAAGGTCTAGTTTATAAAACGTCTTAAATTATTGTATTTTATTATTTTTATTGATTTTCAGGGTGATGGCGCTGTCGTTTGGGGGTACGGCGGCCCCGGCGGCGATGCCCCTCTTCATCGGCAATTTCTCGCAACCCGTCGCCCAGCTCGAGCCGTACGTCCGAATTCCGATGGCCCTTCAAAATACGACGCCGCCAAGGGTGCCGATTCGGAAGGAGGTGTGTCGCGTTTTAGCGCATTTTCCGCAAAACAATATACCACTCATTATTAAAAACCCGACCCGTTGTCACCTCGTAAATTGGCAAAACCTCTAATTTTTAAAAAGGGTTTCGGACGTTTTCGCTAAGCCACAAATACTAATTTGGAAATAGGCGTGTTTCATTTTTATCGAAACTATTCAAGAATTACCAAAAACTCGGCACGTTTTTACCTCGTAAATTGACAAAACATTTGTTTCAAAAAATTCTAATTTTAATCGGATTGAATAACTTTTCAATTTTATCCAGGTCTTGTCTTAAAACCAAGAATGCCAATCCAGAAGTCGGGGTGTCGCGTTTTCGGTTTTGGCGAGTTTTATGTACAAAGGCAATTTTCAAGAACCTGACAGGTTCCACGTCGAAAATTGGCAAAACATTCATTTTTAGAATTCTAAGTTTTAAAAAGGGAATGGAAATTGTCCAAAAACCAAGGGTGCCGATTCGGAAGTAGGTGTGTTACCTTTGGACCGTCCATGAATTAACAATCCCTGCGATGCTGTTATCTGGAAAATTGGCAAAACAGTTTTTTTTTTGGAAAATCCGAAATTTTCAAAATTCAAGAAAGATGCGGAACATATCACCGGGACGAGGTGTGTCGCGTTTAGCGAATTTTCCGAAAAGTTCCAGAACACAGCCTGCCTTTTTTCGAAAATCGGCGATGCATATTTTGGGAAAAATTCAAACCTAACCAAAAACGACGAATTATTAAAACCGGTATATTATGTAGTCTAAGATTTTCATAGCATTTTTTCTGGAAACCCCTGTGTTTTAAGTAGTTTTCTTTATTGGATTTATTATTTGTTTAAGCAGTTCACAAGTTCGAATTATCAAAGTCCAACGCATCGTTTCCCGGCAAATCGGTGAAACATTTTTTTGAAAAAAAAAACTTAAAACAGTACACTTTCTATCCAAACCGAGGGTACCAATTGGAACTAGGTGTGCCTGGTTTTTTCGCGGATTTTCCGGAGACAACGAATGAAAATTATCAAAAAAAAACACGGCATTTGTAATTTCACAAATTGGTGAAACATTCTTTGGTGGCAAGTAAAGAAAAAATCTTACATCGGCAAGATGCCTTGCCAATCTCTTTAATAATCCATTTTTTTGCTCAGCAGATCGCCCGGCCCAACATCCCTCCCAACAAGCCGATTTTCAAGGACGGTATGCCAACTACTTAAAAATCTTTATATATCAAATTTTAGATGAATTCACACTGGCGAAAAGTCTACGCGAGAAGTACGACTCGGCCAAGTCGTTTTTCAGCGGGATTCTGGGAACAAAGTCAGTATTTTTGGATTATTTTAAATAGCCGGGTGGCAAACTGGTAGAGATTCTTTGAGAAAATGGACGGACCCCGAGAGGAGGGCAGGCTAGCAGAGATTGTTTGAGGAAATGGACGGACCCCGAGAGGAGGGCAGGCTAGCAGAGATTGTTTGAGGAAATGGACGGACCCGAGAGGAGGCAGGCTAGCAGAGATTGTTTGAGGAAATGGACGGACCCGAGAGGAGGGCAGGCTAGCAGAGATTGTTTGAGGAAATGGACGGACCCTGAGAGGAGGGCAGGCTAGCAGAGATTGTTTGAGGAAATGGACGGACCCGAGAGGAGGGCAGGCTAGCAGAGATTGTTTGAGGAAATGGACGGACCCGAGAGGAGGGCAGGCTAGCAGAGATTGTTTGAGGAAATGGACGGACCCGAGAGGAGGGCAGGCTAGCAGAGATTGTTTGAGGAAATGGACGGACCCTGAGAGGAGAGGGCAGGCTAGCAGAGATTGTTTGAGAAATGGACGGACCCCGAGAGGAGGGCAGGCTAGCAGAGATTGTTTGAGGAAATGGACGGACCCCGAGAGGAGGGCAGGCTAGCAGAGATTGTTTGAGGAGATTGCGTTCGAAAAATCATGTTTTATGCATTAAGGTACGCGGTTGGGTGGGGATAATTCTAATAAACAGATGGTGCATGTTTGATTTTCTGAATTTTCTTAATCTGTAATAATTTAAGGGTTGAAGCTAATTAAAAATACACACCTAAATTTTTGTAAACACATAAAAATTATATCCATTTGTATCTCTTTCAGTCCGGAATGCATGAACCAAGGTCGATGGGTGGGTCAGGGATGCGTGTGCCCGTACGGATTTAATGGTGAGCTTTTTTAACGTTTATTTTGCTATTTATTTTGGTATTTAGCTTTTACTAATTTCGACGATTTTCATGCTATGTTAATGCTTTTCTTCTAGGAACACGCTGCGAAGAAATTATCTGCGAAAACGCGGGCATGTCGCATCGCGTCGAAAAGCTGAAGCCGCCCGAGTCGATTTGCAAGTAAGCGAATAATTATTAATTTGATTGTATTAGTTATATATGATAATTGCCATTATTTTTTTGTGTAATCTATTACATTAATAATAATTGCCTATTTACGTAAATTTTCTCTCTCTTGAATTTTTGGGCTCAAAAATATGGCGCAAAACGGTTATTGTTTTTTGAGCAACGGAAAGGATACCAGACTAGTCGAATTGCCACTTTGGGATATTTGCACTTTTTTGAAACTTTTTAATTTTAGGGGTCCACGGATTTGCTGTTTTGCATTGAAGTCTAAATTTTAGTAAATTAAATCAAACAAGTAAGCTAATTTTTTTGGATAAAAAAGCACAGATGATACCAGGATTTGTTTTGGCACTACGATACCTTGGTTTGAAAGGATTTTTGCAGCTACTATCACGAAGTTATTACAGGCGATCTGCCCCCAAGATAGCCTAGGCACCTTAAAACATTTGTTGTTGTCGTTTTACTTTTCTTATTTTCATGTTTTTTCGGGCCGTATTTTGATGCCGTAATTAACGAATCGCTGGGCCGGCTTGCAGAGGATCGTTCGAAATCGATAAATCTAGACTCGGCATTTTTGCAAAATTGTGACCTAATGTTCCTGAACAGGCAACGCGGAGGATTAAGCTAACCTATTTCGTAGATAACCGAGCAAGTTTGAAACACTTTTCGATAACGGTGTGAATATCGCAAGACGGCTATATGGGCCTAGCTGAGAAACTTTGAGAACTCAGCTAGAACCGCGTTTTTTGCGAAGATGGCTTTTTAAGGGTTGAAGAAGAATAGAAGATCCTAGTGGCAGAGACTTTCGAGGTTTTGATTTTGCGCACCGGGTCAACGTGAATTAGTTACTTTTTCTTTTCCTGCAAGAGCGTATTTACCGAAACTAATTTTTTCTATTTATATATTCCATGTGGATTATTGTAATGGGTTTCAACACTTCTTAAAAAGTTTTTGGAATAGCTATGGAAGTTGCACGTTACACAGTTGCACGGCTGCACTGGAATAAAGTAAGATTAATTAGTTTTTAAAAATAAGGAAAATATTTATTCTTTTTTTTTTGAGAACTACTTAAAAATTAAATATCAAAAATCATTTTTTTAGACTAAATATATTTATTCTATTTTTATAAAAACTACTAGAAATTTAAATTTAGATTTTAACTTAGACTTAGCACCGAGAGGTGGGTCGTTGTCATTTTAAAAACTAAAAATGTTTGTTCTATTTTAAAAGCTACTTAATCGTTAAACTTAAAAATTACTCGAGGTTATCTTTCATTATTGTTTCCAATTTTATATAGAGAATCTTATATAAAGATTACCTGCATAATTAATTACTTATCAATCCAAAATTAAACTTTCAGATGCCCCGACCCAGAATACATCTCCGGGAAGCACTGCCAGAACGTCAACTGTATGCACCAGGGGAATTGGAGCCGCGAGATGGGCCGGTGCTTCTGTGATGATCAGTGGTACTACGGCAAATTCTGCGAGGTATTACAAAAATTGTGTTTTTCTCTAGCTGACACTGTCCCTTTAAAATCCGTTCATATCATTAAAAAATTGGGTTTCAAAAAATTGCTGCTTTCCGAGAAGTCTTGAAATTATATTCTTGATCATATCGGATCCGCAATGCGTGCCTGCCAATTCTGCGAGGTACTTTCAAAATAGTGTTTTTTTTCTGGCTGGCATTGTCCCTTTTAAATCCGTTTTAAACACAACAATTTTTTGGAAAATTCAAGTTTCAAAAAGTTTACTTTTTGGGATTTTTTCGCTTTTAACGGGCATTTTTTTCTTGGATTGAAAGGGCCGGCTGGGTTATGGGTTATCCATAGATGTTTAGGGCGCGATACGCAACGCGCACACAGCTTACCCAAAAATTTTGCAAAGTAATTTAGAAATATAGTGTTTTTATTTAGCTGACACTGCCCCTTTAACATCGAATTAAAATTAATTTCAATTCAAACCAACAATTTTTTCAAAAATTAGGTTTCATGAAAGTTTTGCCTTCCGGGATTTCTTCGAATTGTAATGGAACGTTTCTCTGGCTATTGGTTTTATCGCGCCCGCGATACGCAACGCGCACGCCGCATACTGATAAATTCTGCCAGGTACTATAAAAAAAATACTTTTTTATCTAGCTGACGCCATCCCTTTAAAATCCGCTTGATACAGGAATAAATGGTTGAAAAATAAAGTTTCAAAATTTCTTGGGTTTCCGGGGATTCTTCATCTTATAATGGATGGCCAGTATTGGAAGTGGTTTACTGAAAGAAATTGATGCAGGAAGTCCTGAGAACCGCTTTCTTTTGTCTTAATTAGCTTTTGCGTTGAGCGGGCGCAGATGCACGTTATTTGAGTGTCATTTGTACTGGTACGCCGCAAAATTGTACTGCAAATATACTCGGAATTGTAGGGTAATAATGCCTAAAAAGCACTCGCCTAAAGTTCAAGCGAAGAAATATGCCTGCAAAAAAAAGATTTCCGAGCTACTTCTTACGTCTCATTAGAATAAGAAATCCGCCTGGGTAGCCGACACCAGTTGAAACAGTATTTTTCGTGAATTTTTTCGTCTTTTTTTTGCTTCTGTAGATTGATTTTACACAGTGTATGGTCTTGAACCCGTATTTCTGCTTTCCCTGCGCTCTGAAAATCGTTTACAGAAATGCCTATAAGCGCTATCAGCTCCAATTTTTCGCTATGGCAGAAGTAAATGTGACCGATAGAAACTAGACACGTACAAACTGGGAAACTGTGCATTACGACGGAATCAATTATTCCGGCTTTGTAATTCACTGAAACTTGGTTTTTTTTTAAAATTCGGATGTTGTGGTAAAAAAATGTTAGATTTATCTTTTGGTTTTAGTTTTTTATTAGTATTCAAATATTCCGAAAATAACTATAAGATCGAAATTAATTATGTATATTTTCAGAACCAACGAATGCACCTCCCGTTCCTGATCGGCATCCCAGTTTGCGCCATCCTCGTCGTCCTCCTGCTTTGCTATATTTGCAAGTGAGTTTTTAGCATTTTATTTCTTAATTTCGATGTGTTTTGATCGATATAGTTTTATTAATTGATTTTGTCTCTTTTATAGCAGACAAAAAATCTAAAAATTAATCTAGAAAATTTTTCAAAAAAAATGTGTTTTTCGGAAAAAATGAGGCGCCAAAATGCCGGAATTCGTTATTATGCGGTTCCTTGCGTCGAAGAATTTTTTTTTTGAATTTCTGAGAATACTTTATTCTTTGGAACATATTTTTAGCGTGGTAACTTGACGTTTTTATGCAATTTGAAAATTATAGGACGCGATATGGATAGACGGATTGTCTTCAACTTACTTTTTGAATGTTATAATCGCGATAAAACTTTTTAGGGTAACAAACTAAGGCTTTATAATAAATTATACATATTACGGTAGCTTTAAGTTAATTTAAATAGGTTCAATAAATTTTAATAATTAAAATTTCACTTTAGAATCGACTGGTGTCCGCGGCGCCACCCGCGCCACGCACGAAATCGCCGCGATTACGGGCATCGCGAGGAGTTTGGGCGCCGGAGAATGGTGGGAATTTTATGGATATGTTTTGTAGATTTTAATGAACTATTTGCGTTATTTTGGGATTTAAAAAAGTGCAAATTAATAATTTATTTAAACAGTTTATCAATTTTTCTAAATTTAGAACCAGCCCGGGAATCGATTATCGCGCTCACGGCAAGCCACCGGATTGTTGGTACAGGTTGGGAATTATTAACTTTTTAAAAAATGGAGAGTATCGAACTGTCGCTGTCCCTTTAAATAGATATTCACCGGGGTTTTTCCCCGAAAAATGGGTTTCAGAGAATTTCGGATTTCCAAAATTCTTTTCGCGGTTATTAAAGGTGTTTTGGTGACGTAGCTTCATAATTTTTTCCTATTTCTGTCCCATCCAGTTTAGGCGCTTTTAAATTGCGGATTTGAGGAAATTCCTGTTCTTGTCAATGCCCCTTTAAAATCGTTGGTAATGCGGATTTTCTGTCGAAAAATTGGTTTCATAAAATTTTGGCGTTCCGGCAAGCGTCTCACCGTTAATGCAACACGCTTTTTCATAAACTTTTTACAATTCCAGCTTACAGTTTTTATTACTTTTCTGAATTAATATCATTAGTATTTATATTAAATAAATGATTAAAAGATTCCCTGCACTCCCGGTCAAACTTTTTATCGATATTTTGCTACAAAAAAAGAGTTTCATCCAAAAGAATTGTTTTCCGTACTACTTCGTTTTTTAATGGAGCTAGGTGCATGACGAGAGCAAAAGTGGTTCTTTTAGCAGATTCCCCATAAAGCCTATTAAAGCGAAAATTCAAATCTCTAAAGGGATCAGAGTGCGCTCACCGTCCCTTTAAAACCTGCTAGCACAGTTTTTATAAAGTTTTTCTTTAGTTGCGGTTATTAAAGGTTTTGTGGTGATGCAGCTAAATAATTTTTCATTTTGCTTCGCATCAAATTTGGGAACTTTTAAATTAAGAATCGGAAGAAATTCGGCTTCCTGCCACACTGCCCTTAAACCGTTCGACCTAGGATATTTTCCAAAAAATTGGTTTCATAACATTTTGGCGTTCAGGCAACATTGTAGTCGTTAATATTGTGCGGAGTTGCGTTCATGAATTCTGAAGCCAAGTTGTTAAAAACTTTCAGTACTGCCTGATTGCTAGCATACACCTTAAAATGGGGTTTTTGAACGATATTTTTCTCGAAAATGGAGTTTCATCAAAATTCATTACTTTCGGGATTGCTTGATTTCTTAATGATCAGCTGACCGTATGGCTGATATTTCCTGTAAAGCGTTTTTGATACCTTTCTCTTGGATAAATGGAGTTTCATCGAAAAGAATTGTTTCCGGAAGCGCTTCGTTTTTTTTTAATGGAAACCATATACAATATTTAATTATTTAATTAATTAATTTAATTTAATAGCAAGTTCGCTTTTGTGTCCCCTTAAATCCCCTTAAAACATTTTAAAAGCATAACCTTAGGATATCTCAAGGAATCCGCTTGCTGTCGCCGTGCCTTTAAAACTCCACCTATGCACTAGGTTTGTCGAAAAAAATTGGTTTCATATAATTGTTGGGTTCCGGAAGCCGTCTAACCATTAATGTGGAGTCGTATGTTGTCGGATGAATGTTAGCAATCCGGATTAAATTTTCTATTTTGCGAAAATTATATAAAATGAATACCTACAATCAAGTCTTCCCGGGACCTTTAAGGCAATTTGCATCGAATTTATCTGGGAAAAAACGGTACTGGACTTTTAGCGGGGGAGCGAACTTTTTCGGTTGTTTCTCAACCTTTTTTGCAAAAAGGTCAACGAGTTTCGGCATGTGCAATTTTTCAAACTATTTTTTTCGGCCGAAAACAGTTTAAAAATACCCTAAAAATGATTTATATCCGTTGGAGGGGCACAATAGGTTCTGCCATTAACATAAAAAGTTACTGAGGAAAGGTATGTTTCAACGAATATTGGGGTACGAGGTCAGGTGCCCTACGATTTATTTTTTGGGGATGATCCACTGTAACAAACGTCGATTTTCAGGAACAACTACTCGGCGAAGAACGCGGGGCTCCAATGCGCGGTCCCGCATACCCGCCAGGAATCGTCCCACCCTACGTGATACGCCTTGATACAATACCCACATTTAACCCGCAAATGCTGGGAGGAGTAGATCCGTCTGGAGCTGGCATCAACACGCTGGAGATGATCAAGGAGGTCAGATAGCAGGGATTTCTAGGGAAATTCGGACCTGGGGCAGGCTAGCAAAGATTTGAGAAAATGGACGGACCCCGAGAGGAGGGCAGGCTAGCAGAGATTGGAGGAGGAAATGGACGGACGAGAGGAGGGCAGGCTAGCAGAGATTGGAGGAGGAAATCGACGGACCCCGAGAGGAGGGCAGGCTAGCAGAGATTGAGAGGAGGGCAGGCTAGCAGAGTTGGAGGAGGAAATGGACGGACCCCGAGAGGAGGGCAGGCTAGCAGAGATTGGAGGAGGAAATGGACGGACCCCGAGAGGAGGGCAGGCTAGCAGAGATTGGAGGAGGAAATGACGGACCCCGAGAGGAGGGCAGGCTAGCGAGATTGAGAGGAGGGCAGGCTAGCAGAGATTGTTTGAGGAAATGGACGGACCCCGAGAGGAGGGCAGGCTAGCTGAGATTCCGTGGGGAATTTTCGGGCTTTTTGCAACATTTTTCAGTAAATCTAGAAATACAATTTTTGTCTGAGGGATCTGAATTTAGCATTCTAAGATTTAACTTTCACAGCTTTAAAATGCGTCTATTAACGCTCGTTTTCAGATCGAACCCCCACCCTCGTACGATCAAGCCATGGCCGCCCCCCGGCCCCCGGCCTACAACCAACAAATGAGCCAGAGCAGCAATATGTCGAGCCGGACGACGAATAGGTATGTTTGAAAAAAATTTTCAAGCCGGGTTGGATTGAAAGTAACCCTAGTAAAATCGGTGACAATAGACTCATTCTGT
>JBBGBA010000214.1:0-25000 GCA_038088335.1 Mesorhabditis sp. LJ9110
CAAACGGACGTGACAAATATTGTTATTTTCTTTTTTTTTTTGTAATCTTCTTGGTTTTCCACTGTATTTTACCATTTTTGCACTCTCAATAAATTTATTGCCGATCCAAAGAGACCAATAAAAAAAATCCAAAAAGGTTCAATGAGGCCCAGGATAAATCACATTACAACTTGGCCGCCGATGCGAATTAGGCACTACAGGCTACAACTGAAAAGGGGAATATGTTCGTCAACTGGAGCAATGCGTAGGCTTAGGCTGAGGAGGGCGGGAATCTCACAGAAAGAAGAGGGCCAGAGGAGTGTAACGGAATCGTATAATCCGAGAGTAAAGCTTCGAGGAATACTGCGTAATATAAGGAAATGCCGAGAAAAATGATTATTAGGTTCAAAAGTTAAAACTGGAAATTCCGAAAATTCCCTAATTCCGCTTCTCGAAGCCGGCGTTGATCTCTTCGACCGTCTTGCCCTTGGTTTCCGGGACGTATCTGGAAATTACCAAATGATCTCTGCTGGCCTGCCCCTTTCCATTCCCAAAAGATCTCGGCTAGCCTGCCCCTTCCATTCCCAAATGATCTCTGCTAGCCTGCCCCTTCCATTCCCAAATGATCTCTGCTAGCTCATTCCCAAATGATCTCTGCTAGCCTGCCCTCATGAATTCCCCCTACAACTCACTTCCAAGTGAAGAAGATGAACAGCACGAGGAAGCCGGAGAAGATCAGGAACGCGTACTGGCCAAGCATTTGCTGGAAATTGATCGTAAGTTCGGTTTCCTTCGGAATTTCCTACCGTAAGCGGAAGGAAGAAGAGGCCGACGAGGAAGTTGGCGGTCCAGTTGACCATGGCTGCCACGGAAGAGGCCGGGCCACGAGCGCCCGAGCCGAAGATCTCGGAGACGAAGAACCAGGGGATCGAGCCTGGAAAGGAGTAGTTTTAAAGGGAGCGTGACAGCTGGGTCTTCTTAAATCTAAAATCTCTAACCAGGTCCGGTCGCGAATCCGATGACGAAGAGGAGCACAAAGCCGATGGCACCGTACGACCAGGCGTTCGTTTGGCCCTTCTGGAGCAAAAGATACATTCATTACTGTAGAAAAAGTTACCGTAATCATGCCCAGCGCCAAGACGATGAGCAGCGAGGCGACGAACATCACCGACAACCCCGTCAAGTGCAGCGAGCGACGGCCGAATTTCGGGTGATCAACCTGGAATGGGGATGTTCTCAAAGAATCTCTGCTAGCCTGCCACTTCCATTTCCAAATGATCTCTGCTAGCCTGCCCGTGTACTCACCAGCCATACGGAGATGATGGTCATCAGCACATTAATGGCTCCCATGGCGATCGTGGCGTATGTTGCCTAAAATGCCTGTTTCCGGGTTTTACAAAAATTGACTTACGGAGGCACCATGAAGCCCGGCGCTTTCGAAGATGGAGGTGGAGAAGAACATGGCGGCGTTGATACCTGAAACGGAAATGGATTGACGCTTCTCTCTCTCCCTTTCTCTTTCTCTCTCTGTCTCTCACTCTCACTCTCTCACTCTCGCTCTCGCTCTTTCCCTACCCACCCGACAACTGCTGCGACAACATCATCATGATGGCGATGAACATCGGCCAGCGTAGCGGAATCTTGAACAGATCCCCCATCTGCACTTTGGGCGTGTTCTGGGCGGCGACGGCCTCTTCTCGGATCTCGTTCAGCTCGTCGGTGACGTCATCTTGGGCGCGGAGCTTCTAAAACGGGAAAATTTTTAGAAATTTTTAATTCGAGCCTACCTTCAGGGCAGCTTCGGCCTTCTCGGGCTGATTCTTGACGACGAGGGAGTATTTAGGGGATTCGGGGCACAGGGGCAACATGATGAGCTGCAGGATGGCCGGGATGACGGTCATGGCTGAAAAGGGAAAGTTTAGAGGGCCGCATATTCACCTTTAAAGGGGCCAGCAAGGCAGGACTATTGATTGTGGAACCGGTTTTCGGGTGTAAAAGCGGCGCGACACGCAACGTTTCCTGTTTTTAAAGGGGTCGAGCGGTGCGTGCGCTATACTTTAGGTGTCGGGTTGCAGGTCGGTGTAACGTGCAGCGTTGCGTAGCGCGCTACGTATCGCCACATGTGTCTCGTAAAACGCGTGAAGCGTCGTGTTTCATGGCGCGTCACGTCTTGAGTTGCGTGCCGCAGTACGTGTCGCGCCGCGTGTTGCACCGCTGATCGAGTTTGCTGCCAGCTCGCGCGTCATCTTACGTGGTACTTACTTCTTACCTCCTACGCGCGTTTTGCGCTTCGCGTCGCGCTTTGTTATGCGTGACGTTTTGCGTTTTGTCAGGCCCTATATGCCGCGTTGCGTGCCCCATTACGTGTCGCGACACCTTTAAACTCCCCCTCTCTAAAGGTCACTTAAAGTCACCCACCAAAAATCCAGGGCCACCGGTTGACGGTGCCGAAAGGTGCCAAGCACCTGGGAAACGAGGATGGCGATCGTGACGAAGAGCTGGTGGATGGAGCCGAGGGTTCCGCGGAGGTTGATGGGAGAGACTTCGGTGAGGAACATCGGCACCAGACCGGAAGCGAGACCTAGAGGATTTGGTGTTGAAGAGAGAGAGAGAGAGAGAGAGAAAGAGAGATATAGAGAGAGATCGAAAGTTCCCTACCGCTGTGGAATCCGATCACAAATCGTCCGGCAATCATCAACGGGTACAGGTTCACCGACTTGCACAACGTCATCAAGGCGGCGGCGATGAAGGCAAAGATGTTGTTGAGGAGGAGCGCTCCCTAAGAAAAATGTTCTCAGTCAAAGAGAGAGAAAGAGAAAGAGGAAGAGAGCGGGGATAGAGAGACACAGAGAGAGAGAGAGAGAGAGACAGAGAGAGAGAGAGAGAGAGAGAGAGAGAGAGAGAGCTTACCTTCCGGCCAAATCGGTCAGCAAACCATCCGGACGACAATCCCAAAACATAACCCAAAAACGGCTGCTGACCTAAAACATCGATTTTGACATCTTTTAAAGGGGTTTTTTCAGGCCTTAGATTCCCCCCTTTATCCGCTGGGGCCTTTTTTCACGAAATCCCAAAAATTTCCCCAAATTTTCCTTCCCCCGGGGGTTTTTTACCCCTCAAAAATGGTGAACCCCGGGGTTTTTTCGTTTTCCCCTTGTCTGGACCTAGTCGGGGGGAAAGGGCGATTCTCGAGTTTCCCCAAACGTTTTCCCCCGAGCAGCGCCCAAATTTTTAAAATGGGGGGGGGCCCAAAAAATTTGGGCGGTGGGACTCGCCGAACCGGGCTTGGATCTTTTAAAGGGGGTTAAGGTTGGTTTTTTTTTTTTTGGTTTTCACCACCCCCTTAAAGGGAATTAAACTTTTTTAACTGGCCCGGGTTGGGATCCGATGTGGAAAGAAAGGCGGGAGACAAGCCCCAGACGGGGGCCATGATTTTCCCCAAAAACTCTGAGGTTGTTAAAAATTAATTCTTGTTTATATCATGGTCTTCTTTTTTTTAAATTTTTTTTAAGTTGAGTTTTGAAAATGCTCCCCCAATTTTATAACATACCAAAAAGTATCCTAAAATTTATAATTTTTGTAAAATTTATTATGAAAAATATTTTGTTTGGAAAATTTTTTTTGGGGGTTTTTAATATTTTATTATTTTTTTGTGTGTGTGTGTGTTTTAAATGTTTTTTTTTTTTTGTGTTGTGTGTTTTTTTTTTTTTTTAAATTTAAAAAAAATTTTTTTTAAATTTTTATTTTTTTTTTTTTTTTAAAATTTTTTTTTGTGTTTTGTGTTTTTTTTTTTTTTGTGTTTTAATTTAAAAATAATTTTTTGTTAAAAATTTTTTGTTTGTTTTTAATATTAAATTGTTTAGTAAAATTATTAAATTTTTTTAAGTGTGTGTGTGTGTGTTTTAAAAATAATTTTTTTTTTGTGTGTGTGTGTGTTTTAAATTTTTTTTTGTGTTGTTTATTAATTTTTATTTTATTATTTTGTGTGTGTGTTTTGTGTGTTTAATTTGTTTTTTTTATTTTTTTTTTTTGTTTTTTTTTTTTTGTTTTTATTTTTTTTCTTGTTTGTGTGTGTGTTTGTGTTTTTTTTTTTAAAAATTTTTTTTAAATGTGTGTGTGTTGTGTGTGTGTGTGTTTTTTAATAATTAAAATTAATTAATTTAATAATAATTTTATTAATTTAATATTAAATTAATAATTAAAAAATAAAAATTTTTTTTTTTTAATAATAATAATAATATTATTAAAAAAAAAATTTAAATTGTAAAATATTGTTTTTAATAAAAATAAAAAAAATTTTTTTGTAATAAATTTTTGTTTTTTTTTTTATGATTTTTATGTGTGTGTGTGTTTTTTTATTAAAAATTTAAAAAAAAATAAAAATAATAATTTTTTTTAAAAAAATTATTTTTTAAAAAAATTTTTTTTTTAAATTTGTTAATATTAAAAATTTTTTTGTAAAATTTAAAAAAAATTGTGTTAAAAATAATTTAAAATTTTATTAATTAATTAATAATAAATTTTTTAAATTTTGTTTAAAAAATAATAAAAAAATATTATTTAAATAAATATTAATTGTTGTAATTTTAAAAAAAATATTAATTTTTAAAAATTTTTAAATTTTTAATTTTTTTTTTTAATTTTTTGTGTGTGTGTTTGTGTGTGTGTTTTAAAAAATTTTTAATTTTAAAATTAATTTTTTTGTGTGTGTGTAATTTTTGTTGTGTAAAAATTTTTTGTGTTTTTGTGTGTGTGTTTGTGTGTTTTTTTTTAAGTTTTAAATTTAATTTAAAAATTTGTGTGTGTGTGTTTTTTTTTTTTTTTTGGTGTGTGTTTTTTTTGTTTGTTTTTAATTTAAATAAAAATTTTTAATTTGTTTTTTGTTTTTTTGGGTTTTTTTTTTGGGAATTTTTTATAAAATACAAGTTTACAAAGTTAAACCGGTTTTTTTTCATTTTGGGGTCCCGGGGTTTTTCATAATGGGAAAAAAAAACAAATTTCCTCATTTTTGACAGTTGCACCCTTTTGGGGGGTGGGGGCCCCAAAGGGGGTTTGGGCCTTTTTTGCAAGGGTTCCCCGGCCCCCCGGGAAGGGGTTTTTTGGGGCCCGGTCAAAAAAAAATTATAAATTTCATTATAACACGATCTCTAGTTTCAAAACGATACCTTGAGCTCCTTTAAATCCAGCATAGTAATTTTCGTACAAAAAATAGCAAAAAAAGCGCGCCTATCGAATGATTATTGTCAAGGGGGATGATATTTTTGACACTTTTTTTTCCCCTCGTTCTTTCTTGATGTTTTTCTGTTTTTCTATGAATTTCGCTCTCTTTCTCTCTCTCTCTCCCACTCTCTCTCGCTCTCTTTAGCACGATCTAAAAGTTTTTTACAAAATTTAGGGAAGGGTTTTGGAGGGGGGGGCCCGGAGGGGCGGAAAAAGGGGGTTTTTTAAAGGGGCCCCAGCAAGTGTGGTTTTTTTCCCTTTTGCTTTTTGGAAACATTGCGTGAAATCTAAATCCTAAAGCGACCCCACGTCTGTTTTCCCCCAAAATTGCGGGGGGGTTTCGCCTTCAAACCCCCCTTTTAAAAACACCAAAACCCCAAAAAATAAAACTTATTATTTTTTTCTGGGAAGCCATCCCCTTTTGAAGCCATGGCGTTTTCGAGATAATTCCCAAACTTTCTGAAGCGCTCGGTATACAAAATTTAGATTAGCGGGTTCAGTGAGAAAACGTACATTAAGAAAAGCTCTCAGAGCACCTCATAAAATCGGCATGTAATAGACAAACAGAGGAGTATGAAATGAGCTGTTTATCGGTTTAGCGCGCCCAAAAGGGCAACAAGATTTCCCTCGCGTGTTCTTTTGCGGGAAAAACAAGCATCTTGGGAATTAATCGGATAGCGCAAGAATAGGCGTTGAAAAACTAAAGAAGAAAAAGTCATAAGTGTTAGATTGTTTCAATAAAGAAAGGAATTACATAAAAATCTTCTATTATTGTTTCCTACTTCTTTGAACAACAAAAAAAATCGTATATTTGGATTTCATTAAAACCATAAATAATGAAAATTCAAGAAAAAGAAAGAATAATGACTAGAATTAAAATAATTAAAGAAAAATTGAATTGAGAAATAATTAAAATCAAGACGAAAGTAAAAAACGCTGTTTTATTACACTAAAAATAAGTTCTAGAAAAATATAATAAAACGGGAAAAACGACAAACCCAGATTTACAAATTTTTGGAATTTTTAGGGTGAGACACGTATTTAAGGTAAGGTAAGGTAAGCAGTATGAAATTTTACAAAGCCTTTACGGGCATAAATTAAGTAAAAATCAATAAAATATTCAAGTAAAGTGCTATTGAGTGACGGTGTGACTGGCTGGATGGTCGGCCTCTGGGATATATGTATGCGAATGGGCTCTCCACCTGGTCAAGAGGAGAGTGTCGCCCACATAATAATCGGATGGGGGTGTGGAGAGAACATTTGAATATGGCAGAGACGCAGATAGAGAGAGAGAGAGAGAGAGAGAGAGAGAGAGAGAAACAGAACACCTGAGGCCTCAGGGGGGTCATTCGGTCAGCTAAACAAAGAGTGCACGTGTCCAGAAATGGCAGGCTTTGGGAAGGGGAGGAAAGGAAGGGGCTAATGGGGGGTGTTTTGATCTGGGGAAAAGTTCTAGATACTTTATTTTTCGCGTTTCACTCGATTTCCTCCTCTCTCTCACTCTCTCTCTCTCTCTCCTCTCGCTCTCTCGCTCTCTCGAAATTTCTAAAGCTAAAGATAAAATAAAAACCGAGTAAATCAGAATCCGAAAGCCAGGAATTTTCCAGGCCATCGGACGACTAAAAGCTAACCCGGGCCGCTGCCCAGCCGATTTGTTTCTATTTTTTTGGGTGCAAAAACAACATTCCGCGGGTTCTCCGCGAAAGATAAATGGTCTGATAATGATGGGGCGATTTTTCAGGGGTTTTAGAGGTGATTTTGAGGAATTGGAAGAGATTGAGATACAGCAGGTTGTTAAAAATTAAATATTCAAGCACCAGAAGAGTCAAACAGGCGAGAGAGAGAGAAGGCGAGAGCGAGAGAACGCCAAGGTCCGAGAACATCTGCTAAAATGATAAAGAAGCCGGCCGGGGTCAAGGCTGCTTGATAAGCATTTAGAGCCAGAAATGACAAAAAGCGGAATTTAGCGAGTACCAGAGATAGAGAGAGCGAGAGATAGAGAGAGACAAAGTGAAAGAGAAAGAGCGAGAGATGGAGAGAGCGAGAGAGACAGGGAGAGAGAGAAAGAGAGAGAGAGAAACAGAGAAAAGATAGCTACATTTTCGCTAAAGTATCAAGCCTCCACTCGAGTAAATAGTGCCCTCAATCTGACTCTGTCAATCAAATCCAACCCCACGGACCGGCCCATCCATCAAATAATGGCCCCCGGATCGCGATTTACAGCGGCCGCCACTATTTTAGGACTGTTCACTGACTAGCCGGATGGTACCTATCAAGTCCAAAAGCATACGTTGGCAGTTTTTTTATCTTAAAGGGACTAAGAATGCAAGAATCGACCCCATCCACCCGGTCTGGCCAGCTACACGATACACCACACAGACGAGAAAGTATCTAGCGTATTCTCAAATTATTCTCAAAACCTATTCTCAAAACCCCAAAATGGGCATGACGTGTGTTTCAGAGCGTCGAGCAGATTAGGCCTAGTGGATCGAAGGGTTGTTTGACGCGCTTCCTAGTCCCTTTAAAAGATTGAATAAGCCAAAATCGTAGCTCGTTCTATGCTCTGCATTTTTGTGAACAGCGGAACGTGCAAACCTTGTGCTCATCAAGTTTTCGGCGGGCCCCTACCCGGTCTGGCGAATGATAACTGCTAAGCTTCAGGATTAGAAAAGAATTAGCTGGGCGGGCGCCAGCCGAGGAGAGTTCTCTGGCACTGGCAGGTCAAAAAGATGGCTTTGGGATAGGGTGGTAAGGTACGAGGAGAGTGAGTGAGAGAGAGAGAGAGAGAGAGAGAGCGGAAGATCGAGAGCTTGCAAAAATGTTTTTCAACGCGCAGCATTGCATTGCATTATCAAGCATCAACGTTAAAATGTTACAATCATCGTAAAGCAGAAATGTTTTCGCGTGTGTTTTGGCGTGTCACGTAGTTATCGAGGTCTAGTCAAAACCGCGGTTTATTTCAGGCCTCTCAACCTTGGCATCCACCTCGAAAATGCTCCTGGTTTCAGAAAAATGGGTTCAGGAAGAGGTTCTACCTCACGAAATAGGCATTTCTAATAAAGACGTCTAGAAAATGCTTGGGAAATCCCAATTTATTCCCATTTCATGATGCAAGCCGCTCGGGGGTCCAAAATGGGGGCCCGTGATGCAATGGCAATGCCTAGGTGCCCGGGGCGGGGGGGGGGGGGGCGCAAGGGCCCAACAACCCGGGATTTGCATCATGGAAAAGCACGTAAACTAGGGGCTCGAGCTTGAAGTTTGAAATACAACTGCTGGGAAGCCCAAAAACCACCTTAAAAGTATAAAGAATATACAGTAGCCGATTTTGGGCTAGAAAATTTGGAATTTGGATTTCTTCCTGAAATCCACTAAGATTCACAGCAAACTATGCTAAAACCTGTTTCTAAAACCGTCATGCTTCAAAAATCAAATGCAAAAGTTTGCGCGAAACAGGATTTTTGAAATCGAGCGTCTCTAAAACCCAAAAAAAAATGAAAAATGCCCTTAAAAATTTGTCCGAGCCACCTTTGCGCTAAAATAGGGTAAAATCTGCTTATAAATCTGTAAAATTTACCAAAAAAAATTGGAAAATTGTCTCGAAAATGGATAGGTATCAAAACGGATACCAACACCTTTCCCCGCACCCCATAAACAATCCCAAATAAAAGTGGAAAAGAATCCGGCGGTTTTGAGGTCCCGGCCCCGCCGCTTGGGAAAATGAAAAACAAGGCGAGAAGCGGGGGCCCGCTGGGAGAGACGAGAGACAGGAGAGGGCTAGAGAAATAGAAAAAGACTGGTGAAGAAGGAGAGACCCCAGAGAAATAAAGGGGGATAGGGCATTTCGGGTGGGCCAACCGCCTGGGTCCTGACCTTTTTTTGGCCAGGCCTCGTGCCAGAAGCCGGCACCGGGGGAGAAGAGATTTTTTGGGGGGATGGACAATTGACCAGAGGACACTTTTTTGCAAGGATCTCTGCTAGCCTGCCGCTGCCTATTCCAAGAACCGTCATGAACAACAAGGTCATGTCACAATCGCCTCAAAACTGACAAGTATGAAAAGCGAAAAGGTCTCTACTAGATTGCCAAAAACGAGTATGGACAAGGCTGATCAAGAATCTCTGCTGAGTTGGTAAGTAGATACGCGAAAATCCACTTCACCTAGAAATTCCCCAAAGGTCTTTGCTAGTCATCCCAGCGACAGCCAAGTATCTCTGCTAGCCTTCTAGCTCTCATCGATCACACGATTCTGTCAATCCGGCACTTGTTTTCCAAAGATAGTAGGCGTTTCCTCGATTCCTAGACTCCTCTTTCGAAGATACCCCTCAAACCGGAATTTCGAAATTCGTCAAGTGATCAGCAACCTATTACCCAAAATTCCGCATAGAACCCATGAAAGTCCGCCATAACCTGATTTGTTTCTCCGTTTTGTCGTGCGATTTCACTGGAAAGTTTGAATTTCCGCTTTCAAAGTGTCGTTTTTATGTGCTTCTAGACTAGGCACTCTTACACAGCTGATTCCATTGAGCGTGAAATTCTGATCAGATCTCAATTTTCAAAACTTCCTGAACGAGTACGGTCTTGGCGAAGAGTTGCTATGAAAAGGCCGATTTTGGCCGTTTCGATCCCGCTTAACAAAAATTTAAGCTCTGACAATCTGAATTGTGAGAAGCTTTATCTCGAAGACCGCTCTCGCTCAGCGGTTTTTTTTTGAAAGATGGTATTTTCTTAGAATTTTTAACATTATCGAATGTGCTACGTCACCCAAGACAAAAACTCCAAAAGCACCTAAAAGTGTCTCTTTGTTAGCAATGTTTTTTTTTTAATCTTTCAAGATCCGAACCAACCCCCGACAACCCACCTCAATATGCTGATCGGTCTGCGCCGTCGAAACGCTCGAGCTTTTCATCCGTTGATAGTTGGAGCTCGTCATTTTCTAAAGCATTTACTTTTCAATAGCTCTGCTGAATTTAAGCGACTAGGCGCTAGGCGACACAAATGCCTCTCATTCGCTTTTTTGCCCTTATAAAACACATGTTTTTCTTATCTTGCCCCCAGCTAGCTGCTGTATTAGTTGACCTCAAAAAAACCGCCTTTTTTCGTACGGAAATGTAACGAATTCCAGTGGCTGCTTATCTCTTGTTTTTCCGACCCAATAACCTCCGCCGGGTTTTGCCACAATTTTTGCAAAAGTTGCTACTTTGCACGCAAAAAATTTCAATAGTGCTTACAGTTTTTCGGGCGGCAGCCGATCCACGGGCATGCGGAAGCAGAATATATACGCAAAATCCGCAAAAATCCGGTTTTCCAGGCGACATATGAAAATCTGGGATGCAAATCGACGTGAGGCATTTCCGACGTTATTTTCGTACCTGTATTTTTGGTTATTGACTCGTTTATTACTTTATTTTAAGACTTTTTTAACTTTAAAAAAGACTATCAGACTTCGATTTCGTTTCTGTACCGGCGCCGTTTTGCCAGTGTGCGCCCGGGACAATGCATTACGCGGTCTAATTCACTGGGCTGCCGAGCCGTCGTCAGGCTTATCTTCCTTCCTTTTGCACCCAGAATGCCCCCAAAATACAAATTAACGTATTTCTACTTTCGCGCAAAAGGTTTGTATTTGGGATTTTTATAAAAAGAATGTAATTTGGAACTTTCCATGCTATAACTAACAAAAATACAAATTAATTGGTAAAGATAGATTACCTCGGATGGATTTACCTACATAATGCCGATTCACAGAATGCCGATTTACAGAATGCCGATTTACAGAATGCCGATTTTGCAAAATGCCGATTTACAGAATGCCGATTTTACAAAATGCCGATTTACAGAATGCCGATTTACAGAATGCCGATTTTACATAATTTGGGTTTTACATCAGACGGGATCCCCCATAAAAACATCCGACTTGGCCATGGCGAATTTTTACGAATCCTTTTTTTCACGTAGGGATCGGGGATTACAAGGAAATCGCAAGCCTCGCGACATGTTTCAACGCATGGCTCTTTTCGCTAGTCGCCGACACTTCCAACATGCTCAGCCGCAGCGACAAAATTCAACGAATCATTATTGTTTCTTGGTTGAGAATGCCCGGCCTCACGTCGAGAGGGAGGGAAAACTGTTCGATAGCAGAATTTAATTTAGTAACCCATGGGCGGCCCCTTGTTAATGTGGAACTAGGGTTTCTCTCAAAAAAAAGTAAATAGTAAAGCTAGGCCTCAGGTCTGGCGGTTTCGCCATGTCCAAGTCGGATAATGTTTTTTTCTGGGGATCCGGTTTGTATTTTTGGATGTAGAACCTAAGTTATGTAAAATCGGTATTCTGTAAATCGGTATTCTGTAAATCGGTATTCTGTAAATCGGCATTTTGTAAAGTCGGCATTCTGTAAATCGGCATTCTGTAAATCGGCATTCTGTGAATCGGCATTATCAGCCTATACCCCTCGGATGATGTCGAATTGTTTAAAGTTTCATTAAATACACTTTAAGGAGGTATAAAAACTATCGAATTCCTATTTTAACCTCTTTTTACAGGCGAAAACATCCGCCAACTTCTCCAGCTGGTCGGTGTCGAGTTTGAGGACCGGCGAATTCAATGGGAACAGTGGCCACATATAAAGAAAGGTAGAAAAAATATAAATGCATTTTTAGAGCTCATCGAATCCGGGAATTTGTATAAATTTTATCGTTTTAGAGATGCCATTTGCCCAGATGCCAGTTTTGGAGTGCGAGGAGGGGCAGCTCGCCCAATCCAAGGCCATCGGCCGCTTTTTGGCTAGGAAATACGGTATTTTTTAAACTCTAAAATTACATAGCAGCTACATGGAAAAGAAGTTCCTTAATACTACAGCTGTTTTTAGACAACTGGGCTTTTGTCTATGTCGTTTTTAGCTCAAATTTAGGCTTTGCCGGCAGTAACGACTGGGAAGCCGCGCGCATCGACGCGCTGGTGGATCAGTTTGAGGACTTTTTCCAGGAGATTCGTCCCTTCTACCGGACCTATAACAAGATTATTGAAGGGGATTTGGTAATGATTTCGATATTTGGAACCTAGAGATTAAAAAAAAACCTTATTTTGTGTTCTCGCTACATTTTTATCGTTTTTAAAATTCTGGCAAACTACTTGTTTAATTGAAGTTGTAACAAAACCCATTTTTAAGGTGCTTTTTAGGATAACGTCTACGAAACGATCGTGCAGCCCGCACGCGACAAGCATCTGCCACTTTTTGCGAAATTTTTAGACGAAAACCCGAGTGGATTCCTGGTGAGCTGGCGGGTTTTACAAGGGAAGGGCACATGCACAGGTTGGAATTCCGAAAAACGCTCGCGGCTACCCCGGGGTAATCGACTACGGAGAACACGATGCTGTTGTCCGATTTTCCTGCCGAGGCTTGTGGATTTCCGGAAGTGCTGTATCTCTGTCCACAAGCCTCGGCAGGAAAATCGGACAACAGCATCGTGTTCTCCGTAGTCGATACGGTAGCCGCGAGCGTTTTAATTCCAACCTGATATGCCTCGCGAGGACGGTTAAGGCATTTTTTTTTATGTCACTCGTGTTTCTCATTACGTTCCATTTTCCTGGATGTGGCTTTTCCATGGATTTTGCGGCGCTCGCAATACGTTATGCGCGTTACAGTAGCTGGCTTTTAAACGCGCTAAAAATTCAATTAAGGTCGGCTCCAAACTCTCGTGGATCGACACCCAACTGGCCGACCACTTGTACACGTTTATGAACTACTCGAAGGGTGACTACACGGCCCAATATCCACAGGTAATTTTTATAGGCCATCCATTTAAAGTTTTTTTTAGCTGGCAGCTTTCAAGGAGAGGATTCACTCAAAGCCCCGGCTACGCGAATGGATTAAGGACAGGCCGAAAACTGTGATCTAATACGGATGTATGGATTGAATTTTACGGTTGTGATTGTTTAGAGGAATTGCAGAAATAGATGTATGGATTTATAATTTCTGCGCTATTAAAGAGACTAAGCCTAGGTTCGCTATACCTCTTATGCTATGCGATTTTGCGAAATGGCCACCAGCTTACAACAAATTTACGAAAGGCTGCAATTCTAGGAAAATATTTTTTCGCCAAATTTGAGTGGGTTGTTCATAAATTAGTTTACTGGAAAGAGCGCGTTGTTCTGAAATACAGGGTGTCCTGATCAAAAAGGCCACGCTGGCATTTTGCCGTTTCAAATACGACCGATTTGAAATTTTGAACAGAGGTGCGCAAAATTATTTAAAAGACCCTCAGCGCAATCGGTACAGTAGTTTTGGACTTATTGCAAAAATACCGTTTTCCCAGTATTTTTTGGCAATTGCTTTGATATTATTCGAAGAATTCCATGGCCTGTTAAATGGTCTAAAGTTCCAATTTCGTGAATTTCCCGTTAGAAAATGTACTGTAGCTTCTTAACTATGGCCGTTTTGGAAAAACTAAGACCAGATTCGTGATAAGCTCATAATTCTGCACATAATGGGCTTGGTCCCATTTCGAAGTGCAGCCCAGACTTCTTTTGGTTTTTCTTGTTAGCCAATACTCGTCTGTACCTCCGAGGCAAGCTTTTTCAAAAATATTTTATCCATTTAATTCACACAAAAAAAATAATGCGCAAAAATCAAAAACGACCCTAGCTGACCACAACACCGAGTTCAAATTTAATTTACAGTAGTAGGCCGAACCGTAATTTCGTCAACAACGGAAAACACGAAAAATATTCCAAAACATTTGACACCGGGATTCAACACAAATCCGAACAAAAGTGTAGCCGCTTATTGCATTAAAACACCGGGATTTGGGGAGTGGCGGGACTAGCCTGAAAACAGCTCAACTACCTGTAATGGACCGGGGGGCGTCTTGGGTACCGGATTCACGCATTAATGGCGAATTTGACTAGGAATCGGCGGATTGGTGGAGTGGGTTTTGGAGGGTTTATTATGGAAATTTGCGCTATTTTGAAAGGTTTTTTATCGAAAAATATACTAGTTTGGACCTTACGAACTAAATAAAATTTCTGAAAAATTATGTGAATTTTTCAATTCTTCACATCGTAAAAATAATTTTTTGGATCTGGATTCTTTAAAGCTGTAAAAATTAAAGAACTTCAAGTAAAAATCCGTAAAATTAAATTAGAATCCAATTCGGTCCAAAAAAATGCGCAACTTTCAAATTTTTCCAGGTACGAACCCCTCCAAATCCCACCCCAATCATCGCCGGAGGAAAAGCAAGCACCAAAATCAATAAATGTTTTTTTTGACAAGTTCTGGAATAATTGCACTGCCGGGAATCGCTAGGCCTAACAAGCAAGGCTATATACAGTAGATGAACATCTCGAGCAAGGCGGAAATCACAAAAGGTGCAAAATAGAAAATAAAAAAAATAAAAAACAAGAAAACATCTTTCTAGGAATTATTAGACATTTGAGGGGACGGACAGGGAATTGCCGTGGGTCTGCTTGGCGTCCATTTGAATGGTGATACCGTTGGACTGCTCGGAGTCTTCGGGCTAAAAATAGGATGTAGGAGATGTTCTTTCTAGCTGTAGATCTGTCTCTTTCTCTTTCTCTCTCTCTCTCTCTCTCTCTCTCTCTCTCTCTTTCCCAGTCTCAGCCGACTCACCTCCTCGTCCTTTTGCGTCTCCTCCTCCTGTTTCGGAATAACGCCCACGATCCCGGAAGTCAGCTTCCGATCACCTTTAGCCGGCAAGACACCTCTCAGGTAGATATGAGCCAAGGCATCTCGTAGCTAAAATTAAAGTATTATTGCGATACCCAAAAAATCGATACCTCTTTCAACCCAACAACCCCAATCAGCCGCCCCCTATCGCTGACGTAGGCATGGGAGAGGCCAAGGAGGGAGAAGAGACTGTGGACCTGAAAAATATAGTTAGAGTTGCTGGCACTCTCTCTCTGTCTCTCTCTGTCTCTCTCTCTCTCTCTCTTCGCAGCCCTCACTTTGTACAGCGATGATCCATGCACAAGCTGGAATGGTGCTGAATCGATGGCAATCTCGTCCAAGTCGATCGTCCGGTTGAGCAGCTCCTCCTCGCTCTGGTCCTAGAATTGGAGAGTTTTCGGGAGCTTGAATTTGCGGAATAAATTTAATTTCTCAATACCAAACAACTGACAATAGTAGTGGCCTGAAAACGATCTAACCTACCTTGTGGAGTTCGGTGTTAGACGGTCGCGTAAAGACGGCGTGTAGCGGAACGTTGTTTGGAGCGTGTAGGGGTGAAATGCTGAAAGAGTTGATTGAAATTGGCTTAGCTTGGGATTAGGCTTAGGCTTAGGCTTAGACTTGGCCTTTCTGGTTCACCTCAAATAGGTATTCCCGCTAAACGTCCGATCGGACACGATGTCGTACTGCTCCTCCTCCCGATTGCCGAGCATTGGCGCGCTCTGGAAATGTTACGTATAGAAAATTCGTCTTGCTCTAACTTGCTGAACCAAAACAAAAAAATAACATCTATTGCAGAGAAAAATCGGTGGGTTTTTGGGGAAATGGAATGAGCACGGAAAAACTACCGACAAATCAACTACTCTCACCTTGGCGCCCAGCAATTTTTTCGCCTGCTAGAAGTGAAAAATGGTCATAGAGTTTTTTTAGACATTTCAAAGGCAAGCGCGCGAATCGACCCCTTTTATCGACTAGGTCTTGACAGCTACGCATCACGCCAAAATACACGTCAACCTAATTTTTGCCCCCGGAGGACCAAAACAATAGCAAAGCTTTTGGACAAAACCCGCGTATGGCTCAAAAAGTGTAAAATAGGCGTGTTTTGGCGTATCGCGTAGCTGTCGAGACCTGGGCGATCGTAGGGATCGATTTCACACTTCCAAATCCCTTTAGCAATTTTTATATGCATTTTTTATTGACATTTTTCATGTCAAGAAACGCCGAGAAAACGCTACAAACCTCAGCCGAGCGATTTGAAGCGGCGCGATGAAGCGCTTTTTCGGCTATCCGCTGCTCTTGCTCCTGGCGACGAGCCGAGTTCCGCTTTGAGAGCCTAAAGCTTGGAATAAGTACTGTAATCCTGACTTCAACAGGTCGATCGACCAAAACAAACGCAAGATACAACTGGACGTATAGGACGGCCCAGCCATTTTATTAGACGGCAACAGGAACTGAGGGACACACGGGTTTTAGGCCGGAAACAACGGAAATGAGGGACGGTTAGTGAGATACTGAACTTAAGGGACAATAGTAAAAAAACGAAAATCTTTTATATTGTTTAGTCGCTAGTGGAATTCATAAAGTAGCATAAGTGATAAAGTAAAATTTTAACTCTAACAATTCGGGTTTGGAACTCCATCTCGTCTGATTTTAAATTTTTACCAATTAATAAACACCAAAATTTTTTTAGAGAGTTCATTGCAAGCAAGATATTACGCAATATATTTTATTATATAGTTATTAAAGTTTTTCGAAAAACTGGTTTTTTCTAAATTTTCCTTTCTGGTACTTGTCAATGACGATTATTGCTTTTTCAGGAATCAAAAAACCATTATTATTCATCAAATTACATAAAATAAACATAAAATTTAACTTGTTTTAAAAATTGCAAAACCCTGATTTTTAAAGGTGCAAAACTTTGAAAAACAGTGCTAAATCCTTCAAAGAAAATTTTTTCTTTTTGTATTTTGAGTAATAAGTAATTTCTTTAGCTAATTTAATCGGCATATAAGTGTTGTAAATTTAAATAAGCCTGTTTAATATTATTATTATTGTTATTTCTGAAAAAAACGGGTTTTTTTTATTAACTGAAAGTGCAGTATAGGGTGTCGGCGTGGTGAAAAAGCAGATTACGGTGTGTGGAAGGGGTGTGGTGAATGGCAAAAAGAGTGAGAGTGGGTGGGGCTAAATTGCCGCTTTTCCAGCTTCAAATCCCAAATTCTTGGGGGGCCGAGTCGATTTTACCTGCTTCCGGCGACTTGAATTGCCGATAGCGTGCTAGGAGGCGGGGCGGTTAGCAAGTTTGGGATTTTTATTAGCATCCGGGGTTGCTAAGGGGTTTTGTCAAGGGGTTTAAAGGGACCGGGAAGTCAGAGAGTGGCTGGGGATTTTAGGATCTTTAACGAGCTGATTTCTTCATGCATTAATAGCATAAAAATAACCCGGGAAAATGGCCAATTTTTTTCCAGCGTCAAACAACAATTTCTGACTTCGCCGGCCCTTTAAGAAAACGAGTATTAGACACGAAATGTCACGCTAAATATATGGACAGGATTAGGACACACATAAGTATTTTTAAGTACACTATTGTCAAGCTAATTTCGGTTATTTTTTTACTTCTCCTCAATTAGAATTTTTCTGCAAGCTAGCTATATAGTTAGAAAATTCTATCTAAAGAAGTTAATGGATTTCTATGCTATTTTTAAGTAGTTAAATCCATATTCGAAGTAGCTAAATTATCCGGGAAACGAGAGAATCGACCCCACGATCGACTAATTCTAGACAGCTACTACGCGGTACGCCTAATTACGCGTGATTTTAGTTCCTACGAGCCCTAAAAACGGACAACGGAGCAGATATCCAAATGGGCTTCCACTCGTGTTTTGGCATGTCTTGTAGCTGTCTAGACCTAGTGGATAGCAAAGGGTCGATTCTCCCACTTCCACCTGCTTTTAATGGACTCGGGTTAGAAAAACACGAAAGTTGATGCTCACCTCATCGACGTCCTTCTGATCGTGTTGATGATGTCGGCCGGAGTAAGTCGACTTTGCTTGCTGTCTTGCTGAGAGACGAGCACGTGACGTCTGAGGAGCATCACCAAGTACCGTTTTGCTACGGAGCCGAGGAGGAGTTTTGTGGCTAAAACGAACTCATACTGTGTTGCTTTACTGTTTTCCTGTAACCCTCTCTCCCACTCTCTCTCTCTTTCTCTCTTTCTCTTTCTCTCTCTCTCTCTCTCTCTCGCTCTCTTACCGTGATCAGTAACAATCGGGAAGCTTCTCAGATGAGGTGCAGATGTTAGAACCTCCTTCAACTCGCGGTACGTCATATTCTTGGTGATGTAGATGACGTCTTCCACCATGATCTGCTCGACCTTGACGGTGTGCACACTAAAAATGTTATTTAGGGAGAGAGGGGGAGCGAGCGCGAGACAGAGAGATCGAGAGAGAGGGAACGATAGCGAGAGAGAGAGAGAACGAAGAGAAAGCTAGGGCAGTGGTTGAAAAAAGCACCTGAATCGACTGGGCGGCAACTCGGGCAAGTATGGATACTTCTTGACCCGGATGATGCTCTCGTAAATTGAGGGTTGCAAGAACTTGCAGATGGCGTTGCCCATCAACATGGCGATCTAGAAAAACAATATGATCGAAATTATAGGATTTAAAAGGTATGTAGCGGCCTGAAAAACAAACCAAAACCGGAAGAATCGGAGTCAGCTGCCCAGTCAACTCGCAGACGATCACCGCCACCGACAGGGTGTGAGTAACGGCACCGGTGTAGGCAGCAGCGCCTGGAAAACGCTCTTGTAAAAACGGGAGAGAGGAGAGTGAGAGAGAGAGAGAGCGAGAGAAAGAGAGAAACGCTCACCAACAACGGCATACAGTCCCGGATAAATCGGAGGTCCGCCCGCGCCACGCAGCCCGTCCGGGAAGAGCAGCTGAAAAAATGAACATTTTTATAGAATTTTTTATTTTAAAAGGTCCCAGTCGAGAAAAAAGCTAGTTACCGTACCGTACGTATCGTATCGTATCGTACACCGTATTAAGTCGGAAAAATGGTCGAGGTATCGTTTTTCCTCCTTTTTTAGCTTGTCTCAATAGTTTGTTTTTAGCCTAGGGGTTGAAAACCAGATATTCTACGAAGCTTTCAGTTAACGATTCAAATTATTTTCTCTTCATTTTAGAGATAAAACGGGCATAATTCAAATCGTACAAACCTGCATGAATTCTCCGGTCATCCGCCCGCTCGCCGCCCCAATGATGAAAGAGGGGACGAAGACTCCTGCTGGCACGTTGATGCTGATGCAGATGGCGACCAGGAAGAACTGGAAAATTTAGAATTGTCACCTTAATTTCAATTGTATTCTTACGTTCATCACCACGTAGCAGGACAGCGTCAAGAAGATCGACAGGTCACGCTCGGAGCCGCCGCTCCAGTGGTGGAGCAGGGACTCGGCGCAGGCTCTGGAAAATGTAAGATTTCCCTTGCTTTCTTTCTCTCTCTCTCTCTCTCTCTCTCTCTCTCTCTCCCCCTATTTCTCCCTACCTCGTATCGTTGGCGCTCCAAGTGCAGTTGTTGAAGAAGTCAGCCATAGTTTCTCGGAAGGTTAGCTAAATGTCATGTATTTTGCCGTTCCTCGTAGCTGTCTAGACCTAGTAGATCTAAGGGTCGATTCTGGAGCTACCTGGTCTCCTTAGCGTGCTATATCATACTTACCTTCCCAGCCACATATCTCCCCATCCCATTCGGATACGTGCAGACCCCGACCATAAACGCGAAAAACAGGGTGAAGCCGAAGAAGCTAAAAATGATTTTTCTGTTTCTAAGGATTCTGTTTTGTTAACTTTGTAAGATTGAAAAAGCTGGTATAAATTATGTACAAAACAAAAAAATTTCTGATTATAATTACTTACTTATTTTTGAAGATTAATCGATAGAGTCGATTTTTCTGCCGGAAGAGGAATATGCGCCTGTGGGTGTAGGTGAACAGGGCGGCCAGGATTCCAAGGAGAAGCCTGAAAAATTGCGGTAGAACGAGTGAGACAGAGAGCGAGAGAGAGAGAGAGAGAGAGAGAGAGAAATCACTTACCCCAAAATCGCGAAAACCGGGAGCTCCTCGATCATAAACGCTTCCGTGGGAAACCGTGTTTGATAGAAGGCCGTGATGGTGCCTTAAATTGTTCAATATATACTCAGAAACTTCCATTTAATTAGCATTATAGTTATATCTTTAGTAGGCACACGTTTTTTCAGTATCGATTAGTAGTTTTTTTAGCTTGTTTTTCTCACCCGGCGTCGTCAGGTGCACAACTAGATTTGAATTTTTTAGATGAATTCACCGATTTTGGTCAGGAACGTAATTTTATGAAAATTACCATATTTTTCAATGCGTAATCAGTATTTTTACGATTTTAATACGCTTTAAAAACCAACCACTCTGCTCGGCCGTCACGAAAAAGTTCGCAAAGCGGAAGACGATCGCTGAGCAGGTGGCCGCCAGGAAGCTTCGCCAATAGTTTTTCACCGCAAAATATTTGCTGGTGGATTCGATGGCGTAGAGGACGGCTGGAAAATTGATTTTTTAGCACAAAAACTTTGAATTTTACCTCCAATCGGTGCACTAAAGGTACACGCGATTCCGACGGCACATCCCGTGGAAAGCATCTCCATTTCTCGGCCTAAATAAAAGTCATGATTTTTTTAAATACTGAGAAATACGGCATCTTTTTCTACTGTTTCATATTCACTAGGAAAAATCATCAAAAAGCCATTTTGTGAAGTTTCGAATTTTTCTTTTTTTGTGTCGAAAAACATAAAACTTTCGTTTCTCTAATTTTAGGAGAATTGTATTATAGTAGTGCGAATCTTTCTAATTTACCTTCATTCGAGAAAAAAGCCGAATACTGGCAGGAGGCGGTGACTTTTGAGAGCAGCGTGGCAACGATGGCTCCGATGTGCACGAAAGGGCCCTAAAATTGCGAAATTTTGGGTTCCAAATCTCTTTCTCTCCCTCTCTCGCTCTCTCTCTCTTTCTCTCCCTCTCTCTCTATTTCTCTCGCTCTATCTCTCTCCCTAAGTCTTTGTCTCTCTCTCCTCTCTGCCTCTCTCTTCGTTTCCTATTTTCTGCGGACCTAATCTAATCCAATTGCAGCCTTGAGGCCCTTCCGATTTTTTGCATTCCCCCCAGGGAGATGCCCGGATTAATCACTTCCCTGTTTTCGCTGCGGGGCCCCCGGCTGTATGAATGCCGCTGATTGTGGCCCGTTTTTGTCCTTTTTATAGGGCCCAGATTTGTCATTTGTCGTGGAAGATGGAGTGGGGGAATCCCCAGGTGAGAAACGGCAACGCGGAATTGAGGCAGGCCAGCAGAGCGCTTCGCGGGAAACTTTCAAAACCAGAAAACCGGCATGCTAGCAGAGATTTTGGGGATTTGATGTCATAACAAACGCGCTGACCCAGGCCCGTAAGAGGGGGGGGGCGAGGGCACCCCGAAATCGGTCGAAGGCCGAATAGTACATAAGGGGGGACCCTTATGATTTAATTTTTCCAAAAATTTTTTGGAACGGGTGTTTTCAAAAAAAAATTTCACAGTTATAAACCCTATGTTTTCAAAAATTTTGCCTGCGGCGCTGTAATTTTAGTCACATTAATGAAAAAATTTTGGGGTCGCCCCCCCCCCCGAAATTTGGGTTTGTTACGGCCCTGCGCTGACCTCTTTTCCGATCGGCAATCCACCTCCCATCGCCAGCGTCAGCCCGACCATCTTGGCGATTAGTGTGCGGAAGGTGAGGTAGCCCTCCATTTTGAAGCCGTGCATGATCACTTTCACTTCGGGGATGCCACTGCCTAAAAAAGCAGACATTTCCTTCTCTCGCTTGCTCGCTCTTTCTCTCTCTCTCTCTCTCTCTCTCTCTCCGAGAAACACTCACCAACAGCCTTCTCCGAAACAATTTTACAAAATAACGTCGACATCGCCGTGAAGAAAACGACGTGTATCACCCAGGAGGATAGGGCTAATGATGGCACATTTAGGGCCATGAAGTCGTAGACGACCACGTGCACTGAAAAAGCCGAGATGATCTCTGCTAGCCTTCCCCTTCCATTCCCAAATGATCTCTGCTAGCCTGCCCCTTCCATTCCCAAATGATCTCTGCTAGCCTGCCCCTTCCATTCCCAAATGATCTCTGCTAGCCTGCCCCTTCCATTCCCAAATGATCTCTGCTAGCCTGCCCTTCCATTCCCAAATGATCTCTGCTAGCCTGCCCTTCCATTCCCAAATGATCTCTGCTAGCCTGCCTTCAATTCCCAAATGATCTCTGCTAGCCTGCCTTCCATTCCCAAATGATCTCTGCTAGCCTGCCTTCCATTCCCAAATGATCTCTGCTAGCCTGCCCTTCCATTCCCAAATGATCTCTGCTAGCCTGCCTTCCATTCCCATTCCCAAATGATCTCTGCTAGCCTGCCTCTTCCATTCCCAAATGATCTCTGCTAGCCGGCTGATCAAAAACTTACAGTGCTGAATCTCCTCGATCGCCACATCCATTCCGACTGATAGAATAGCAGTGATGATTCCGAGACATGCCGAAAGACACCAATCTTCGACGAGGAAGTGTAAGACGTTTCGAGTTTGTCCTGAAAACACCGTTTAAAATAACTAAAAAGTGATTTCTGACAAGCCCTGGGCCATTTTATCGATTTCAACGCTTCGACAGCCCTTTAAAAATTATTTTCACAGAATACAAGATTCCTTACGTGTACAAAATTCGGCAAAAGTCTCCGGGGGTGGCTGATCGGCGCTGTGATCATCCTCATCATCATCCCCATCACCTTTCGACCCGGGTGATATATCGAGTAGGCTTCTCTTGATGTCGGACATCACGCTGAAACATTGCCATTAATTATAAATGGTTCTTTCAGCACAATTCTAATTATTTATACCAGCCAATCCAAACAACTCAATCAATTTTTCCGAAAATCATGGTTTTCGAACCTGAGTTTGATCGGGCCCGATTTCTTAGCTTCGGATAACATTTTTTTGCCTGGGTTGAGGAGAATTAAGAATACGGTATTTGAAGGAGCGAATGACTCAAAAACATCCAGGACTCGATTTGGAACACGGGGATGGCAAATATTGCGTGCCGGCGTTCAAAAATTCAAGATATCACATCCATCTTTCGACCCGGAAAAACGGATGAGAGCGATGGGGGAATTTTTGAGCTCAACCAGAGAAAAACGGAAGCAGGAAAGCCGAGGAACTCGAAGAAGTTTTGCAACTCTGAGGGGTAAGGAAAATATATAATTTTGGGCTGCTTTCGCTTTTAAAGGCACGCTAAAGACCGCAAATCGACCCATTCCATCTACTAGGACTCGACAGCTACGCGAGACGACAAACTACGTAACTTTCTCGGTTAAGGAGACACGGGGGAGACTTCGTTGCATTGCGGAAATTCAGAACAACACTCCAAATGTGTGTTTTAGATTGTCGCGTAATCGAATTTCGCCATTTCTTTGATATTTTTATTTAAACCGTTTATGTTCGAATAGAGCATGGAAGTCGTCAATATAGCCTCTTAAAGGCACTGGGAAACTAGCAAATTGAGCCTTTCAATTTACTGGGTCAGAATTACGTGATACGCCAAGATACGCCCGAAGCACTTCTAATTTTTGCCCAAACGGCACGTTTGAGGTGGCGATCAAAATCAACGGGATGTGTGTATTGACGTATTGCGTAGCTGTCGAGCCCCAGTGGATGGAAAGGATGGATTCCCGCGTTTCCCAGCCCCTTTAAAGTCCGGATAAACCATTGAAAATCTAGTCTAGAATGTGGTAAGAAAAAATGTCTCAGTGAGGGACGGAGCGTAAATTAGTAACCCAAGTTTCTGCTTCTCCTTTCAGGAGTTTCAGGACTTTCAGAATATTGCCCACGAGGGCGGGAGGGCCCTTATGACCCGACCGAAATTAAAGCGAGAGAGAGGGAGAGAGAGAGCGAGTGAGAGAGAGAGAAAGAGAGAGCGAGAGAGAGGGAGAAGAAGAGAGAGAAGAGAGGGAGAGAGCAACAGAAAAATAAGGAAAATTGCTCCTCCGACGAAGTAGTGGGTGACTCAAAGGCGGCCAGACCCCCGGAAAATAATAGGATATTCACCAGATGGCGTTCGGAGGCGGCTAGACGTGGGAAAAATATGCAAAAACCTGGCACTAAATGCTTGGTCCTTCATTTTAAAGGGATTAGAATTAAGGTAGCCAAGCCTAAGCTAAGCCTACGCTAAGCCTAAGCTAAGCCAACTAAGCTTAAGCCAAGCCTAAGCTGAGCCTAAGCTGAGCCTAAGCTAAGCCTAAGCTGAGCCTAAGCTAAGCCTACTAAGCCTAAGACAAGCCTAAGCTAAGCCTAAGCTAAGCATGAGCTGAAACAAATGACAAGCCTAAGCCAAAGTCAAGCAGAAAAAAGCTGAAAATCCGGAAAATTGCTAGGTATGCGCTGCCGCGCGGACCGCCGGTAACTCTCCCAGACACCCCCAAAATAGCAATTTTCGCGATGGGTTTTTCGAAAAAAAAAACTGATTTTATGACATCCACATTTTGCAGAATTTTTGAGGCAAAGAACGTAAAAAAAGCGTTAGACGCCCGCTAGCTCTTTTTGATCCTAAAAATTGTATCCCATTAATTTTCGGTTATTTTTTATGCACGGCTCTCCGGTTGGTCATCGAGCGCTTCTCATATCTCGCTAAATAATTCCCCGGCGAAAATTAGCGAACTCGCCTGCCTGCTAAAACGTGCCCCATATGAAATGGGGGAAACGGGGGTGAAAATGGGAAAAATTCACGCGAGTACGTGAGATTCCGGGGTTGACAGAGATGTTGTGGACTTTGGCCTTTCCGAGACAGAGACTTAGGCTTAGGCTTTGGCTTAGGCTTAGGCTTAGGCTTAGCTCGGCTAGGAAGCAGCTGCTAGGCTTGCGGCTTGGAAGAGCTTAGGCTTAAGCTGGAGCAGGCTTAGGCTTAGGCTTCGGCAGAGCTTAGGCTTAGGCTTGGCTTCGGCAGGCTTAGGCAGGCTTAAGCAGGCTGAGGCTGAGGCCAGGCTTGGCTTGAGGCTTAGGCTTAGGCTTGGAAGCTGAAGCAGGCTTAGGC
>JBBGBA010000214.1:30000-157500 GCA_038088335.1 Mesorhabditis sp. LJ9110
TAAGCATAGGCTTAGGCTTGGCTTAGGCTTAGGCTTGAGTTTAGGCTTAGGCTTTGGCTTGGGCTTAGGCTTCAGCTTAAGCTTGGTGTCGAAGAAATTCGAAAAAGTCGTAAGGTCATTTTTCCCGTAAAAAAATTTTAGGCTAGTATTCAAGGGTCCAGAGGGATACGGTAGAATTTATTTTAACAATTTCTCAGCCACCAAAAAGGAAAAATTGGATGGATGAAATAAGGAAAAAAATTTCCCCTTTAACCTCTCGATTTTCAATTAAACCCAAAAAATCCAATTTGCCTTTTTTCGTCACGCCTAAAATCCCGTGACCCCCAAAATTCGATTTAAATCGCGCCGCGTATGCTGCGGCTTATAAAATGGCAATTCGTTGGTCGTTGCGGGACCCATCTTTTTCGTCTTCCATTTTTTTTGTGCGGTGCTGCCTAGACCCCCATTTCTCAGCGCCGGGAAATGAGATCCGCGGCTAATACTTCCCGGGTCACACGCCAGCTTTTCGTCTTCATCCCTGCCCCTCTACGCGATTGGCACGCTATTTCATCGTCTGTTTTTTCGGTTTTTTGGAGGAATTTGACGACTCATCCGCCGAATGGAGTCGGACCCATAATAAAACCACCCTCTTCTTTTTATGGGGGCTGGAAAGGAAGTATTGCCGGAAAATTTTTCGGCGGACAAAATGTCGACTTCAAATTTTTGCAAAAAACCCGTATCTGCAAGATCGGATTCTCGTCAAAAATCTCTGCTAGCCGCCCATTATTGGCAACAAATCGAGATAGCTCTCTCATTCTCACTCTCTCTCTCTCGCTCTTGCTCTTGTTCACTCCCTTTCTCTCCCTATCTCTCTCACTCTGTCTCCCTCTCTCTCACTTTCTCTCCCTCTCTCTCTCACTCTGTCTCCCTCTATCTCACTCTGTCTCTCTGTCTCTCTCTCTCTCTCTCTCTCTCTCTCTCTCTCTCTGGATCAGCCTTCCCATACCCGAAAAATTAGCAAAACTATCAAACAAGAAGATGGTCCGAATGAGAGTTGCGGAAGCAGGAACCTTTGCTTATGAATATTTAGAGGGCGTCCAAGAAAGCGGGAGTTGGTCAGGCTTGTTTGGCGCGTCCGGCCAAAGAATATTTCTAGCAAGAAGCTATTCTAACTAAGCCTAAGCCTAAACTTAAGCATAGGCCTGTCAAGTCTACCCAATGTTTTAGATTCACGTTAAGTAAATGCGAAAAACTTATAGCGTTACACAAAAAATAGAGAAGGACGAGTTTAACGGAATCGTGAAGGAAGGAATATCATGGGAAAACGCAAAATGTTGAAATCGGACTCACCCCTGTATCCAACTGGTCTTCGGCGGGTGCTGATACCTTTGAAGCATAGCAATCGGGCTCAGAATAGACACTTGAGCTATTGGATCCAATCCGGAGACCTTCTTGGCCTGCGAGGGGGCCGTCTTGTGGATACGGGCGTACATCTTGGAGGATTACGGTAGGTGCCGAATAGCGCAGAAAATGGTTGCGACAGGTAAATGCAAAGCTCGCAGCAGGATAAGTAGATCAGCTTCGTATCTGTAGCATTTGCGAGTTCCGGAGTGATCAAATAATCCCTGCTAGCTTGCCCAGCTCAGCGTTTGCGGCTTGTAGCTTAGAGCAAGTTCAGGCTCGCAAATAATCTCTGCTGGCTCGCCGAACCTCAAAATTTCCGTAATTATGTGTAGCGCGCGGTCTCGGAGTCCAGTGGAGTCCAGAAAACTCCAAAAATTTCCGAGTCAGGTCAGCACAATGCCGGCCCTTCCCTTGACATCACCCAACAAGGGTGGTCAGCTGTGAAACTTGATTTTTCGGGTTTTTAGGCTTCTTCTGCAGTGTCCAGAGTAGCCTTGCGTAGCCTCAGGAATCGAAGAAGAGCCTCGAGATTTGATTCCTCCCGCCCGGTGCCACTCGAACGCGCCCACGGCGGGTAGGCTCTAAATTTAGCGGGTGTTGGGGGGATTGTTGCGGAAAATGGAGGGTGGGGAGCAAAGTGAAAAAAGTTGATTTTAGCAAATATGAACAAGAGAAATAGATATGTTAGGCCTGAAAAGGGTATAAAGAAGAGCGTTACGGAAACATAGGAATACCAGCTTGGATCAACGAGAGAGGTATAGAAAAATTAGCGTAGAAAAGGCGATAGACCCGGTTTATCTTGCGTAATCGATTACGCTATGAAAATCGATGAATAATCTCTAATTGAAGCACGAAAATCGTCCCAAAAATCCATGCTTTTTATAAATTTAAAAATTCATGTAAGATTAAGACGAAAAATTTGAATAAATTTGCTAATTTAAAAAAATAGTACGGCTTTTTACAAAATTTTTTAACAGTTTTTCTAAACCTACGAAATTTATTCGGTTACGCGAAAAAAACCATATCTAAAATTCTTAGCTATTAGCAAATTTTGGGCTTGCTTTTGCAAGAAAACTACAAAATTGGATTTTAAATTCAAAGAAACAACAAATCTGTGGTGGCCAGCTAGCCGAGCCAACGACGGGAATTGGGAAATTAGATCCGATGCGCTGCCCTCTTAGAATTAGCAATGACCGGCCACGTTCCTCATTGAGGTTTCTTGAAAAAAACCAGCCAAATCCAGAAATAAAAATTGTTGGATCAAATAAAGTCGATTCCACCTTTAAAGGGTCTGGTAGGCAACAAAATCGAGGCTCTTAGGGCCCGCCAAGGACCCCCCACGTGCAACCCCCACGGTCGACCAAAAAGTAATAATGGACCCTCCTTTTTTTCCGTTTCTTTCCGCTCTTCCGCTCGCTCAACTTGTTTCCTGGGCCAGTGGGTCGAGGGCGCAAAAGTTAAGTGCTTTTTGTTCCGGATCGTCGAACACGGCAGGTCGGCTTTTTTGGGGGGAAAGCTCAAAAAGAGAGGGAGATCAGTGGATTTGGGGGTGATCTATGGAATTTCGAAGTATTTGCTCAGGCTTCATTTAGCCGCGTTTAACCTAGGCTACGGCTTATGCTTAGGCTTAGGCTTAGGCTTAGGCTTAGACTTAGGCTTAGGCTTAGGCTTAGGATTAGGCTTAGGCTTAGGCTTAGGTTTAGATTTGGGCTTAGGGCATACTAAGAGCTTACATACCAAAAATAAAGCTTGTTTTTAGCATCCTAAAACAACTTTGAAAACCTCATTTCGGTGATAAGATTTACCTAATTTCTCGCAAAGCTAGAAAAACCCGTTTCCGTAAAGTAGCGCCGACCGAGCCGGCTACTTTACGTCCAACTACTTAAAAAAGTAAGGCCGACCTGAACAACCCTTAAAAGGGGGGCCAGAGAAGAGCCGGAAGACGAGTGGCCCCGTCCCTAGCTTTTTAGGTGTTAGAGGGTGGTAAGCAAGACGGATTTGGGGCCGCCGGAAAGTGAAGGGCAAGACAAAGTGGAGCAGACAAAAGAGCTAGGGGCCAGGAAAAGCCAGGAATTTGAAGGTATCTGAAGCTGCTGAATATAGCTTTATAGCTCTTTCAGCTGCATTAAAAAAATTAAATCGTGGATGGAGCCGCCGGATTCTACGAATTTTTTACGAGGCTTAAGTGGAAAATGGTATTTATCTATGATAAATAATAGTATCTAGATCAAAAGCCAAATATTTACGCAAATTAAAAATGTTTCCACGGCAGATACAGATGATTTTTCAGCGCCATAAATCCACGAATCGAAAAAGTCGCCATCCACCGGCACGCAAATCCTAAAAAATGGCCATGCCAGCGCCAAAAGGCACAAAATTTTTGGCTTAAGCGACTCCTCCGGAAAAATCGTGTTTTTTTCTGGAAATCAGCTAAATGAAGTTTAAAAGGGTTAAAAAATACCTAAATTACTCAAACGAAAAATTCATCTTGGCGAACATTTAAAATGAGCTAAAAACTACCAGAAAACTTCGAATTGCATGGACCTTTCCGAAAAGTAAAAAGGATTTTCCTTTGTCATCGTTAGGACCCTTAAGAAACTTACAAAATCGTTTAAAACTATATGAAAATCGATAAAATGGAAATTAAACCCAAAAAAGTCGGTAGAACTCTTAAAAAGCTCCTAAAAACGAAAAAATAAAACGCCAAGGTTTCAAAAACGTCAAAAATTTCGTAAATTCGCTAGTATACCGTTTTAAAAAAAGATTAGAAAAGCTTAAATCTACACAAAAATCGAGTAATATTAAGAAGACCAGCATCTCAAGTTCCTAAAAAATCGCCTGTAACACATCACCAAAAACTTGATTAAAAAATTGTTCATAAAAATGAGCAAGTTTTTTGCGGCGGATATTATATGATCTTCGAATAAAGCAATGTAACGACAGACAACGAACATGGTGCCGCTCCGGATTTCCGGTGTTATTAGCCGAATTTCCGGCCCGGGGATTCACAACCTCAAAGGATAAGCCGCAGGTGGGCGGGGGCTACGTTTCTCAAATTAGAATAACTTTCGAAAACGAAAATCAAATGCCCAAAAATAAGGCGGGGATGAGCCGGGTCCCCGCTCCGGCCCGGGCACACTATAACCCGACAAAATTGGAGCCGGAGGAGCAGGAGAAAACAGGTGGTGGGAGGATGGGGGTGACTTTGTTAATTTGTCATGTTGTCATCAGCGAGACGGCCACTTGACGTTTCTGTTATTTATAGTACAGAGAATTCACTGGCTGGCTGGGATTTTGCAGAAAAATGGTTTTTAAAGGGACTCGGAAGCGCGAGAAGGCAGGCGGGCGCGGAGGCCCCTTGCAACTACTAGGTCTGGACAGTTACGCTTCATTTTCAGGTATAGATGAATTCAAATTTTGTCGTTTTCTAGGTTGTCTAGACCCAGGTGCTGAGGGTTCGACTTTATTACTTTGTCATGTTGTCATCATCTTGGATGGCTACTTCACGTGCCTGTTATTCATAGTACAGAGAACTTACTGGCCGACCCATCTGTGGATTTTGCAGAAAAAAAAATGATTTTTAAAAAGACTGTGAAGCGCGAGAATCGACTCCTTCCACCGACTGGGTCTCGACAGCTACACTACGCTCCAAAGGACGTCGTAAATTCATTTCTATAGCCTGCAGGGTTTTGAAACGCTTAAAGGGACTGGGAAGCGCGAAAATTGACTCCTTGGATCTACTAGGTCTAGACGACACTCCAAAACACGAGGTAATTTATTTCTATAGCAATTTCACGTTTCTTAAAATCATACTGATACGTGTTTTAAAGCACAACACAGTTGTCTAGACCTAGCCACCGCAAGGGGGTCGATATCAAGCTTTTTAGTGTTTTTCACGTGGTTTCAACATTAGTTTTCGACGATAAAGCTAGCACATAACACACACCTTCTTGAGGATTTGCCTGAGTGCATTAGTGGTTCCGGTTAATATTTTCAAGGACCGAGGAAGGGAAGGAAAGGGGCTTAAGCATGATTTTTCAAGCTTAGAATATAGCAAGGTCAGAGAGCGCCAAAACACCAAGATCCATTCCCGCCAAGAAAACATTAACCACCCCGTCCAGCAGAGAATTATTATTATTTATGAATGCAGCGGGTGGATGGCCGGAAATGGATTAGGTGGTGGGGGGTGTTATTCACCAGCAAACTCTGGAATTCTTTATACTGAATTATTTTGAATTTTTGCGAATGTGGAGGTGATACGAAATTGTCCTAAATTTTTATTTCTGATTTTTTAAGCAAAATTTTCTGGCTGGCTACTGTAGAAAACTTAAAAAATTAAAATCACGATTTGCTAGCCCCCAAAAGCTTTTCAAGTATTCTTTGACCGGCCATAGATCCAAAAAATTTCTAGAAAAATTGCCCACAAAAACTCCGAAAAAGCGGAAGGTGCGTGACGAGAAAAAGTGTCAAAATGCTGCCCAGGAAGCGATGGCGCCGGGGGCCAAGGAATGGAGATGGAGGGCCCACCCTCCATCTCCTCCTTTCAACCCTAAAAAACGCCCAGCTCGTGGGGCGAAAATTCGGTTTTGGCGGACGGATCCAGGGTCCCGTAGCGGACGGCCCTAACTGGCTATATTTAAATCCCAGTAGTTCGGAATTCTAGCAGCGAAGCCGCCGCTTTTCGTACGATGCGGTGTATTCAGGTGAACAAAAAGAGATGCGAAAATTCGATTTGCGCCGATTTTTGGGCCCCATTGTAGGTCGGGGCGCGCGGAGTCTGAGGTTTTTCGAGTTTCTGAACGGCCAAAGTGGCCACGCGGGAAGTGAATGGCCAAAATAGAAAGGTACGATGCGAATCAGGCCGGGGTGGGCAGGGGGTACGGTAGCTTGGGGGGATGACGAGAGGCGACTAGAATTTTTGGGGAGCAACTCCTCAGATAACTCTGCTAGCCTGCCCCTTCCATTGCCAAATGATCTCTGCTAGCCTGCCCCTTCCATTCCCAAATGATCTCTGCTAGCCTGCCCCTTCCATTCCCAAATGATCTCTGCTAGCCTGCCCCTTCCATTCCCAAATGATCTCTGCAAGGCAGGCTAGCAAAAAACCTTGGGGAACCTGAAGGCGTTGTTCGGAAGTCCCACCAATAGCTTCAAATGATAAAATTCCCACCGTTCTTGCAACGCCTTGGTGACGCCAAAATCATCGCCTTGAAATCTATTTATTACGGCCCGTCAGAAGGTAAAAAAGAGTACTTCCCTAGCCGTCTTTCCACTAGCGCGGCCCGTTCGGGCAATTTGCGTCCAAAATTGGTTTCTACTTTTTGTGGTCAACGCCTCTTTGGCGGTGATGCAGAAATCGGGCACGGATTTTTTGCAAATGACAGCTAGTGAGTGAGCGTGTGCAAAGTTTGAGGATCAGCGAGGGAGATAGAGATAGAGAGAGAGAGAGAGAGAGAGAGAGAGGGAGCTATTGAGCAAGCGAGCGAGAGAGAGAGAGAGAGAAAGAGAGCGGGAACGAGCGAGAGTTTAACATTGTTTTAGATCGCCGAGCTGCTGAAAAAAAATGCTTTGAGCCTTAAATGCTGACTCTCCTTCTCGATCTCGTTCTCTCTCGCTCACTCTCTCGCTCTCAGCCAAAAATCTACTTAAATTTCATGCTCCTCCCCTCAATAAATAACAGATTAAGCCCCGAATTCGAGCCCTCAACCCCGAAAAAAGAGCATCAGGAAAAGCGTTCCTCCTCCTCCCCATGCTGCCGCTCCTTTCAAGCGTGTCAGTTTGGGGCAGGGTGACAAGTCGCTGATTGCCCTTCTTCTCGGGCCGGACCGACAGAATCCTTGGAGACGTCAAGCCCCCTTCTAAACGGGAGAAGCCTCCCAAAGAAGGGCCAAAAGCTGAAAAGGAAGGAGGAAAAGCCTCGTGAATTCCGCCCGGATCCGAATTCAAATCCAGTCCCTGGAACTCGGAACTCCACTAGAGGGGATTTTTGGGGGTGTTGAAAAAGATAGGAAAAATCTGGGGTTGTGGCGGTTCAACGAGAAGAGGACGTGCAGTGAATTTTCGGTTAAAAGAGGCTAAAGATCAAGGTTTTCAGCCAATAGCAATTTTTTGCAAGTTACGGGGATTTCGTGAGGCTGAATTAGGAATTACGGGCTTCCTAGGTCCAAAGACAGCTCCGGGTCCAATCCGCAAAACCAGCGCTCCGGGCGGGGGTCGAACCCGCATCCTACGGCTTTCGAGTCCGATGCTCTACTTATTGAGCTACCGGGGCACGCGGAATGCCTCTCTCAGGGCAGCTATCCATGCCAGCCCAACCGCAGGAGTTGACAAGGGCCGCTACACGCAACGCGGACGCGACGCGACGTGAATCGGCGGAGGGTGTGTCATGTGTCGCGGGCGGACTCGGACCTGGTGCGCGGCAAGCAAACACAAAACCGATCGCCAACAGGCCGCAACCAAATTTAGAAGCAATTGAACATTTCGCATATCTAGGAAAACCTTCAGAATATCAGAAAGCGCCTATTGCCAGCCAATTTCCGGGGTGTCGGCGATGCTTGGAACACTTTTTCGATGGCGCAGCGATCAGGTGTGAAATTCTAGTCGTCGCCCCGTGCGGAAAAACTCGGCAAAAGACACCTCGGGGTGGCGGGACCAACGTCTTCGGCCACGCGTGAGGGCGGAAGCTAAATTTTCGACCGGAAGCGCATGCAAGTCAGCTGTTCAGATCGTAAAAAAACAAGCAAAACTGGGGGCTCAGCCTAAGGCGAAGTCCAAGCCTAAGCCTTGGCCTAAACCAACACCAGCAGCTATGCCTAAGCCTGAGCCCAGGCCAATGCTAAGCCTCAGTCGAAGCCCAAGCCTAAGCCAAAGCCCAAGTACGTCTAAGCCCGCTACTTCAAAATAAATTCCATGAATAAGGCATGTTTTCAAACTCGGAAGCCTAGTTTTAATAAGCAAAGTGGACACGTCCTAGCAAAATTCCAGAAATTGACAGTCATCCGGAGGCGTGCGCCCCGGCTGAACAGCTTTTGTAAGCTAAACTGTCGAACTTGTAGAAAATGAGAAATGCAGGGATATGCCGTGAAAAAAAAGAAAGAATGAGAGAGAGAGAGAGAAAGAGACAGAGAGAGATAAAGCGAGAGAGAGAGAGAGAGGGAGAAAGAGAGAGAGGGAGATATTTAGATCATGCAGAGTGTAACGTGAATGAAAATGTTTAATCTTTTCGAACCAATAAAATAACGAAAAATAAATCGCAACTTTGCTGCCGCTGAGCCAATGCAAATATTCCGCCAAAGTCTGCTTTGTCCAGAGTCCAGGGTATCGGCTAGCTGCGATAAGCCAAAACAAGGGCCCGTAAATTTGCATTGTCCGACCGAGATAATGAGTCATTTTTTAGGACATTTGGATTTTTGTCATTGTCCTTTTGCATGAAAAGCGCTAAAAATAGTTTTAAGATGGTTAAGGAAAGAAAAAGAGCAATTAGAAAATCCTTACCTCTTTTTGCAGCGGAGTTGCATCGTTTAAAAAATAACACAAAACTGAATGACGAAAATACAAACAAATAGAGTTTGAATTCGATTTGCAAAAATAAGGGCTTCCTTCCCGTTTTTCCCTTTAAAAATAGCACAGGGAAACTTTGGAGGAAGCCGCTTTCCCCCCAGGCACAAACCTGTCGTTTCGAAGCCGTCCCCTCGAATCTTCGACCAGAAATATCGTCATTTCTCGGCGTTCCCAGATCAGGCGATAGCTATTATGCCCGAAATAAATACTGCGGGGGTTATATAGATACCGCCAGGAATGGGCCGGGTACCATTGTGTTCGCCCAAATCCGGTGCTTTTTTGGGGCGTACTTTTTCTAGCATCATGTCCGCCCGGCTCGCCCGTATATTCTTTGCATTTTCGATGGCATTCCGGTGGGGTCGGTGGGGTCAAGGAATTGATATCGCTAGAGAGCGAGATAGAGAGAGAGAGAAACAGAGAGAGAGGGAGAGAGAAGGGAGAGGGAGAGAGTGTGAAAAAGCGAGAGAGTGAGAGAGAAAGAGAGTGAGAAAGAGAGTGAGCGAGAGAGAGAGAGAGCGAGAGCGAGAGAGTTAGCCTGACTTTCTAGACTTCCCTGCTCCTTTAAAAGTTGCAAAACTCCCGGCAACCCGATTCACCCGTTCGTTTTCCGGCCGGAAACCGGATATGACGAGCCTAGCACCCCAAAATTTGCACAAACCCGAAGCACAAAAATCGCAGAACTAAGTAGCATAAATCAGCAAGAAAAATGGACTTTTAAAGGGGCAGAAAACTATCGTCTCGACCCCTTCATCGACTAGGTCTAGACAGCTGGGTGACACCAAAGAAACAGCTACTTAAAAGTTCATAAAAATCTGAATTCTATGAGAGCTTGACGTTCCTAAGTGCTTACAATGTGCAACTTCACGTATTTTGGCATATAGCGTAACTGTCTAGACCTAGTGGATTCAAGAGGTCGATTCAGGCGCTTCCTAATCCCTTTAACGCTGTTTGCTTTGCAGTTTTAAGTAAAAAAAAAGATATTTTCTAAATCGAGAAGATTCTCCGAAGCGCGAAAACGTGACCAAAATACACCTGCTCGCCTCTTGCAATTCTCGCGTTTGCAATTTTTGAGAAATTGGGTTCACACTCGTACCCCGGGGGTGTCAATGAGGAACCGTCCAAGTTTGTGACCGCTTCGTATTTTGGGGCTATCATCAAAATTTGATCAACCCGATCCGGGCGGATGTACGGAAATATTTCCGGTGAGCAACAATTTTTCCGCCCACAAACTCGGTTACGAGCCTCGAAAACGCAGGTCGGGGGACCGTGGGGGGGTCGTTCCGGGACCCAGGTGGTGGCCAAAAAATTTCCATGGGGAATTCCAGGGGCTAGCAGGTTTTTAAAAAAATGCCAAGGGCGGGACAAGTATTCTTGAAGGGTTGCTAGTTTTTAAAGGCACGGGGAAGTCTTAAAAAATTGAATTCTCATCATTTTAACCGAGTTATTGCTTCAGGTGCTTATGCATTATCGGGGGGAGAGGATTTTTGTATAGGAGCCGAAATGCGTAAATATTCTAACGTACTTGTAAGTATTTAAATAATTTAACAATATTTTGCAGGCTTTTGAATGGGCAATGGAGGAATGGGTGAGGGCTATTTTTAAGGGGACAATCGGTCAGAAAAGGAACTGCTCGAAACAACCATTAAAACACACCGTCCAGTTCCGAGAAGTTGCCAATTCAGAAAGCTCGGTTTGCGCGAGAGCTGAGATTCAAAAAGGGTTTCCGGTAGCACGGGTCTGAAGTTTGGAACCGAACCGAATTTAAAGGGATGGTAAAGTGAGGCGAGCGGCAGGCTGGCAGAGATCATTTGGGAATGGAAGGGGCAGGCTAGCAGAGATCATTTGGGAATGGAAGGGGCAGCCTGGCAGAGATCATTTGGGAATGGAAGGGCAGGCTAGCAGAGATCATTTGGGAATGGAAGGGTAGACTAGCAGAGATCATTTGGGAATGGAAGGGGCAGCCTGGCAGAGATCATTTGGGAATGGAAGGGGCAGGCTATCAGAGATCATTTGGGAATGGAAGGGGCAGGCTAGCAGAGATCATTTGGGAATGGAAGGGGCAGGCTAGCAGAGATCATTTGGGAATGGAAGGGGCAGCCTGGCAGAGATCATTTGGGAATGGAAGGGGCAGGCTAGCAGAGATCATTTGGGAATGGAAGGGGGCAGCCTGGCAGAGATCATTTGGGAATGGAAGGGGCAGGCTATCAGAGATCATTTGGGAATGGAAGGCAGGCTAGCAGAGATCATTTGGGAATGGAAGGCAGCCTGGCAGAGATCATTTGGGAATGGAAGGGCAGGCTAGCAGAGATCATTTGGGAATGGAAGGGCAGCCTGGCAGAGATCATTTGGGAATGGAAGGCAGCCTGGCAGAGATCATTTGGGAATGGAAGGGCAGGCTAGCAGAGATCATTTGGGAATGGAAGGGGCAGCCTGGCAGAGATCATTTGGGAATGGAAGGGGCAGCTGCAAGTCAGGAAGGGGCAGGCTGGCAGAGATCATTTGGGAATGGAAGGGGCAGGCTAGCAGAGATCATTTGGGAATGGAAGGGGCAGGCTAGCAGAGATCATTTGGGAATGGAAGGGCAGCCTGGCAGAGATCATTTGGGAATGGAAGGGGCAGGCTATCAGAGATCATTTGGGAATGGAAGGGGCAGGCTGGCAGAGATCATTTGGGAATGGAAGGGGCAGCCTGGCAGAGATCATTTGGGAATGGAAGGGGCAGGCTAGCAGAGATCATTTGGGAATGGAAGGGCAGCCTGGCAGAGATCATTTGGGAATGGAAGGGGCAGGCTAGCAGAGATCATTTGGGAATGGAAGGGCAGCCTGGCAGAGATCATTTGGGAATGGAAGGGGCAGCCTGGCAGAGATCATTTGGGAATGGAAGGGGCAGGCTAGCAGAGATCATTTGGGAATGGAAGGGCAGCCTGGCAGAGATCATTTGGGAATGGAAGGGCAGGCTAGCAGAGATCATTTGGGAATGGAAGGGGCAGGCTGGCAGAGATCATTTGGGAATGGAAGGGCAGCCTGGCAGAGATCATTTGGGAATGGAAGGCAGGCTAGCAGAGATCATTTGGGAATGGAAGGGGCAGGCTAGCAGAGATCATTTGGGAATGGAAGGAGCAGGCCAGCGGAGATCATTTGGGAAGCTCATTAATGCGTTCAGGTATAGCCAGTGCGCCAAGCTAGTGCGCCTTCGGTATCTATTTCGGGCACCTGCACCCAAAAAGCCCTCATAAAAAGCATTTCAAAAGTCTATCCGCTTCCCCAAATTTCTCTGTTTTCCATCGGATCATGTCGGAAGCTTCTTCAATTCCGGCCTGCTACGACTGACGAATTAAAAGCGAGCGCACGGGAGTAACAAGACGAGTAATACATTGGGTCAACAAATAACAGGAAAAATTGGACCCGAGATGGTGTTATTGATGAGTATTGCTGATGGTAGTTTCAGATACCTTGGAAGGCGTTGCTAATGACATTGATAATTCAATGTAAATAAATAACTAAAAAAACCAGATCACTGCCTTGTATGGCCCTTTAAACGCGGCGAGAAAGATCAAGAATCGGCCCTTCGGTCTTCGGTCCTTTTGGTCTAGTCTAGGTCGATGCTCGGGTTCTATTTCGTTCGCTGATCTAGTAATGAGAACGCTATGTAATTTGGTCTGTCGAGTCGCTGTCCACAGCGGCCCGGCGCCTAATAAAACGTCCGTTAGAATTGGAAACCAAGAAAGACCGCAACGCGTGCGATAGACGCGTCGCGTCATTGCGAAAGCAAGCCTGCGCAGCTAGAATCATGCTGCTATTTCGCGCCGTACAGTACGCGTTTTCCCGGGAGCCATCGGGACCGAACCCATGGGCGCTTGTGTGTCTAGACCTAGTCAATGCATGGGGGTCGATTTTTGGCCTAGTGAGCCCCGTTAACCATCAAATTTCGGGCCGCCGACGACCCTGAACTCTGCTTAAACCCCGAAAAACCCTACAAAAGTTCCGGAACTCTTTTGAAAAGTTGGCTACTTTTTTTGTATGCCACTTCTTTGAAAAGTTGCCTCTGAAATTGCCAGTTTTTTTGGGCTCACCTCCTCTTCCTGACCACAGCCGATTTCTGGGGTTCCGGCTGTTCCGGTTCGAACACCTCGGAGAAGTTGTCCATTTCCGGAATGGCGCGAGAATCGCTTAGAAACGCCGCAAAAAGGCCAATTTTCAGGTGAATAGACGTCTGCCGGCGTTGAGTTTTCGTTTGAAGCGGCTGCCCGCCAAAAGTTCAAGGCACACACACCGACCGGGGCAGAAAATTGGAAACCGGACGAAAACGGAAAAAGGGGGAGGTGAAAAGCCCACCCTACTGAAGAGACCCGTAATTTTGGAGGGCTTATTTCGGCCGTTGGGATGGTCGAGTTGGGAGAGGTTGAAATTGAAAGTTGGGATGGGGATAAGGGCCCTAAATGGATTGGGGCAAGCTAGCAGAGAATCTTTTGGAGTGGGCTTCAAAAGCTTCGATTAATTCGATTTCACTTCGTTTAATTTAAAGCAAAATGTCGACCTAGCAGAGATTTTTGTAGAAAATTGTGGATGGCTTGCATGATTTAAAAAGCAGGCTAGCAGGGATATTTGTGGAATCGGGCTTGAAAAGCTTCATGTGGGACTTCGTTTAATTCTTAAACGCAGAGTAGTCAGGCGGGCTAGCAAGGATTCCTGGGAAATTGGTTTTGGAGCTTGAAAATTTAAGGGCAGGGGAGCAGGTTTTCTTGGAGAATCTGGCTTCAAATAATATCGTCATAGCAGGCTATCAGCAACTCTTGGGGAACGGGTTTTCCGAAAAAAAAACGATTTGATATAGCCAAAAAGAGGGCTTCTAAGACAGCTTGAGATAACGTCGAAATTCACTTTTCATTAGTCATAAACATCCAGAAGGCCGGCTAGCAGAGATTCTTTGAGGCTACATGGTAACAAGACACATGGTGTTACCATAATTGGGAAAAAGTATCAGAAAGGAAATGGGGAGAGAGAGAGAGAGAGAGAGAGAGAGAGAGAGAGAGAGAGAGAGAAGAAGTACTCTACTTGAAAGCTTAGGCTAGCAGAGACCCTTCGGGAAGTCCGGACATCGGCATCAGGTCCAAAAATAGAAGTCCAGACAAGCCAAGACAACAGCAAAACATAGTCCAAAAAGACTCCCATTTCAGCGCCGAGCCTTTAGCTTTTACTAGGGTCATGTGAGCTCTACGAGTTTAGGGATGGCACCAAAATGCTGGTTTTCAGCGAAACCGTAGTTGTAACGTTAACACGATTTTAATGATTACCTCCAATTACTCTCTCTTCGATATCGGCCATATCGCCGATCGTGAAATAGCATTTTGGAATTACGATTTTACAGTATGTACAGTAACTAGGAATATGGGAAGATACGAGATGCCCGTTTGCTGAGAAAAGATCGGGTGGCTGATTGCAGGACAGGTGAAGCTCTGGAGACTCACTAATGTGTCCAGTCGACCCAAAAAAAGCGTCGAATTTCCGATAGGCGCAAGATTGGGTGGACAATGTAAACTGGCTGTAGTCACGTTGAGGCTAGGCTAAGCTCAAGGTAGGTTACGAAAAATCCGATACTTTCATTTTGGCTCAAGCGTCGCTTCGATCGAAAATACGCAGGCAAAGTTTTGTTAGAAAAATCAGCAAATCGGGAAGTCCGAAGGTAGAAAAGCTTGAAGAGAAACTTACTAAACTTGTAGACTTACTCAAATCGAACACGCCGGATGGTCGTCATCTACTTTTTCAAGCCGGTGAAGCCGGTGAAGCCAACGAAGTCAGCGAAGCCAAGAAGTAAGTAGGTCAGTTAGGAACCAGAATATGAAGCAAATGAAGCTAAGTCAGCGAAGTTGATGAATCGAAGTCGGCGAACCCAGTAGACCAAGTCAGGCCAATCAAGCCAAGTCAGGCAAAACACGAAGCCAAGTCGCGAAGTCAGCAAAGCCACTGAAGCCAAGTAATAGAAAATGGAGCCAGACGCTGGATGCCTTGGGAAATTGGCTAAACTTAGTTCCGCGTCCGCCTACACTCTCTGCAGCTGGCCGGGCGGGCCAGGAGGACTCCGGCAGGACTCCGGCGAAACTTGAAACCACACGGCAGATTGGGTGCGTACCGATTTTTTAGTGAACAAATTTTGGGGGTAGCTCGAAATTTGACGCCGAGCATTTTGATTTCAGAATTCTGCTCGACGATCAGGAGTTGAAGGATGGAAAATTTGCATAAATGAAAGGAGGAAAACAACCGGCAATTTTAGGTATTTTTAAATCATCTTTAACTTTTCTATCGATATTTTATGACCTTTTAAAAACATTAGTACATTAGTACATTCTGAATTCACAATTTTCTATTTTGAACGACGAAGAGCTGGATTATATGAAATTTGCATAAACTGCAAAGTCAATATTACGTATTTTTAAAATACTGCTTTTCTCAAAGATTCTAACGATCTTCTGGTGTTTGTAAAATCCAGGCAAAGTTCCAAAATTCTCGATTTTCACCAAGGAGAAACCTGAAGAGCAATTTACATCAATCTTCAATTCATATTTTGGACTTTCTATAAATTTTTAGTATTTTTTAAAGCGGCTATTTAGGCAAAAAATGTCCAAAAATAAGGTTTAAAAGTGCAAAAATGTTACACCCAAAAGCACGAACCGGCCAATTTTCCGTCGATTCGCAATGTATTCGTAGAGCTGATTCTCGACCCGTTGTCGCTCCATGGTTCCTTGAGGTAGTCTGGGGGGAAGTGAAATCTGCAATGAAAACCATAGAAACTCAAAATTAAGAACAAAAGAATAGAAAAAAAGATTGGGAAATGTGAAAAAGTGGGAAAGGCAGAAAATTTTCGAACTTTCTAGGATTTTCGGTACATCGACTGTACGACAGTGTCGTTAATGCCTGGAGTAAGGGCCCTTTCAAATTTGCATCTGCGATATTTTTAGGGATAACTATTAATAAAAAGTGTCTCAAAAATTTTATGGAACTTCAGCTGCTCGTTCCAGAAGGCTAGAAAAATTCAGGAATGTTGAAAAATGGAATGGCCCAATCCGGGGTCTTGTCGTCTAGGGGAATCACATGGAACAGGAGAACATGATGAATCATTCCGAGCCCGGCATTTGTATATATTTTTATTTTTGGTCATCTGATGCGAAACGAGAAAGGGAGATAGATGGCGAGAGAGAGAGAGAGAGGGAGAGAGCGAGAGAGAGCGAGAGAGAGAGATCGAGAGAGACACAGAAAGAGCGAGAGTGAGTGAGATAGAGAGAGACACAGAGAGAGCGGAGTGAGTGAGATAGAGAGAGAATCTAGCGACGGAGCGACGACGGCCGACAAAATATCGAGAAGTATGAAAAATGTCGAAAATGACTTCCCATTTTCAAGGGTTGTTGTTTTTTGCTACAACTTTTCTATTATTTAAATTGTTTTAGACGGTAATTTCGACGATGTTCTGAAACTATTTGATTTTAAAAAATATTACTTTAAAAAATTCTGAAAACGGGCGAAACTCTGGAAAGCTTTTGTGACGTGGGACGTAAAATAGCGTTTAAAATTCAAAACTAAATAAAAAATTGCTACAAATTAAACCAGCATTATCTTAAAAATCGAATTTAGGCCTCATTTCCGGGCCCTAACCCTCAACAGCCGCTTCGACTGGGGAATTCCCCCAATTCCCCCGGAAAATAGGAAAAATCGAGAAAATTAAGCCGAAATGAGAAGGGGGCGTGGAAGAGGACGGAGAACAACCCCAAGAGTGGGTGTCCATTTGTTTGTTTCTTCTGCCCTACTCCCCCCCCCCCCTCTTCCCCCTTATTCTAAGCCCCCCCCCCCCCTTTCTACACCGGTGTCCATGTTTTATTTAGCGAGTTTCGTGGACCGGGAGGCTTTTCTGGTATGGGTAAGGGGTAAGTAATCCGATTTAACGTCATAATACCGTTAGCTTTACGTGCAAATACGCCGAGTTTAAGGGACTGGAAAGCGGGCGAATCGACCCCGTCGAGCGACTAGGTCTAGAAAACAACGATTTTGTTATAATAAGCTTCGGCTCAGGTTTGGGTTTGGGCTTAGGCTTAGGCTTAGGCTTAGGCTTAGGCTCAGTCGTAGGCTTAGACTTAGGCTCAGGCCTGGACTTGTGCTTAGGCTTACAAGGAGTGCCTTTTGGGTGTCATCGGCAAAACCTTACGAGACCTAGCTCATTCGATAGAGAATTCGATTCTGAACAAAACCACGTTGTTCTTTTTTGCAGAATGGCTATCCCTAATTTTATAAAATTTTAAAACTGCACTCAAAAGCCTCTCTTTTGGCTCGAAAGGCACTCATGGTAAGAGACGGTCACTAGTATTTTAATTTTATAAAATCAGGGATAGCCATTCTGCAAAAAAGAACAACGGGGTTTTGTTCAGAATCAATTCTCTCGAATGAGCTGGGTCTCGAAGGAATTTGCCGATGACACCCAAAGGCACTCCTTGTTAGGATAGGCCAAGGCTTTGGCTTAGGCTTGGGCTTAGGCTTGGGCATAGGGTTGGGCTTAGGCTTTGACTTCGGCTTCGGCTTAGCATTAGGCTTAGGCTTAGGCTTAGGCTTAGGCGGAGCTTTCCTGGGCCTTCAAAATCTTGGAAAAAGCGGAAACGTCCATTATTTGTCCTCCGTCCCCCTAGAGGGCAGAAGCCTGCCGCCGTCTCGACTATATCGTTGTTTCCATCTCTTCCTCCTCCCTGGCGAACAAATGCTGACGACGTCAATAGGTGCCATCCGTCCAGCTGACATTTTCAAAAGCGCGTTTTGAAGTGAAATGTTTTCGCTTCCGCCCGGATTTCGCAAATGAACGCTGCTAGCCTGCCCTTGATTATCAAAGGATATAATCAAAGTCACTGTAAGAAATAGAATTCAGTGGCTCAAACGTACTCGGAACAAGAAAAAAACAGCTTTATGTATTGTCTCCCCCCTCCCAAAGAGCGACTCTTCCCCCCGACACCACCATGGTTCATAATGCGCATTTTTTGTGCCAGGCCGGAATTTTAAGTGACTTTTGAGCTGAATTGTTAAAAAACGGCTTGAGATTATTTCGAGGTAGTGAGGGAGAAAGAGAGAGAGAGAGAGAGAGAGAGAGTTGAGAGACAGGGAAAGTGAGAGAGACAGCCAGGCAGACAGGCAAAACGCTCTCTTTCGGAAATATAAGCTATTACGGACGGAATTAATTAAATAAATTAGCCATAGTTTAGTGTTAAGGTGCAAATAAGGCATTTAGCGCGCGTTCTTTCTCCATCTCTCTCTCACTCTCTCTCTTACCCTTTTTGCGTCCACTTCTGGACCCCAATCCTCAAACGGAAACAGGAATGGTTGAAAAAATAAAAATATTTTCCAGGAGCGCCATTTCCGGTTCATTACCTACGCGGCCATCACGGAAGGACATAGATGACTTCCGTTAAAATTTTTAAAAAGACCAGACATAATTTGTTTAAAAATTAAGCTTTTTAAATCGTTAAATTAAATCGAGATTTCGACGACGTTTCTTTTTAGGCTACGAAGATTTAGACGAATTCTTGAATTTTCAATAGAATATTTTTCTAAAGGGATAAAAAATAAAATCTCACTTCAAACATGAAATAAATATTTTTAGCGCAAAGACGTTTGTCGCGGTGTTCGAATGGGAGGGGGGATCCGTTTCCGGAGCGATACAAAACACGCGCGTCTCATCGCAACAGCACATAAAAAGTGTTTTGTTATTATGTTTCGAAGTCTTCTTGGGGCAAAAAAAATCCCCCGTCCTCCCACACCTGGGGCTGGCTTAAGCCCTCCGGGGCATGAGGTGTCTGGTGAAAAGTATGTTGTCGTGGATCGCCCTGGGGTTGAAAACATTTTTGAACAAGGTAAAGGGAAAGGTCAAAAAGTTTTACGAATATCAGCTTAAGGAGAGAGAGAGAGAGAGAGAGAGCGCACGACGGTGACCAAAGAATAATGAGTTTACTTGAATCTTACTGAAAATAGAATTCGAGGCTAGGAATAGCAAGCAACTACGCATGTTCTTTGGTGTATTCTGGAGCTCACGCTGGGAGAAAGCTTTATCAACACGCATTCATAGGCTCTGAGGAAGTGGAGTAGCAAAAATGCGCTCCACTGGCTTCCTTTTGAGGAGTTAAAGGGACCCGGAAGCGCTAGAATTCTACCCTTCCATCTGCTAGGTCTAGACAGCTACGCGACCGTCCAAACACATGCCAACCTCGTTTTGGTGGCATATATGAACTTAAAAGGTGTTGAACCGAAACGCGGCTCTACGCGTGCCTCGATCACTAGCAAATCCATAGTCTCATCTTGACGGTTCCTTGAAACTTGCGTCCTACAGGGGCAGTTCGTTTGGAGAATCTACCCCACCATCGATTATCTCGATTCGATTTTGCGGCGCTGCGCGGCTACACGTAACGCACCAAACCTAATTCTATCGCGTAATTGATTATTCCTAGGTTAGCCGGGTTGCGTGTCGCGGGCGTGGCAAAAATGGTAGAAAATTGTTCGCTAAAAAAGCCGCCGCCCAGCCTTGCCGGTGCCTTTAAACTGGAAAACGGCTACCAGGCGTTAATTATTTTCTATCGCAATGTCGAAATTCATAATGTCGAAAATCACAATTTCGTTCTAAATGTCAAAATTTCATAATGTCGAAATGTCTGACGTCAGGATTTTGTTTAGGATTTGGGAAATTAGCTCATGTAAATTTCGGCCTGATGAAATTTCGTCTTTTTAAAATCTAAAAATAATCTAAAAATATCGATGTTGCCAACATTCTACATCATGATTTTCCTCATTTTGAAAGTAACCTGGCAGTAATATGACCATTTTTTTGAAACCGGCGGGAATACGGTAGCAGAAGCTATGAATTCCGGATTCCGAAGCCAAAATGATTCCGAGAAGTTGACGAAGACCGAAAACCCCAGGCCAAGAAGATGGCTGCTGCCAAACCAATTCCTCAGAAAAATGGCCTCGCATCGCGGAGTTCGTCGACGACCCCCAATAAATCTGGGTCGTCGCCCCGTCGAGTCGGAGGGCTCTTTAAAAATTCCCGACACGCCAGTGGGCTTCCCCAAGAATCGGCAGGAAGCAACAATGGCGCTGAAGCTGTTTTTTGTTTCGGAAGGGAGGAAAGAAATGAGATGTCGAGGGTCGGGACCTCGTTTATTTCGTCTGAAAATGGCGGCAGTTCCCGAAATAAATTGAGATCTATCAGATTCCGGGGTTCGAAAATTTATTAATGGGAGCCTGGGTTGCAAAAAAGATATAATTAGCATTAGCAAATTCCGCAGTGAGCAAGGGAGAGAGATAGAGAGAGTGCGAGAGTCAGAGAGAGAGAGAGCGAGTGGAAGTCAGACAGTCGGTGAGATGTTAGAGAGAGCGAGCGCGAGAGAATGCGAGTGAGAGTGAGAGAGAGAGTGAGAGAAAATAATGAAAAATTTAGTAGGGAAATTTTAGCTAGGAACACCACAGATCCCAGTTTTAAAGGCGCAGTGACACCGGAAAAAATCTAGGCGCAAACATGACCGCTCATTTTTATTCATGAGTCCAAAATTACCAATTTCATAATTCGCCGAGTCATGGAATAAATTTTTCAGGTGCAATTTGAGCGCAAACTTTCAGCCGTGCCTCATCCACGTGCCGGCCTCCCAAAAACGATTTATAAAACGGAATGGGCTTTTTCAGGCCGCGGGTTCGAACAGGTGGCTTGCTTCGAGCTGGCACAGGTGCCCCTCGGGATATCCGTTTTCTAGTTCTGCTTCCGTGAAGAAGAAAAATGGGTAGTAGAAGAGCGTTCTTGTTTTTTTGGACAGAGAGGGAGAGAGAGAGAGAAAGAGAGCGAGGAGAGAGAGAGAGAGAGAGAGAGAGAGAGAGAAAGAGCACGAGCGAGCCTGGAAAACTCTAAAATTCTTTTTAGCCATTTCTAAGGTTTTACACTTTCCCAAAACGTCCCATATCGGCTCATCGAAGCAGTATATTTGCCCAAGGAACCGGCTAAGTAAATAAACCAAAAGTAGGAAAAACTTTGGAAGGGAAAGATGCGAAATTTAGCGGTAATTGACGACCAGAATCAAGGGCAGGGTGCACTAATAGGTTATAATCTGGTTTAAAGGGGCGAGAAAGCGCGAGAATCATCCCCTTCCTGTGGCTAGGTCTCGACAGCTACGCGACATGTCAAAGGGCGCAAGAATCTAATTGATTTTTGCCAAAAAGTTACGTGCTGAGTCTTTGGGCGCTATCGAAATGAGAGTCAGAGTGAGGTTGAAATGTTTTGGAGTGTTGCGTAGCTGTCGAGACCTAGTTGAATCAGGGGTCGATTCTAGGCTTTCTGTTCCCTTTAAAAGTAACGGAACTAGGAATCTGACGTTCGAATCGGGTCCGGAAGGTCGCAAATTTCCGAAAATCCTCCCTCTCTTCAAAAAAAGTATTTTTCGAGTGGGGCATCGACGCCCCAGAAATCTGACCCACCCAGCCCAGTGGGGTCGGTGCCCAAATTGTGTTAGCCAACTTCCCAAAAACACACACGCAGGGAAGCAAAAAAAGGTGGCTGGATAGCCTACGGGGGATTCCACGTTCGTCAGGTGTCCCCTTGCGAACGGCTGGGAACCACAGCCACAGACAGCGAAAAACCCGTGAAAGATTTATTGGGTTGATTGCTATAATGGTGTAGAGAAAGCTAACGTATGCCTCGTACTATATCTCTTCCTTAAAGGGCTCCGAAATGCCAAAATTGGAGGTATGGACCGAAAACGGGGCGCCCTGTACGTCGAAGGCCTTCGCACACACCCCCCCCCCCAAGGGGCGGGGGAGCGCCTGAATTCGAAATTCCCTGTTGTCACCTCGAAATCTCGATTTATCGGCTGTTTCTGGGCCAAAATTGGATAATTAAATAACCAAAGGTATTTAAAATTGAATGATGATTTCCAAAATGAACTCAGAATCCGCGAATTATAGCGTCTTCACAAAGGTCGAGCAAAAAACAGTTCGTACCGCAGCGGCCGCTGGATGAATTTTGAGTTTTAGCGTGTCCTTGAACGTCAAAATTTAGCATGCGATCGCATTCCACGTCTTTAAAGAAGCCGAGTTCCAAACAAAAAAAAATGTTTGAAAAACTAATTCCAATTTTTGTGGCGTGATCGGTTATGCCATGAAAAATCCTATTATTTACCTGTTCACGACCCAAAAATTGTAATATTTATTGAGCGGAATCGAAATGAAATTAATAGGAAAGTAACCTAAAAAAATAAATACAAAGTAAGCGAACAACTGAGGCTCCAAATAAATTATTTCCCAGCGTAATCGATTAGGTAGTGAATATCGTTGTCTATCCTCGTTTGTGCGCCTTCCTCTGCTTTCTGGCGGCCCGCTTGGCGGCTTTCTGCAAGATTCTATGAATTAAATGTTATTTCTCTCTCTCCTCGCTCTCTCTCTCACTCTCGCTCTCTCTTACTTACAGCCTGCTTCCTCGCCAGCTTCGCCAGCTTTCTCATATTTTTCCGGCTGCCCGCCCTTCGCTTTGCTAGCAGCTTGGCCAGCTTCCGGTCACTCGGCTTGTTGTAGTGCTAAAAATATAGGTCTTGAAATATTAAATGAGGCTTACCGACTTCCTCCTCGCCTGTCTCAGCTTGGCCAACCTGGCTCGTCGCTGTTTTCTCAGCTTATTGGCTTTGCCCCGTCTCTGCTTCGTCGACTTGTCGGTGGCTTCGTGTCTGGATTTTTAGGTAAGAGAGAAAGCAAAAGAGAGAGAGAGAGCGATCGAGAAAGATAGAGAGTGAGAGAGAAAGACAGGGAAAACTAGTGAGTGGAAGATAACGGCAGCGAGCTTCAGAAGACCATAAAGACTTACAGCAACAACTGCTGCACATCCGGGTCCAGCTTCGTCAGGCCGTTGACGAGCTTCTGAAGAAAAATAAATTTAAAAAACGAGGTGAAGCCTCACATTTTTCTCCTGAACTTTGATGAGGTCATCCGTCAGGGAGCGTCGGAAGCGGGCTTCAGAGTTTGATAGTCCTTGGGCCTGGAATGGCGATCTTAAATAAGGCATAAAGTCGAAAAATCGACCCCCCAGCCTGGACTAGGTCTAGACAGTTACGCGGTAGGCCAATATACGCTTCAAATCAATTTTTGGCAACATGAAATTAAAGGGAATTCGGTTAAAATAGCGCGGGAAACCGCAATTTGGAGTATCGCGTAGCTGCAGTACAATTCGTAGTGATTTGAAAACTAGCGAATAAAAGAACGAAATCGATTTTTTTACGTGTCCTAGTCCCTTTAAAACGGGCGAGCTAGCAGCGGCGCTTGAGGAAATAAAATTGAAGATAATATAGACTTAAGATAGATTATAAGCTGTGAGTTAGGAGATAAACTCTGACGAGCTCTATTTTCAAGACCATTAAAATCGATTTAAAAAAGGACAGCTAGCTAGCTGCATTTTATAAAAAATTACAGCGGTTATTCCACAAAATTGCAAAGATAAAGCACTTGGACGCTAGCTAAAGGTGTAGATGATTGCCGTAAAGGTTTACGATAAAAGCTACCGTTTTCTGTTCCTCCGCGTCCGAATAGCCGGTCCATATGCAAATTAGTACCATCAAAATAAAACACTTCATCCCGAATATTTTCTGGGGTCTAGACCACACGCCCCGCCGAGAGCCCGCGCAAATTGTGGCGATGCTCCGTTTTATGCCGTGCGGGCTATGGTGCGGGGGGGGGGGAATGGGGACCGGTCGACTTAAGGGTCTCTATGACTCTTTAAGAGGAGCCGCAGATCTGCTATTCCTCCCCCCTCCAAATTGCACCAGATCCCTAAAGGGTCTGGGAAGGGAAGGAGAGAAAGTGGGAGGGGAAAAGCACTTCTTCGAGATTTGCCTAGGTGGAACGAACGTCGCTCTCAATGGTGATTGCAACAAGAATAGGTTTTTTGAGAGAGAGAGAGAGAGACAGAGAGAGAGACAGAGATAGAGAGAGAGAGCAAGGAGACAAGGAGACAGAGTGAGATCGAGCGCTTAGAAAAAAGTTGTGCTTGCCGGCTAGCCGCAATCTACTTAAGTAAGATTTGACGTACAAATTCCCTAGCTGCTCGGAAATGATCGCTATCTCCCTCTCCCTCTCTCTCTCTCTCTCTCTGACTTTAAAAACTCTCTAAAGCTATTCGTTGTCACTCTTTCCGTCTCACCCACGTTCTTTGTCCCACTCTCTTATTAGCTTTTTTACTTGTCGCCATCCCTTTAAATCATTGTTGCTGCTCGTTTTACTTTTTAAACGCTACTTTTTTGGTTCTTTCGCATTATCGGGGGGAGGCAATTTTTCCTCCAGGCTCAGTAATACAAAGTAATGCCGTAGTAAGTATTTTAATAATCTTTTTCGTAAAATTTAACGATATTAAACTTGAAAAACTATTTTAAAATTTCTAAAATTTTGATAAAGTCGACATTTTTGTCGGCAATCAGCCAAATTTGGTCGAAAAATCGATATATTTTTGATTTTTCATTCAATCGGATCAGTAGAAAAAGTTGCCCCCCCCCCGATACTGCAAAAGAAACCACTTTTTCTGATTATAGTTTGTATCCGGTGTACTTTCAATACTCCCAAAAAGTGAGAATAAATATTTTTTATTCCGTTTTGCTGTCCAAGAGACGGATGATCCTCGCCTAGAGGAGATCTGGTGGTGGGTGGATGTTGCCATATGTGTACAGACAATACAATTAAATTAGGGGATTATAAATTAAATTGGACGTTCGATCTGATGGTGTAGTTCGTAGGGAGGAAACGTCTACTCGTGCTTGGCGGCAGCGGCGGCGGCGGCGGCGCGGGCGGCCTTGGCCTTGCGCTGGGCGCGGATGCGGCGCTGGTTGTGGCGGCGGCGCTGAAAAAAAGGGAGTATAATTTTGTATTTTATTATTTTTCTAGTTTTTTTAAATTACGCTAGAGTTGATTCTACAGTGGATTATTTTTTACGTTTTTTGATTACTTGGAATTCAGAAATTCCGTTTTTTTTGCGATATTAAAGGACCAGTGAAGCGGCTACAGTATCTAACCTCTAGCCACTGTAGAAATAGATTTTGTTTAGCTCGAAAATCGCGATTTTAGCTTGAAAATACAGTACGCCTTAAATTTAGCTCGTTTTGAAGTTTTAAAAATTGTCAAAAACCTGTTTTTTCGTGTTTAAAGGGCTGGCGAAGTCATTTCCGTGCCGTGTCTCAATTCTAGAGTTTCTACAAAAGTTCTCTAAAATTTTACAAGTCTCAACTAGGTACGGTGGAAACCCGATTTGTCCATTTAGAAGCCCCAGAAAAATCAGAAAACCCATTCTTTCGCTTTTAAAGGACCGCTGAAGCCAAAATCTCTCACCTGAGCGCGGGCGCGGATGTGGCGGCGGGCGGCGCGGAGCTTCCTCTGCTTGCGCTGGCGGCGGACGCGGAGGGCGCGGCGCTTGTGGGCGGCACGGCGGCGGTTGGCGCGACGGCGAGAGGCGACGGAGCGGGTGTGGCGGCGCTTGTGGTGCTTCCTCTGAAAAAAGTTGTTTGTAAGTATGCTTAGCTTTCGCTTAGGCTTCGCTTAGGCTTCGCTTAGACTTCGCTTAGGCTTCGCTTAGGCTTCGCTTAGGCTTAGCTTAGGCTTCGCTAAGGCTTAGACTTCCCACTCACCTTGGCGATGCGGTGGTGCTTGCGGTGGGCGCGCTTGGGTGGCGGGGGGGGGCCTTGCTGAAAATGATGGATTTAAAGGGTTGGTGAAGGTAGCGCGAGGGAGAGAGAAAGAAAAGAGAGAGAGAGAGAGAGAGAGAGAGATAGAGAGCAAGAGATAGAGAGCACGACTCACCGCTGGTGCTGCGGCGGAGGGCGGCGCGCTTGTTGTGGGGGCGTGTTTCCTCTTCCTCAGGGCCTTAGCCTTGCGCTGCTTGCGGAGGGCCTTGGCGCGCTTGGCCCTAGAAAATCAAGAACTTTAAACCGTTTTAAAAAAGCTGTGAAATCAACAACGCCAGGCTATTCAGGTTTTCTAGCTGTCACACTGTCTTTAGAGGCAAGTAACTGCTTTTGAAGCCCAGGATTAAGCCAAAACTACGAAGTACACCCCCGTACGGTAACTGTCAACTGTATCAAAACGTACTGTCGCTTGGCCTTGTTGATGTCGGTCTTGGGGGCGGCCTTGTGGGCCTCAGCAAGCTTGGCGGAGACGGGCTCGATGGGGGTGACGGCGGCATCCTCGCGCTTGTCGCGGATCAGCTCCGTCTCGGAGGCGGCGACCTCCGATTCGGCGTAGACTGAAAGGGCGCAAAGGCCGAGACCCAACAGCAGGAGCCACGTACGCATCTGCAAGGAGTACGGTAATTGGGTGTCTTGAGGACGAGAGAGCGAGCGAGATAGAGAGAGAGAGAGAAAGCGAGAGAGAGAGCAAGAGCGAGAGAGCGCGAGAGCGAGAGGGAGAGAGGAGAGAGAGAGAGAGAGAGAGAGAGAGAGAGAGAGAGAGAGAGGGAGAGGGAGAAACGCTAGAAAGTTTCAAAAATTATTTAATTTGATGGAAACGCGTATTTTGCTTACGTTTAAGTTTAGGCTCAGGCTTGGGCTTGGGCTTATAAAACGCCCTTTTTAGGTTTAGCCTCATACAAAAGTTCGTCCCAAAAGTGTGAAAACAAGGCCCAGAAGCTCAAGTTCAAGCCGACGCCCCCGAAAAGTTCTGCCATTTTATAGCGCTAGCCGATCCAAGGGCACCGGCAAAAAACCGAAAGCCACACCCGCCAAAAGCGGCACCGCGTCCAGGGGATCGCAGCGGAAAATCGAAAGCACGGTAGCGGATGTGCACTATTTGCCAAGGAGGAGATGAAGAAGCCAATAGAGGGGGGCAGGTGAAGTGCCTTCAAGGCATGTTGAAGTGGATGTTGTGAGCATGAACTGGCTGCCCGGGTTTATATACTGGAGATGGGGAGGAGAAGCCCGAAGGGGGAGGGGAGGAGGGGAGGAGGAGGTGCCAACATGCCACTCCCCACGATCGCACCTATGGCATCGGGGGACTGTCTTCTCCGTCTGTCTCTCTCGTCCTCTCTCTCTCTCTCTCTCTCTCTCGCTCTCTCTTTCCCCTCATTTTCTCGCTCGCTCTCTCTCATTCTCTCTCATTCTCTCTCGCTCTCTTTCTCACTCACTCGCCTTAGAAGCCGATCTCCCTTATCTCATGCTCGTTAAACCGATTGAGCCTCAGTAGGTTGAGCTTGAGCTCTGCATCTCCCTCGCTTGGTTTCACCCTCGCCCGTGCCCACAATCTCACGCTCCCTCGCCCGCTCTCTAGAAAGCTTCTATCGTCTTCGGCCCCCATCTGGAAGGTTAAGGAGCATGAGCTCATGGTCGGTATATCTCCCTCGCTTTCGCGCCGCAAGGAAAATCATAAATTTATGGTATTGTGCTTCAGCCAGTTTAGCGTGACCAAGTTACTGTATCCAAAGTTTAAATAAAATGCTAAAATGCTAAATAACATAAAATTTGCTGGCTGAGCAACAAGTCTCGCTTCTCTCTCTCTGTCTCTCTCTCATCCGGAGGCTCGAAGCCCCCATAGCCGCTGATGATCCATATCTTCGCGCGCCCGATGCCGGCGACCCCTTTTTGCGGGCTGGTTTCAAGCCAGGGCAGCGGCCTGGATTCTCCGATCGCCCTCCGCGTCTGGCACCAAGCGCATTGGCATGGTGAAAGCAGGAGCATGAGGGTGATCTTGAAAGGGGTTTATGCAAACTACACCAATCTTTTGCCAAATCTCGGCACGCAAATGAGCCCTGGCGTGGTGCTGTTTGATGCCGAGATTTGGGCAATTTTTAGAGGGAAAGAGAGGTAGAGAAAGCGAGAGAGAAAGACAGAGAGAGAGAGAAAGAGAGAGAGAGAGAGAGAGAGAGAGAGAGAGAGAGAGAAAGAGAGAGACAGAAAGAAAGAGAGAAAGAGAGATTTCGATTTATAGGTGACTTCAATAGTGCACAAAGTTAAACGAAGTTATTCACATCTTCTTAAGCTTCTATTAAAATTCAAAATCAGAAAATTCTACTGGCTTTTGAGAAAAACCGGAAAGAAAGGCGCTATTCTAAAAAAATCCTTTTGCCTGCTGTTTCTTCGGCTGAGCGAAGCTGGCTACAAATTTCTCGTTTTCTCGCCATCAACCCAACTCGGCCGAGTCATTTATTGGCCATTTTTTGTAGTTGCGAAAAGCTCATGCTCCTGCTCAAAAAGCGCCTTCTCCTGCTCTTTTGGCTGGCAGAATATTCGTGCTGTTTGCTAAAGCGTGGCCGCACAGGCGAGACACGCGAGCACGACTCGGTTTTTATCGCTAGAAGCAAATATCGGCACAAAAGGGAGAAAAATCATGTTTTTTCATGTCTTCAAAACGTTCTTTTTTCGCTGGAAATCTAACAAACGGCCTTTTTAAGGGGACCTGGAAGGCAAATTCCAAAACTTAGGCTTAGCCGTAGAGGGGCTTAAGCTTAGGCTTAGGCTTAGGCTTAGGCTTAGGCTTAGGCTTAGGCTTAGGCTTAGGCTTAGGCTTAGGCTTAGGCTTAGGCTTAGGCTTAGGCTTAGCTTAGGCTTAGGCTTAGGCTTAGGCTTAGGCTTAGGCTTAGGCTTAGGCTTAAGCTTAGGCTTAGGCTTAGGCTTAGCCATAGGTTTAGGCTCAGGTTAGCCATGGGCTTAGAATGGCATCCAGACGGTCGATCTGATGCTACTCTGCTTCAAACAACCCCGGGGAACTTTGGCGCCGATGAAGCACTGAACTCGCTATTACGTGACCGTCGAACCCCAGCCAGACGATCTCTCTGGAGAGCGGCCCAAGTTCGCCTCAGGCTGCGTGAGGGGCTGCAGACGTGAATGTGGCTTAGTGTGTAAAACACCAGCAGCCCACTACGACGAGAAGCCCTCAAAAATCTGCAAGTTCTGGCGTGCTGCCCTAAAAATCTTGAAATCGTCAAATTGTCGGAGGAAGATTGATGTGTTTTTGACGTTTGCGATTGAGGGTACCGGCGAGAAAGGCTAGCAGAGATCATTTGGGAATGGAAGGGGCAGGCTAGCAGAGATCATTTGGGAATGGAAGGGGCAGGCTAGCAGAGATCATTTGGGAATGGAAGGGCAGGCTAAGAGATCATTTGGGAATGGAAGGGGCAGGCTAGCAGAGATCGTTTGGGAATGGAAGGGCTGGCTAGCAGAGATCATTTGGGAATGGAAGGGGCAGGCTAGCAGAGATCATTTGGGAATGGAAGGCAGGCAAGCAGAGATCGTTTGGGAATGGAAGGCTGGCAGCAGAGATCATTTGGGAATGGAAGGCAGGCAAGCAGAGATCGTTTGGGAATGGAAGGGGCTGGCTAGCAGAGATCATTTGGGAAGGAAGTTTAAGGGGCAGGCTAGCAGAGATCATTTGGGAATGGAAGGGGCTGGCTAGCAGAGCTTGTTTCGGGACCTCGTTGTAGATTTTTTAGATTAGCTAGCAGTTATTCTTTGCGGGATCGGACGGGTAAGCTCGCAGAGCTTGTTTCGGAATTCGGCTACTCCACATTTTTACGCAATTACTTATGTTTCGGGCTCAGTCAAACTGTTTCGATGAACACCCCCATTACAGTATCCCGCATCAAGTTGCCATGCTCCTCTGTTGTGTAGAGGTGTATTCCAGTTCTTCAACGAGATGGCCGAGATCAGGGGGCAATAGATGACGAGCCGATACCCTCTCCCCCTCTTCCTGTCGTCCTTTGTATCGTCGCGTAGCGGCACATACACGCATACACACACGGACCGGAAAGAGGAGCCAGCCGTAGCCGTTTGTGGGGGGTGCACAGGCCGGTAATCGAATTCGGCCAACGATAGGGCTGGCACGATCGTCGGGGGCAGAAGCCTAGAACAGTGCGCGGTTTTCGGGGGAGCATTTCACTTTGGGAGGGGCGGAATTGTCAAAGAATCGCTGCTAGTGCCTCGTTTAGAAGCCTAAACGAAATCGTAAAGAGTCCCGCCTCAGTTCTCGGCTTCATTTCCCAAAGAAACGCTGCTAGCTTGCGCGTTCAGTACGAGAAATAGGCTTAACGGATTCTCAACGAATCACTGCTAGCTTGCCTGCTCGAATTTTCAAAGAATCGTTGCCAGACTGCCGAAGAATGTGGCAAAATAGATAGGCACACAATTTACAGATTGGTTCCACAAAGAATCCCTGCTATCCTGCCCCTTCCATTCCCAAATGCTCTCTGCTAGCCTGCTCTTGAAAAAAATCGAGAAAGCGCTAGGAAGCGGTTTTCTCAAGCATTTTTCGCTAGCTGACCCTTGCTGACCCTCGCCCACCCGGGCCAGTAACCTTGTGTAACCTTTGGTTCGACTCTGTCCACCTCGACTACGCGATGCTACAAAGGACACTGACTGCATCGTGACGATCTATTACCTGAACTGTACTACCTGAGAGGCAAAAAGTGAAGCGAGAGACCGGTACGGGTCATTAGACTCGCTAGAACTGGTGCACTCCCTAATGTGGAACACAGTTACAGTAGGCCATAAGGGGTTCCGGGACGGCAAATAATAGCAGTATTGAAGGGTACAGGGCAGGCAAGCCGGGATTCTTCGGGAAAATTAGGAAATCGATTTCTCAGTTTTGAATTTTTTTGCGAAAATTGGTGACAAGCTACAGTACCCAGCAAGGGTCCGAGAACGATTAAAAATGGCAGGTTTTCATTTTGACGCAAATTCAGACGCTGAAATTCGATTGTGGTGAATTCATTTTGTAAAAACCTAATTGATTAAAGGTTCATTTTACTAAAATATCGATACATAAAATCTTTCGTCCTCTCTCGTTCTAACTCGCAACTCGCTCTCTCTTACTCTCTCTCTCTCTCTCTCTCTCTCTCTCTCTCTACGCAGCACCCCCCACCGGCTCTGCCATGCCATTCCGGCGTATGCGCAACGATGATTTACACAGCGCTGGGAATTCCACTTTCACTGGGTAATGGGAGGGAAGATAATCACCCATCGTTATCGAAACATCCGGCTTCTCCGCGTGGCGCAGCTCGTGGTTAGCTAAACGTTTCGATAGGGGTTGATAAGATTTTTTGCCGGTTGTGAATGTCAAGGCTGAGCGAAATAACAGTTATTTACGTGCTTCACGTTGTGTTACGTAAGTTACTGTGTTTCTTCATGTAGGGTAAGTTGCGATACGTCACGATAATACTTACGGTACGGTAAGTAGCGTACTAGGACACGCTACGGGGGATACGTTGCGTTGTAGCGTTCCGTAGGTTACTGCGTAAACTTTGTCACGTATTTTAGGTATGTTACGCTACGTAGAGTACGGTGAGCTACGTGGAAACGGCGAACGGCAACGGCAAACCTGAAAGAATGTTGAGTGAAAAATCTGTAGCTATGCCTTGTACAGCCCTTTAGGGCGCTCAGAGCGACGGGTTAGGTTGGAGCGTAAGCGCGCCGCGGTCGCGTTGCGGACGGTGGACTCGCAACTGCACAGAAAATTCAGTTTTTTCTCGTCCTCTCGCTTCACGTATCTCTCTGGCGTTCTCGCTAACTCTTTTTCTCTCACTCTCACTCACTCTCTCTGTCTCTCTCCCACTCTCTCTCTCTCCACGCCAGCTGTCACCACGCCTTTAAAACACCAATACCAACGAAACGCAACGCATATGTTTTGGTGTCTGGAACTTGGCATCCAACCCCCCCCCTCCCCCATATGCCTCGGATCGGAATCGGCGAAAGTTCGGGGGCGCCGTCGTGTGTCGTATGGGTTGGACTCGTCGACCTTGTCCGCTCCCCGGCATCCCCATACGTACGGCTACGGCATGCTGCCGGACACGCTGCTGCCACCCACCCCCCGCACGCCCTTGAGCTATGCAGATGGTGCCGCGATACCCCACGCTGCGACGACTCCTAAATTGTGCACCTGCACCCCCTGCCGTATCCGTAGCGCATCTAGAGCGCGTTTCTGTGCTCACGCGCGGCGCTTACGCGCTGAAAAAAACAAGCTCCATCTATGCATCCGGCAGCAGCCCGTTGCGGAAAGGGAAAAGCGCAAAAGCGCGCAGCGCGATTGGCAGACGGCGATTAGCCCAGCGCGCGCTCTGGGGTACAGACGCGGAATACACTGCGCACCACGGGGGTGGACGATCAAATTTGGGGAATTAAGGGGTCGAGCCAAACGGAAAAATGTCGGTAATATTTTTATGACATTGTTTCATAGAAATTAACTTTTCAAAAAACACGATTTTTTTAGATTTTTCGGGTTCTTTTCCATTATTGAGGGGGGAGGGGTATTTTATCAGGGTCTAATTTTCCAAATAAAAATAGCGGAAATTCTAAAAGTTTCAAAAAATTTTCTGTTGTTCCCAACGTAAAAACGTTATAAAAAATCAAGACTATCGATTTTTCGACAAAAAATGCCGTTTTTTGGTCAAAATCGACTCTATCAATAATCTACTCTATCAAAAATCACCTCTGTTAAAAATTTTTTAAAGTTTTTTTTGGTTTCCTAGTTGAACTAAAGCTATATTTTACTAAAAAAATTATGAAAAGACTTCTTATTAAGCTAATAGATATTTCTGGACCTATGAAAAGAGCTAGATTCCTTGAAGACTTTATGACTTTTCGGTTTAAGTCATTAAATGTTCGAGTCACTGCACTTTTAAAATCCTGCAAGTCCACTCGAACTCGCAACTCGAACTCCTAAAGGATCTCTGATAGCTGTTTGTTTGTTTGTTTGTTTCTCTCTCTCTCTCTCTCTCTCTCTCTCTCTCTCTCTCTCTCTCGCTCTCATAACTTCTTAGATAACCCCGGCTTTCACCCGGCTTCAAAGCTCACTCCCATCCAGATCCGGATCGAAATGAAACAATCCATCCTTCCACCCACTCCACTGGCATATCAGTGAAATGGGAGCTTGTCGATGAAGCGGATGGCTAGGCTGGCGGTGGCAGGAAAACTTGATTTTCGACATCCCGCACTATCCAAACCGAGCGGGGGATTTGGGGAAAATCTGGTGAGTTTGGATTCTCAAAAAATTGTGAAAAATAGTTGTTGTTTTGTCTCTCTCTCTCGCTCTCTCTCTCTCTCTCTCTCGTTCTCTCTCTCCCTCTTTTTATATCTCATAACTTCCTAGATCATCCAAAAATTTATCCTGACGTCAAATAGTTTTAAAACTACATCATGCTCCTCAGAACGGAGCAAACGGTCTAGTCTCCAAGTAGTGCTTGAGGGCCGGAATCGATTCCACACGTTGGCGATGCTCGAGAAGTCGCGGATAATCATTTGCAAATCCTGGCGTCAGCCCATCCATTCCCGCGACGTGAATCGAGAGTAGCAGATCAGCGTACGTCACGCTGTCGCCGACCTGAAAAGGATGTTCTGCAAGAGAGAGAGAGAGAGAGAGAGAGAGAGAGAAACCTACCAAAAATCCAGTGCCATTTGAGCGCAAAATCTGCGAAAGCATCTGGAACATTTTGTTCCGCGCGGGGATCATCACCGAGTTGAAGAGCTGCTCCTAAATTCAGAATTTTGGACGCTTTTCGTGGTTCTACACACCTTATCGCCCGGCGCAAATCCGACGGCAACCACAAAATACGCCTTGAACTCGTTGAAATAGTCCTGGAATTGGTCGGCAATCGCGTCAACTTGGGCCTGTTCGATGTCGGTTTTGCCGGCGAATCCTGAAAGGGAAGCTTAGGCTTTGGCTTTGGCTTAGGCTTAGGCTAGACTTAGGCTTAGGCTTAGGTTAGGCTTAGGCTTAGGCTTGGGCTTTGGCTTAGGCTTAGGCTTAGGCTTAGGCTTAGGCTGAGGCGTAGGCTTAGGCTTAGGCTTAGGTTGGGCTGAGGCTTAGGCTGAGGCGTGCAGGCTAGGCTTAGGCTTGGCTTGGCTTGGCTTAGGCTGAGGCGGCTAGGCAAGGCTTAGGCTAGGCTTAGGTTTGGGCTTAGGTTTGGGCTTAGGTTTAAGCCGACTTACCAAATCGCCTGCCCACAAAGCGCAGGATGGCCATCGATTGGGGGAGCAGCTCGCCATCCACTTCCAAAACAGGAAGTTGACCGAAGGGCATGTCTGAAAATTCATTTGCATCATCACAAAATTCAGAAGAAAACTTTCTTGGCTTTTAAAGGCTTTTAAAGGCAAGGCAAATTTCGATGCCCTAATCGCTTGGAAATTGCCAAAATTTAACCTAGTGTCTTGTAATCAGGATTTTTTTTTAATTTAAAGGAGCCTGTAAGGCACGACAAATGGATTTAGTGTTATGGATTTTTATGGGTTTTATCGTTTTTGCTAATTTTTGTGCCTATTTTAACGAAAAAAACGCACCAGCCTTGTGCTGCGGCCACTCCTCCATGCTGTAGCGCGTATCCTCAAACTCCTGGCCGGCCAGCGCGAACACCTGTCGAATCGGCTCGCCGCGCGCGTACAGGCCAAAGTAGTGGAGTTTGTAGTGCACCATTATGCCCTGAAGTATCGATTGGCTCGAAAATACGGGATTAAAGGGATTAGGGAGCGTCAAAATCGACCCCTTCCATCGACGAGATCTCGACAGCTACGCGACGCTGCAAAACATGCTTACGGCCAATCGGTTTTCCGAAAACTTCACATCTTTCCGGTGCCACGGATCCAAAATTCACGCGTATTTTGGCCGCGCGTAGCTGTCCAGACCTAGTCGAAGGAAAGGGTCGATTCCAGCGCTTCCTTGTCTCTTTAATTTAACGAAAACGGCGATAGAAAAATGAAATCCACACCAAAAACGCCAAAACCAAAAAAGCAAAGGTGACGAGTCGGGCCGGGAATTGTGTCCGAAATGGCGTTTTACTGTTTGTCTTTGGCCTTGCGGTGCCCGGGCCGAGGGCCGAATTTGGAGCGTCCCCTCTGGGGAGGTGATAAGGGCACGCAGATTTATCAGCATTTGGCGGCTAGATTGTGTCTAATACTATGAAGTTCAGCGAAACTTTAGCGAGGAGAGAGAGAGAGGGAGAGAGATAGGGAGAGAGAGAGAGAGAGAGGAGCGAAAGCGAAAGAGGTGCAGAAACAGAAAAACCAGAGAAAGTGGGTGTGTGAGAAGCAAAGAGAGAGGAAAAAGAGAGAGAGGGAGAGAGAGAGAGAGAGCCTGTGAGCGTGATGAAAAGTGAGATAAATACTGCCACTTTTTTATCTAAACAACTTTGCTAGTGTGCCGCCTCCTAGCCGTTTTCTGCAAAGAGTCTCTGCTGGAATGCCTTAAAATTCACTAAATCCTCCCAATCGATCTAATTAAAAATTACCGAATTCGGGTGGCGAATCGGGTAGACGGCACCGGTATCTCTCTCTCTCTCACATCCGGCTCCAAAAGGGAGGTGAAGCAGCCGTGGTGTCTCCCATTGCACTCGATGAATAATTTCGGGTGGGGGGGACGAAGATGGGCCCACACCCCAAATACCACACCGACCCGGGGCAGCATCCTCTTCTCACATCAGATGAGATGTCCCAGCCGGCGACGACCTCGATTCTGGAGGAGGATCGCTGTTTTTTGGGGTTTATTGCCATCGTTTCTGAGGGGGCTCGTGATTTTCTGCCTTGCTGGTCACGATTTCTGCTTCTTAAAGCGGCTCCGAAATCTAGTCAACGGCCCGGCGTTAATTCCTGGCAAATAGCCAGATGCGTCCGCAACGCGACCGTCCGCATGAGCTCTTGCGCCTTTTTGGACGTGAAAACGCTTGAATTTCAAAATTCTGACGCTATCTCGGGAATCCGCACCGAATTTCGATCATTCTAGACTTTTTGATCATCAATAGTGACCAGAGAATCACCGAGATAGATAGATTGGATGCCTTACAAGGCATTACGACATGTAATTCGCACGCACTCAAAAGAATTTTCGCCCCAAGAACTTTTCAGTTTTACTCAAATATTTTACGTTTTTTTTCGCAACAAAATCACTTTTCTGATACCCCTCTAACGACCCTTCGCTTTTTGACGAATAGGTTCATTCCCGCACGTGCGAATTTTCACTGCCGAGTCCCTTTAAAGGACTCGGCAAGATAGGAGCGCCATTAGTGTGCAAAAATTCCATTTTTTTTGGTTTATTCACATAGTTACTAAAGAAGTTCACCTCTTCGTTGAAATTCAAGGGATTCTGTAAAGCAATAACTTGTTTGATATGGAACGTCGTTGAATTAACTCAGCTTTTCCATTCCGGAAGCAATTGCGCAAGAGAGAGAGAGAGAGAGAGAGAGAGAGAGAGGCAGAGGGAGACGGGGAGAGATAGAGAGAGAGAGAGAGAGAGAGAGAGAGACCGATTCCCATTTTCTGACGAATTTCATTCATATTTAGCTCTCTCTATCTGAATTCTATTTTGCACACGATCATGACCACGGTCATTACTGATTCCCCCCGAGGTTCCCACGTCCTCATATGGCAACAACACACCGTCTCTCTCTCTCTCTCTCTCTCTCTCTCTCTCTCTCTCTTCCATTTTCCGTTGCCCGGCTACTTGCGATTTATTTCGTGCCATTGAACTGGGAGCGCCGACAATAGATGGATGCAGCGTCCGGTGGAGGCAGCAAAATATCCTGGCTTTTCGGGCTCGTCCGGAATTGTAGTGGATCCAAGAAAAGCCAACACTTCGAGATTATCTTGTTTACTTTCTTCCCTTCCTGGCACGCTCCTTTAAACTCCAATTTTGTCTTTTATCGTATCTTAGAAGCTGGCAGCTTCGGATTCAGATAGGGGCAGACTAGCAGTTTACTTTCAAAAACCCAAATTTCGGGTTTTTCACATTAGCGAGGGACCGGTTTTTCAGTCTCTCGCTCACCGCTTTCGAAGCCCGACTAGCCTTCAATGGTCCTTGAAATGGTTATTTTCAAAAATACAATTTTCAGGTTCTTTTGCATTATCGGGGGAGCCACTTTTTTCCAATGTCAAAGGAGTAGTGTTTCTCAACAGTTTTTACTTTTCCTGAACGTAAAAAATTTAGAGAATTTGATTAGTAAATACCAAAAGAAACGAAAAAGGGCCTTTTTGATAAAAATTTCGACTTTTGTGAAGAATCTTTGAAAGTTTTATATAACTTTTTTATTTCTAATTGAAATATAGTTAATTTTCCTGAGGTGTATCGAATTAAACGATATTTTTAATTTACTAGGCATTTCTAGACTTTGGCAAAAAAGCGCTTTCTCCCGATAATGCGAAAGAACGGAAATTTTATAGTGACGAGCTTTCAGGAGTTAACTGGAAACAAGCAGAGATCATTTTGGAACGTGTCACAGCTTTCGAAGCCCCTAGGTCTGAGCCTAAGCTAGAACCTGAGCCTGAGCCTGAGCCTAAGCTTGAGCCTAAGCCTCTGAGTCTAAGTCTAAGCCGATGCCTATCTTTTTTTTTTCAACCCGGAAACCGAGCTTGTCAAGCCATCCGGAAAATAGCGTACTCGTGCCCTGCAGGCAAAAGCCCGAGTAAAAAGGTATCCAATTTCCCCCAGTAGCTCACTACTTTCAGGACAAACTCCAAATAGTAAGCCTCCCCCACCCCAAAAGCCGGCTCATTTCCTCTGGCTAATCCGATTCCCAGGGACGCCACCCATTTTTGGGGGGTGGGCCGGGGGTCGTGAAATTGGATGTAACGCTGTTTTATGGCGTTTATTTTTGTGTCAAAATTAGCATACGATTTTTAGAGTCGTCTCACGACTAGGCGCACCAATACTTGCGCACGGGCTCGATTTTGTATGATTTAATCACTTTTCTGGCTTTTTACTTTGAAATTTTTGATTTATTTTATAGGATTTTTTATCTACCCTTCTATAATCTGTAGCGATTGCCCTAGGCTTAGGCTTAGGCTTAGGCTTAGGCTTAGGCTTAGGCTTCTTAGGCTTGGCTTAGGCTTGGGCTTAGGCTTAGGCTTAGGCTTAGGCTTAGGCTTAGGCTTAGGCTTAGGCTTAGGCTTAGGCTTAGGCTTAGGCTTAGGCTGAGGCTTAGGCTTAGGCTGAGGCTTAGGCTTAGGCTTAGGCTTAGGCTTGGGCTTAGGTTTAGGCTTGGGCTTAGGATTAAGTTTCTGTTTGGGCTTGTGATTGTGCTAGGATTGTGGAATTAAAGTGTTTTTGGTCAGGATGGAACTCCGAAAAGCTAAAAATGTTTTTGTTTTTAGAATTTTCGACGATTCCGTTTTTAGCCTTATCCGCACTAATGGGCGCTGAGGTTTCGTGCTCTTAAAATCAAACCACTTTTACGCTCCCAAATTCGTCCATCTCCGGATCAATATACCCACTAAAAAGCGGGCCTTCCGATAATTGTTCGTGAAATCTCGAGAAGGCCGGGCGAGGACTTACGGGCTGGATGACGACCCGTATCCGCTTCCGGCTTGCCAGAGGCCTGGGTGCACCAAAGATTTAGGAGGGCTTGGTTGGGTTCTACGCGTTTTTGAGCTTCGTAGTTTTAGTAGTATGAATATCTATTAAACCTAGACATGCTTAATGATGCACTTATACACACGAATAAACCGACTTCCACGTCTCCTACTTTCGATTAATAGATCTACGTATACAGTGTATCCTATCTTATAACGTGCTTTATGTTTTAAAGGAGAGGAAAGTGACAGCGCGTTTTTTGCATTCTAATGCCCTTAAAATTAATATCTATATTCGGACCTATTCTTCAGAATAAATTGCCCTCGATTTCTCTGTGTAGCCCCACCCCATTGGCCGGATTAATGGGGCTGCTGCCCAAAATTTATGCGCTTCGGACAGCTTGATGGCTAGAGCTGGAGAGAGCCGGAAAATAGGTATACAAGGGATATAAATTTGGAGCCGATCGTTCATTGTTAGGCCTTGTTCTCAAAAAATCTCTGCTAGCCAGCCCCTTCCATTCCCAAATGATCTCTGCTAGCCTGCCCCTTCCATTCCCAAATGATCTCTGCTAGCCTGCCCCTTCCATTCCCAAATGATCTCTGCTAGCCCCCCCCCCAATTCTCTGCTAGCCTGCCCCTTCCCAAATGATCTCTGCTAGCCTGCCCCTTCCATTCCCAAATGATCTCTGCTAGCCTGCCCCTTCCATTCCCAAATGATCTCTGCTAGCCTGCCCCTTCCATTCCCAAATGATCTCTGCTAGCCTGCCCCTTCCATTCCCAAATGATCTCTGCTAGATTCCCCTTTCCTCCCATTTCCTCAAGAATCTCTGCTAGCCTGCCCCCCTGACAAATAGGTATACATTGAGAAGGGGTCGTTCATTTCTCGGTGTGCCCTATCCGGGGCGGTGGGTGCCCGCATTATCCAATTCTGGCCCCCACACACCACCTAATTCTCGACCCGGCTCGCCCCTTGCTCTAGCGCCAGGAACGGCTCATGGTGCCCGCCAATTTTGGGTTTCCTGCTGGGAAGCTAGGTTTTTAGTAGGTTCCGAGTTTTCCTTGGTGGCAATATCCCCTCAAAGGCGCTTGGAAGCCCGAAATTCCATGCTTTCCATCGGCTAGACCTTGACAACTACCTGACACTCGAAATGACATGTGTCAATCTTATTCTTATTGTCCTTAGCGACGGCATGGTGTCGAAAATCTGAAGGCTTGGACACGTCTTTAGGATCATCGCCGAGCTGGCGATACCTAGTCGAGCGAAGGGGTCGCCTCTGACGTTTCCTAGTTTTTAAACGTTTTCGCCATTTTGCCAATTCTAAAAATCTAAATTCCGATTCGAACACTAACATTTTCGTTTCCTTTTTCGTAATGTTTTCCGATATATGTGAATTTTTGATTCCAGAAAGTTTTTCTTAGGCCCCACCGCATGGATGAGGCTGGCCGGGTGCCAGGTGGGCCTCTGCCAACCCGGAAAAATCGCCGTCACAGCCCGTGGAGCCTGTCGTCGATATTCTGCTGTTGTCGATGTGGAGGCTCGAATCAGCGGCACAGGGTAGGGTTCTCTCTCTCTCTCTCTCTCTCTCTCTCTCTCCCCCCGCTATCTCTCGCACTCCCTGTCTTTCTCTCGCTATCCCGCTCTCTCATTTCCACTACATTTCGAACGAAATTAAAAGTTGCTCGGTGAGTTGGAGTCTGAAATCTTCACCCCCGATCGCTTCTGGGGAAATATATTAAAGGAGCCGACCCCTTGGGGGGTATGCGATGAGGATAATGAATTGGCCACTTCTCCCCCATTCCCCCTTCCAAAGCTTCATCCCCAGGATTACGCGCTGCACCAAATTACGACCCCATCACAGAGTTGGCACCGCTCTGAAACGACCTGATGTTATCTCTACTTTTCTTGTGGCTGACTACTTCCCACGAATTCTTGCCTTCCAGGTGCCTTTAAAGTTTAGTAGATTTTAACGATTTTTGGCAAAGGCAAGCTAGCAGAGATCATTTGGGAATGGAAGGGGCAGGCTAGCAGAGATCATTTGGGAATGGAAGGGGCAGGCTAGCAGAGATCATTTGGGAATGGGAGGGGCAGGCTAGCAGAGATCATTTGGGAATGGGAGGGGCAGGCTAGCAGAGATCATTTGGGAATGGAAGGGGCAGGCTAGCAGAGATCATTTGGGAATGGGAGGGGCAGGCTAGCAGAGATCACTTGGGAATGGGAGGGCAGGCTAGCAGAGATCATTTGGGAATGGAAGGGCAGGCTAGCAGAGATCATTTGGGAATGGAAGGGGCAGGCTAGCAGAGATCATTTGGGAATGGAAGGGCAGGCTAGCAGAGATCAAATGCGGAATCGGAGGGCAGGCTAGCAGAGATCATTTGGGAATGGAGGGGCAGGCTAGCAGAGATCATTTGGGAATGGAACGGGCAGGCTAGCAGAGATCATTTGGGAATGGAAGGGGCAGGCTAGCAGAGATCATTTGGGAATGAAAGGCAGGCTAGCAGAGATCATTTGGGAATGAAAGGGGCAGGCTAGCAGAGATCATTTCAGGAAACTGAAGATTCCTTTGTATTCACTGGGGGGTCTTCAGCCGTTTCGAGGTGTGATGCGGATTTTAGGCACGGGAAGCCGAATAGTAGTTCCCTCTCTCTCTCCCTCTCTGTCTCGCTCTCTCTCTCCCTCTCTCTCTCTCGCTCTCTCTCACCCTATCCGTATGTCCATCCCCCAGAATCCAATCCGTCACTCCCCTTCCTGGCTATCCATGTGTGGGGGCCCCCCTGACGACTCATCCATGATGACCATGCCCTCGGGCTATGCTCTGGGGTGTTAGCTCCCCCTCTTTAGCTTCGAAATCGACAAACTCGACAGCTGGCACGGACACCCCAGTCTCATTTGAATATTCAAAGCAAATTCGGGCTTCCGGGCAGTTTTGGAGCACCAGAAATTGATCCAGAAATGAGCTCGTTTTCCTTAATGATCTCTGCTAGCTCACCATCCTGAAGTTTTTAGTAATATATCTTTTTTTCTCTTTCGTTCTCTCACTCTAGCTGCCCTCCCTTATCAACTTTCCGAAATGATCACTGCTCGCTTGCCTCGCACCTTTCCGTAGCCTGCCAGCTACAATTTCCAGTTCTTTAAGGTTTTTTTAGCTTTTCTTCCGTTTCACCACTCCGAAAGGATCTCTGCGAGCCTGCATTTGAGACAGTTTTCTTCAATTTTTGTCATTCTGGTTTTCAAGACAATTTTGGCAGCAGGATGTGTGAGGTGGGCTAGCCATGTTCCCTTGAGAGGTTGTATCACCTCCGATTCCTGAATTCTGAATTCGCATGACTCACCCCCGATGCCAAAAGCTTTCAGCACCCCCGAAGCCAGACGCGGAGTCAAATTTCGGCACCACTTTGCGAACAAGGGGGGCCCCGATAGGGCCCGCCTCGTTCGCGCACCATTTTGGGGTGAGCGAGAGAGAGAGAGAGCGAGAGAGAGAGAGAGCGAGAGAGAGAGAAGCCTCGAGCACGCCCACCTCGCCTCCTGGGTCGCTCTGAGAGCTTTAGAAAATGCCTACCGCCAGGCATGCTAGCAGATATCATTTGGGAATTTTCATAGGCTGGGCAAGCTAGCAAATGTTCTTTAGAAATTCCCCCCGACTCAAATTTCCCTGAGCACCACTTTGCACGCCAAATCGCGATCCCAAAATCCCGGGGTAAAAAGCCCGAAAAGGGGCTTGCCGGGCACCATTCTGGGCCCCCAGCCAAAACTGGGACCTGAGAGAGAGGCAGAGAGGGAGAGTGAGAGAGAGAGAGAGAGAGAGAGAGAGAGAAGTGGCGAGGAATGGCAAACGAGAGGGCCCAGGCCCCTCTCTCCGCCTGTCTTTGGTTGTGGGCCCTTTCAAGAGTGCTGTGGCCCCCAGAGGGACCGTCGATTTGGCGGAGGGCCCTCCATGGGGCCCCGGGGGCCCCCAGTCTCCAAAAGCGGAGACCCAAAGGGTACGCCCCACCCCCCGACGGCTCTGGCATTGATCCCCGGCCTCGGGGCGAATGCTATATAGTGCATGTTGTCTGCCTGTCTGTCTGTTTGTCTGTTTGTCTGTCGATTTTTTTTTGGCTCTGTTTGTCTGTCTGTCCGTTTCGTAGAATGGTATAATTTTACTTCTTGTCGGATTTTTCTTTAGATGCTATTTTGTTTGGTTGTTAATAGCCTTATTTTACGGATTTTTCCGTCTGTTTGTCGATTTCTTGGTCAATTAGTCTGTCGGTTTGTCGGCTTGCGTATTTTTTTATGATTAAAGGGTTATTTAAAGTTCCTTATTCGCCAAATACTTTCCTTTAAGTTCTAGCCAGTAGGAATTTGCATTTCAAGGATTTTTGTCGGTTTGTCTGTCGATTTTATTAGCATTTGTCTGTCCGTCCGTTTTTCGAGCTTGAATTTGCTGTTTTTCGGGTTGTTACCTTTTTATCAGGCTTAAAAGCTTTCTTCTCCATCTCACTCTCACACTCTTCGTTAATCTGCATTTTTCTCGATTTTTCTCTGATCGTTTTTATGCATTTCTTTGCCCTACCTCTTCCGCTTTTCCCTTTTTTTGGCTCATTTTCACCCCTCTAAATCACCAGTGAGATTAATTGCACCCGCCCGGGGGTTTTCCCTCCTTTCTGGGGGTTATTAATGGACTAGAAATCAAAGAACCGACCCCTGGCAAATAACCAAAAATATTTCTACACTGTTGCAAGCTTGAACTTCAAATTAAGGCCTTTAGGTTGATGAAATTGCGCAGTAGGTCATGTATGCAGATTCAAATTACGCCAATAATTTTCCTGTGACTGCTTGGCTTCTCCGGCAAAGCTTTTATATAAAAGGGAGATCATAAATAATTCGGCCTGCATGATGCGATTGAACGATCTTTCTTGATGCTAAAAATTCAGTATTGACACTTTTTTATAGGATTTATATTGTCATTTATTTACACTGTTATTGACACTTTTTACTTTAATAAATCATCAAATCTTTGTATATACAGGCCTCAAGGGATCTTCGCTAGTTTGCCCAGTATTTTTAGCGATAAGAACTGGCCCGTGAAAAGCTCGTTAACTTCTTAAAATGCCTGTACTTTATTTGTACTGGAAATTCTAAAAAAATTAGTGCGGTCAAAATACGAATGTTCACACATCAGTTTTTTCATTGCATCCGGTTGCATTTCCAGTCGCTTTTCCAATTAATCCCAACGCTAAATTCACCTGCCGCGCACTTTTCCTTCAATTTGAGACATTGCCAATGGGTTTTGATGCCCTGGATTAGTGCGTCTGTCTGGTTTTCTTGCTAATCCTGTGAATTTTGGTGGTGCTTTAGCCACTTTTTGGGTTTCCGAGAATCGGAGATCCTCTCAAAAAACCTTTTCTGAATTTTTAAAAGAAATTTACGATTTTAAAGGAACTGAGAAGCGTGAGAACGACCCCATCGATATATCTACGTCTAGACAGCTACGCGACGCGCCAAAACACGCAACGAAGAGCGTTGCTTTTTTTGGCCACGATGATTTCTGCCCCGCTCTACAAAAATAAAATCTATACGTGTTTTGCCACGTCGCGTAGCTGTCTAGGCCTAATCGATAGAAGGGGTCGATTCTGCCCTATATGATGCCTTTAAACAGCGCTTTAATTGATTAGAATCTTTCGAACTGTCGCTCCCTATCTCTCTCTTCATAGCTCTCTCTCTCTCTTTCTCTCTACAGCTCTTTCTTTCTCTCTCTCTCTCTCTCTCTCCCTCTCTCTCTCTCTTCTGTTCAAGAAATACCCAAGGACATCTATTCTCCATTTTTTTCTGGGAAATCCAAATCTGAACGCTCTTCTTTTGCTTCTCAAGCCAGTCATTTTTCTCCTGAAAACCCGTTCCTTGCGCCCTCAAAATCCAATTTGCAGCACGGCCCTCCGGCGGCCATGGACGGCCCATCCTCGTCCACAGCAGCCGGTCAGTTTTTGGATTTTGCATTTTCAAGCAACAGGGAGGGCTGAAACACAAAAACCTAAGCCTAAGCATGCCTCAGCCTAAGCCAAGCCTAAGCCAAAGCCTTCGCCCAAGCCGAAGCCAAAACCTAAGCCAAACCTAAGCCTAAGCATGAGCCAAGGCCTAAGCCTAAAACCTAAGCAGCACAACGGAACCCTAAGTCTAAGCCTAAAAACTAACAAGGAGACGTTTTTGAGTGTGGTCGGGACTTTGGCACGGGACCAAGCCTATCTTGTGCAGAATTTTACGCTGATTCCGAATATGTTAACCGTTTTTGCGGAATAGCCATTTCTCGAAAGTTATGAACGATTTAAACCTCAAAACAGCCCAAAATCGGCTACTTTCGATAGTCATAAAAGGCTTCGGAATAGGTTTTAGACAAAACTTGAGTGTGCATCTTGTTCAGAAAAAATTCTCTATAAAATCGTTCATAACTTTCGAGAAATGGCTATTCCGCAAAAACGGTTAACATATTCGGAATCAGCGTAAAATTCTGCACAAGATAGGCTTGGTCCCGTGCCAAAGTCCCGACGACACTCAAAAACGTCTCCTTGTATGCTTAAGCTGAACCCGGACTTGGATCATGCCAAAGCCAAACTTAAGTCAGCTTAAAAGCTTGGTACTAGCAAGACAAGTTCCAGAATGCTCAAAACGTCGATTTCTGGCTTGTTGTTGCCTTTAACTTTTTTTAAAGCTACTCGAGGCATTAATGACTAACAATCACGGTTTTCGCTTTCTTGGCTTTACTAAGCGTTTAGGAGGGTCTTAAAAGGCCGTTTGCGAGCCAACCGAACAGAGGCTGGCACAGCATTTTTTCGATCCGGTTTTTTCGACGCCATGTGAAAGAGCATGGTTGAATTAGTAGGACTGCATGGTTTTTAGATTTTTAAAAGTTCATTTTTGGGGTTTAAATGACCGTTAAAGTCGTGCACCCCAAAAAATTATCTTTGAAGTTACTTAACCAAATTTGCTGAAAATTAGTGTCCATACCTAATTTGGCGCAGGGATCATTTTTCTAATCATTGCCAACCCAAAATCAAAAATTTTCGATTTTTTAGAGTGTTGCCTGTAACGTAAAATAACATGAAAGATGCGCAAAAATTTTCTGCATCGAGTGTTGTCTTTTCTAGAGTGCAGTGAACACTCTAAAAACTACAAAAACGGCCTTGATTCCAGCCAAAAATAAAAAATTTGATCAGGTGTGGAGGGAAAAGCATAGATTTGTATCTACTGCCCAAATCACGTGAATGCAAAAGAGCAAAAGAAATTCGGCTTCTAAGAGGAGGCTGGAATTGAACTCGGGTCGTTCGCCTGGGAGGCGGCGGCGCCCTCTAGTGGCTGTCCCCAGTGCCCCCCAGGCGAGCCATCGCGAGTTCGATTCCAGTAACTCGTTAGATTCTCTTAGAAAAGGAATTTATTTTTCCGCTTTTTGTATTAGGTCGGGAGTTATCTCAAGAAGGCATGCATAAGTCTGTTTTCTATAATACGCAGGCGTCTTCGACGTACAGGGCTACTTTCACATTTAAGAAACTATTATTTTTGCAATTTTTAGAGTGTTCACTGCACTCTAGAAAAACAACACTCGATGCAGAAAATTTTTGCGCACCTTTCTATGTTATTTTCACGTTACAGGCAACACTCTAAAAAATAGAAAATTTTGAAAAACTGTTCTGAGTACGCGAGATTCCTATGTTTCGGTGATTTTCGGGCTTGGCAATGGATTAGAAAATGATCCCTGCGCCAAATTAGGTATGGACACTAATTTTCAGCAAATTTGGTTAAGTAACTTCAAAGATAATTTTTTGGGGTGAACGACTTTAACGGTCATTTAAACCCCAAAAATGAACTTTTAAAAATCTAAAAACCATGCAGTCCTACTAATTCAACCATGCTCTTTCACATGGCGTCGAAAAAAAAGGGTCGCAAAAAACTGTGCCAAGCCTTAAGGGGGTCTGTTCGAGTGACCCGCGGATGGTCTTTTAAATCCCTTCTACTCGAGCTCATGCTCATTTTCAGGCGGCCTACCCGAGGAGATCTACCGTCAGATCCGGGCCGTTGACCAGGCCTCTTCCACACTCACCAGGGGGGCCCTACTCGGATTGTCGGCGCGAATACTGGATCGGTGAGTTTTTTTAAGGGACCAGGACGACAAATCTATAGAAAAATAACGTTTATTTTTACTTTCATTGATTTTTCTAAAAATTATCTTTCAAAAATTCGGTTCTAAAAATCACAATTTTCTGGTTTTTGACGCGTTTTTAAAATGTTTCGTAGTTTTATAGTATTTCCCGAGAGTTTCCGCTTCTTAAAAAATTCCACAAAGATTTGACCGAACCATTTTTGCCAAAAAAGTGTCTTAAAACTTTTTGACAGCTAGAATCAATTTTTTACGTTTTTTTTTCGCGCGTTTTTATGCTGTTCGAAGTCTTTGTAAATTTGTATGAACCTTCCTCAAGGATCCCCGGCCAGCCTGCCCACCCTACCGCTTCCCCCAAAATTCCTCACGAAGCCCATAAAGCATCCGGGGCCATACGGGTCCTGGCCTCCGGGGGCACCTCACCCTATAATCCCCCAACGGGCCGCGCTCAAATTCCGATCTTCAGTGGCTAAATTCCGATCTTTACTATGAACGTTGTTTGGATTGAATCGTACTTACCGTATAGTTTTTATAATGGTCTAGAAACCGCTAGAGTCGAACTTTTACATCGACTGGAATTCGGTTCCGCGATAACCTAAAATTCGAGGGAGAGAGAGAGAGAGAGAGAGAGAGAGAGAGAGAGAGAGAGAGAGAGAAAGAGAGGAGAGAAAGAGAAGAGAGAGAGAGAGAGAGAGAGAGAGAGAGAGAAAGAGAAAAGAGAGAAAGTGAGAGTGAGAGAAAGAGAGAGAGAGAGAGAGGAAAGAGAAAAGAGAGAAAGTGAGAGTGAGAGATAGAAAGTAAAAGAGATAGCCAGTAAAGCAGAGATTTAACCCCGCATCGGCCTTCTCGCGACGCAAAAAAGCTATTTTTGGTTTTACGGGGTCTCGCGTTTTTGGCGAGACCCAGCCGATGTGAGGGGTAGATTTCTACGCTTCCCAGTCCCTTTACTTGTAAATTATTCCCCTCAATTCTCCACTTCCAGATCCGAATTCCGCGCCCCACAAACCGGCGAGGTGTTCGTCGTCCAGCTCGTCGAGGTCATCAAGAAGCCCGGCCAGTCGTTGGGATTGTTTTTAAGGTGAGGAGTGGTTTATCGTATCGTATGTCATGCATGGAAAATCCCGTCATTTCTTTGTATCATTAATGCTTGATTAAATGATCTGAAAAAATTTTGGTTTTTTAGAGAGGGCAATGGGATCGACCGAAGTTCGGGCGTCTTCGTCAGCCGGCTCGCGGACAACTCGGAGTTGGCAAAGTGAGTCTTTACATTGTTGCGCAGATACCCTCTTTGCTCTATGGCAAGCTAGCCGAGATTTTTTGGGAAAGGCTAGGCTAGCAGATATTCTTTAGGAAAGGGCAGACTAGCACAGATTCTTCGGGAAACGACCGGCGGCTTTAGGAAAAGCCCGGCTTGTAGAACTATTTAGGAAAGGCCGGCTAGCAGAGGTTCTTTAGGAAAAGTCAGACTTTAGGAAAACAATTTATTTGGCCATTTCTAGAAAGATTTTGCGGAAAAAAAAACTATTTTTCGGGTTCTCAGATCTCATGACACCCTTCTAAAATCGATGGATTAGCCTTGAACGTACATTTAGAAGCAAAAACACCCATGAAACATCAAAATCCTTCTATTTTTCAGAGCCGAAGACCTCGTACGTTCCGGGGATGAGGTGCTGAGCATCAACAATGTCGAGGTGTCGACCATGTTGATAGATGACGTTGTTTTAATACTCAGCATCCCGAGGAGACTGCTGTTGAGGATAAAGTCTGTTACTTTTGGAAGATCTTACGGTAATATGTTGTTTTTCAGGTTCAACAAAAATCGTAGAGAACGAGGCGCTTCCTCTAGGCAACCGGCTGACCGGCCTGTTGTGGTTTTTCATAAGGTAAGTGACCATTTTTGTTTCTGCAATTTCAAGTGGTAGCAAAGGGACAAATCGTCCTCTAATAGATTAGGACATTCCACTAAATGCATCAGCGTTCCGCGTCATTTTAGTGACCTAGTCGAGACCTAGTTGATAGGAAGGAGTCGAATTTCGGAGCTTCCAGAGTTTTTAAGGTCTTTTTCTGATATTTTTCTACCGTTGCGGACTAGTAACGGCAGAAAATTGACCTCGAATCGACTAGGTCTAGGCGACTACGCGACATTCCAAAAGACGCATTGTCGTTCTGCCTCTTCGTCGAGACCTAGTCGATGGGATCGGGTCGATTCTCGAGCTTTCCAGACCTTTGAGATCTATTTTGCGCATTTTTACATGAATTACGTTCCATTACAGTACGAAGAACGACCGGTAGGAGAGCCGGCGCCCTGCTCTTTATTATCGCAACCCACCTCGACGGCAGATACCTGGTTAGGCAAGAGGGCGAGGCAACAGACGCAGGTTAGTTTTTATGGAAATGTTGGTAAATCTCTCTCTCTCATTCTCTCTCTCTCTCACTCTCTCTCTCTCCCTCGCTTTCTCTGTCTCCTCTCTCTCTCTCTCCTCTCTCTCTCTCTCTCGCTCTCCTGTCTTCCTCCATTTGTTAAATTCAGTTTACGAGACTGTTTCTTAAATCTTGCTATTTTTTGCAATTTCCATTCCCTCTAAAAAAATAGGCCGCGACCCCACACGGCAATAAAAAATGCCGCGAGGAAAAATTCGAGCTCACACGCGCGCCTCGAGCAATTTTAGATGCCCGTTTTTCTTTTTTAGGCGAGAGAGAGCGTAAGAGAGAGACAGAGAAAGAGCGAGCAACGAAAGAACAAAAGAGCAAAGATATCCCGCGTATAGCCCGGGGCTCCATTCCGCGGCAGTCCTTTTTCCATTCTCCGAGTAGGAGGGCCCCTCCCTTTTCTCTTTCTCGATCTCCCGGCTGGGCCCAATTACGAGACCTCCTCCTCCTTCTTCTCCTTCTCCGCTTCTTCTTCTGCTGCTCCCCGCGATCCGCCCCATTTTCCACACGCCGCGCCTCCTCGCGCCGAGTAGGGTGGCCGAGGGGGCCATATACCCTAGTGCCCTCGGACTGGGCAACTTTTTTTGAGCTTGAGGTGCTTTTTTTGAGTTTCAGGTTGTCTATCGGACCTCTGCTAGTTGCCCCCGTTCCAAAAAATCCCTGCTAGTTTCCCGGGTCCAAAAATCTCTGCTACATAGTTTCTCCAGTTTCTTAGAATTTTTTCCTGCTCGCGGCGATTCCTAAAGGACCTCTGCTAGATCTCCGATTCTAAAGAGTCTCCGCTAGTTTCCTGAGTTCCTAAAGGATCTTTGCTAGTTTCCCGGGTTTCTAAAGAATCTTTGCTAGTTACCCTGATTCTTAGAGAACCTCTGCTAGTCGCTCCGATTCCGGAAAAACCCCCGCTGGTTGGCCCGTGAAAAAGAAACTCTGGTAGTTGACCCAATTCCTAAATGTTTCACGAATATTTGCTAGCTTCTTCTTCCTCAAGATGCCTTGCTCGTTGCCCCGGTTCTTTAAGATTCTCTGCTACCTGCCCCAATCACCAAAGAACCCCTGCTCGCTTTCACTCAAGCGCCCCTTGGAAAGTCTTGAGTTTCGAATCGGACTCCTCAAGGATCTTTGCCTGTTTGCCTTTTCTCCAGTCGTTTTTATTTCAATTTAAGCTGAAACTGGAAATACCATTTTTTTTCTTTGAATTCACCTGCCCCAAGGCTGGGCCCTCTTCTTGAATGCCGAGAGTTGTGAGAGTTCAGCAAGGCATCACCGCCCCAATAATTGGATTCGCCAAATTAGTCGCGAGGCCCCACCGAGGCGCTAAGGGTCTCTCCCGCGACTTTTCACTTCGGAAAACTTGCCCAGGAAGCTGGGTCTTGAATTTTCGATTTAACTATATTCATTTTAACCTCCGAAATTTATATAAGCAATCAGGCGCGCAACTTCAAGCCTTAAAATATTTTTGAGCCATTTTTCCTACTGTCAAGGGACTAGGACGCCAAATTCGACCCCTTCCAACGACTAGGTCTCGACAGCTACGCGACATGCCAAAATACGTGTCACTCTGATCATTAAATTGCTGGAAACGTGTGATTCAATCGGAAATTCAGCAAACTATAACGTGTTTTGGCCGGGAGCGTAACTTTCTAGACCTAGTAGAACTTCGAGGTCGATTTTAACCTTCCTAGGCCCTTTAAAAATCCGTAGGTCAAGTTTTGGGCATCTAAACGCACCTTCCAGCGTTTTTTGGCATAAACTAAAGTTTATTGATGCTTATAAAATCATGTTGACGGGTACTTAGGCGCATTTCGTAGCTGTCGAGACCTAGTCGATGGCAGGGGTCGATTGTACGCTTTGCAGGCCCTTCAATTCTTAGGTGACTACAAAAAACGTCAAAAATACCTTAGAAAAACCCTCACCTTCCCAGAATTACCTCTCCTAGTCCCCGGATGCCCCGGAAATCCGGCCCGGAAAAGCCGGGGGCAGGCCACCGTTCCGGCGTTTGATTTGGAGATTGGCGACAGCAAAACCCCACCCAGAATTCTTAGAAAATAGATAACGGAGAATAGCAGATTTTCTGAGCTTTTCTGCGCCCCTGGGCCCTCGATTCCGGGCCGTTCGGGGCCTTTTTGGCCTTTTTTAGCTGGCCACGGCATTGGTTTCCCATCCCTTTGCCCGGGGGCCCATATATATTGGTTTTTTGCCATTCAACCCGCTGCTCTCTCTTCTCTCTCTCGCTCTCGCTCTCTCTCTCTCTCTCTCTCTCTCTCTCGCCTCCATAGATGGCCTAGACTCGCACGCCCCGAAGGCTTTAGTTTCCACGGTCTTCCCTCTAGTTTTCCGGGAACCCGGATAGGGGTCCCATTTCATCCGGTCGTTTCCGGTGAACCCTTGAACTCCGGGGAAATAAAACGGGGTTTTGCGTTTCTATTTGGCTTACCGGGCGTTTTAAAGGGACTAGGAAGCGTGAGAATCGACCCCTGTCATCGCCTAGGTCTGGACAGCTACGATATGCTCTAAAAGGCGTTTCTGGGTGTCTCGCGTAGTTGTCTTGGCCTAATGGATTTTGGAGGTAGATTCTGACCTTCCTACCTCTTTTCAGGGGATTACAAAGTTTCCTAAAAGATCTCTGCTAGCCTCCCCAATATGGACGAGACTGCCTCAACTTGCAGAGCTTAAAGAACAGCAAATGCCTCTGCCTTGAAAATTAATGTCCGGTCACCATCCCTTTAAAAGCCGCTAGTGTGTGGGCATCGGCTGAGGCGTAGGCTTAGGCTTAGGCTTAGGCTTAGGCTAGGCTTAGGCTTAGGCTTAGGCATAGGCTTAGGCTTAGGCTTAGGTTAGGCTGGGGCTTAGGCTTAGGCTTAGGCTTAGGGTTAGGCTGAGGCTTAGGCTGAGGCTTAGGTCCAGAACTAGTCCATCTCCTTGTTCCACTGCTCCCCGCAGCCGTTCCGCTTTTTACTACTTTTGCCTTTTCCCGTTGGCTAAAGCCGCGCATGGATGCGCTCGTCCCGTCCCCCCATTGCCGACTAGGCGAGTGGGGGTGGGGGCTGATAAACAGATTCTTCATGGCTTCCTGGGGTCGCTCTCTCTTTCTCTCTCACTCTCTCACTCTCTCTCTCTCTCTCTCTCTCTCTCTCTTCGCCAGCTTCCCGTTTTTCCGGGGGCCCCGGAGGGAGAATTCGCGCTTTGTCACACCCTAAAGCTGCTGGGAGGTTGAACGGATATACTTTTCTAGGCCTGGCTGGGTCTCAAGCTCATGCTGAGGTTTGGCTTAGGTTTGGATTAGGCTTAGTCGTTGCATAAGCTTAGGCTCCGTGACGATTATGTTTTTCCTACTTCCGGTTTTTAGGCGCTTTTAAAGCGATGGTGACAGCGTCAGAGAGACACAGAGAGAGAGGAGATCAATCTCTATCCGCTTAGCCAAGAAAAGCCCTATATACCCTGCAACTCTCCGTTCCTTTTGGCATGTCCCCGGCTTCGATTTGCATAATTTGAGCACGAGGGAGAGAAGCCTGGGTCTCTAATCAAATCCAGGTCTCTTGAGGAGGAGAGAGAGAGAGAACGAGAGAGAGAGAGAGAGAGAGAGAGAGAGAGGGGGGGGAACGAGAGAGCGAGAGGACTCTCTCTGCAGACCGGCCTGGGTGGCACTCACCTCTTCCTTTTCTCCGTTTTTTTTTCATGCTCTCTAACTTTTCTCACTCTCTAGCACGCCCGGCACTTTAAAAAATTTTTATCTACTATTTCAAATCATTTCACTTTCGTTTGAAATTTCAGTCATTTTATGCCCTTTTTCAGGAAATGCAGCGCAGCGGCATCGGCACCTACGGCGGGATGAACGCCAATAATGATCCGCATTCCCCTTATGGAGCAAGATATCCACCGGGTGAGTGAGGGAAGCCTAGCAGAGACCATTTGACATTCTTCCAAGTTCTTTTAAAGAGGCTAACAAGCGCGAATATCGACCCCTCACGTTGACTAGGTCTGGACTGCCACGTTATACTCAAAAACAGGAAAACTTTCATTTCTAAATTTTGGCATATTCCTCGCACAACTCTACACCTGACTGGCTTTTAAAGGAGCCAGGAAACGCCAAAATCTACCCCGTTCCTAGACTAGGTCTAGATAGTCATCGGGAATTCCAAAAACCCAGCAAATCCCGATTTTTGTCATATCTTTAAGCCATGAAAAGCTATAAAAATGTCATTGTCACGATTTTGGCGTGTCGTGTGGGTGTCTAGACCTAGTCGGTTGAAAGGGGTCGATCCTTGCGCTTCCCAGTCCCTTTAAAGCGCCTATAATCCATTTTTTTTGTAGGCTCCCACTCCCAACAAATGACGCCCCGCCAGAATATGCCAATAAATGGTGATCTACCTGGACGATCGTCACAAAGGTATCGTAATTATGTAGTAACTACAAGAAAATATATAAAGAGATATTATATTATATATATTAAGATAAAAATATTATTTTAAGATCTATTAAGATAAAAATTCATATCAATTACGCCCATCTTTCCAGATTTTCCGATCCAGACCCCCTGGATACGGTATCGAGAACGGCGCGCGTGATTCCTTCGAAAATCTGCTCAACCTCGATGAGGAGAACAGACAGCTTCGGAACGCAGTCGATCAATACTGTAAGTTATCAATTTGCGGCAGGGCCGATAATTTTTATGGCGCATTAATGGCGAATACTTCCCAATTATTTATTTATTTATTTGCGCAACGAGGCGCCATTGCACATGCAATGAGTCACAGTATAGGGGAAAGATGTCCCGGAAAATGTGGGGCTTAAAGGAAGGAAGGATTTTGGGGATGAATGGATGGGTGGACGGGAGGTGGGAGGGGCAAAGAGGGGGAGAGAAAAAAAAAATGTAAAATTTTTGGAGGCTAAAGATGGTGTTGGGGCAGGGGTACTCAGTGAAGTGGTGTGAGAATCGGATGGTAGATATAGACACGGGTCTGTACCCGACACTCCAACTCCCTACCAAACCGTGCACAATACTGAGGGCGGAGCCGGCTGCGGTTTGGACGTACGCCCGGAGTACGGAACGCTACGTAAGTGCTCGGTGGGAGTGTTTCGGAGTGGTGTCAATCTTGGCCTGTCGATTTCGCTACCAAAAAATGGATTAAGAGCCCTGTGTGCACCGATCAAGACAACGGCAGAGTAAACAAACAGCATGGCAAAACCAAGAACCCTTGAGGCTACAAGACAAGACCAGACGGCAAGCGGCAATCAGCAAGCGGCAAGACAAACGACATCGGCAATGTTGTGTACGATCAAATGGGGAACTATGTTTGATAGTTTTCTTTCGACGAGTCGCAGGGCGGTGGTGCTGCCGACGGAGAGGAGGGTGGTGGTTGGCGGGTCTCGTGGGCGAACCAAAGCTATGGAGCAGTAGGGAAGGCTGCAGGCAGGTGGAGATGATGGGAGATGACGGCTCGGAGGACTCAAAACTGCAAAAAGAAAGGGCCGCCGGAGCGGATATAGCAAAACAATGTTGTCAGCAGAGAAAATGGAAGGGATAGGAAATTTAGAGCTTGAGAACCCTAGATAGATCTAGCTTTAACAAATCCTTGCGAAAAGACTTTACATCACGAGAGTAAAGTAGTTTTTGTGGTAATAAATTCATCCAGCGGGCTATTCTAATAGTGAATGAGGTCTTCCTTGCTTCAGTGCGAGCATGGGGGATGTTGAGCAAGAGTTTCTTGTTTCTACCTGTACCGATTCTAAACGTAAAGCACTTTTGCCTGGCGATATTGCATTTACCATGAAGAATCTTAAAACCCAGACATAGATCGGAAATGATCCTTCTATGATGCATAGTGGTAAGCCCAAGGAACTCGCAGCGTTTGTGATATGGTAGAGGGGGGATATGACATCGACGAAAGACCACTTTGCTAAAGGTTTTTTGGATGCGCTCGAATTTTTCGATCCAGGTTTCGAATTTTTCGATCCAGGTTTCGAATTTTTCGATCCAGGTTAATTTTTCGATCCAGGTTTCTCTGATTCTTCAAGATTATTCTCTGCTATCCTCCCATTTCAGGGTCTGACCCTCCCCCGCTCCTCTACAGCCGTTCCTCCCCCAGATCCGTTGAGGGATTCGATGCACGATCCCTACAGGTCAGTTGCAGAGGGAGAGAGAGAGAAAGAGAGAGAGAGAGAGAGAGAGAGAGAGAGAGGAGAGTGAGAGATGAACAGAGATATGCAGAGAGAGCGAGAGTGAGAGAGAGATAGACCGAGAGTTAGAGATCGAGGGAGCTAAAGTGAGCGAGGGAAGCGGCGACCTTATCGTTGTTTCAGAGATCCCCGAGAAGCAATGTCTGCACGCGAGCCATTAATGCGTGCTGGCGGGATGTCGCCGACGATGAGCCGATTGGCCCGACAACCCCTGCCGACCAGTACCTACGACACGCGGAGCAACAGCTTGCCGAGGAGGAGGTGAGTTGGAGCATCAGTTTTGCTTGCAAGGTCACCAAAGCTGAGCCTCAGCCTAAGCTGAGTCTAAGCCTGGAAACAGATGAAATTAAATGCAACGAGCGTGTGACTATTACTGAATTCAGAGCGGTCTCGGGCCCGCGGAACGTTAAATGGCGACCCGACGTCGTGGCCGACCTCGGCGAGGAGTCCGACGGCGCGACGTCTGCTCCAGAATTTGGCGGCTACTCGACGAGATATTCGAATCGTGAGTTGTTGTTGTTTGTAGCTTAGATTTTTCAAACCGTAACTGCTGGCTGACACCATCCCCTTAAAATAAATTTTGTTTCCTGGTAGGATCTATTTCGTTATAGCTTGATTCCTCTCTCTCTCTCGCTCTAGCTGTCTCTCTCGCTTGCTCTTTCCCTGGCTCTAATTATGAGCGATAGATATAGAAAGCGAGAGAGAGAAAGAGGGAGAGAGAGGAGAGAGATATGGGGACAGAGACAGAGAGCGAGGAGAAATATTCGAACTCTCCTGTCTCAGCCCCTCAAGTCTCAGCCCGTCTGCCATTTTTTTTGGAACCGACTCTCGTTCGAAATTTTGCCTTTTTACCTCCCGCAAGTGTCCTGGAGGCGGCTATTTTGCGCCACGAAATGGGCAAAAGCCATTTTGTCTTCATCCTCCCCGCTCTCCGTCCTGTGTTTCCGGCCGGAATGAGGCGGCTAAATGAATGGCGCCCGCCAAGGGCCCCATTCCGACCCGATGCCCTAATCTTTTGTGGCAGATGGCGCTTTTGCTGTGGCCATCGAGGGGGTTGAGAAGTTGGGAAGGCTGCGTTGTGGTTTGATTCTAGGGACCTGAAAATGGCTTAAGAAATCGTGACTTGCCGATTCCTTGTAAAAATTTCGGTATCGCTATCCTGGAGAGGGAGAGGGAGAGCGAGAGAGAAAGATAGAGAGAGAGAGAGAGAGAGAGAGAGAGAGAGAGAAAGAAAGGGAGTGAAAGAAAGTTAGAGCGAGCGAGAGCGAAAGACAAATAGCCAGTGAGTGAGCAAGAGCTTTCTAAAGGTCGTCAAACTCCCCCCAAAAACCCAGTGAAGAATCCATGCTTCAAGCTAGAAAAAATGGCCCACCAGCTGGGAGGTATTTTCGGAGGGAAAGATAAATCTGAACCACATGTGCGTACTTAGGGGTCGGATGGATAGTACGAGCAAAAATACGTTGGCCATCAGGGGTAGATAGAAAAAATTAGTAATGACAGCAACACAGGCTAAATACCGCATTTCAGCCCTGCGACTGGCGAATGGAGGCGTCGGACGGACGGTAAATGACCTATTTTCCGGTGGTGAACATCGACACTGGGCCGATCTGAGACAGGTTCGTTTCTTAATATTTTTATAGAACTTTTGATAACGCTAGCCATTATGCGAAAATTCTTGAATAAATAAAGCTATCTTTCGATTTTTAGATTTTTTATTTTTCTTGATTCGGACTTTTGGTTAGCTTCTTCTTAATCCTCTACTTTCTAACTGTCGAGTTCTAAGCTTAAGATGGAACGTTTGCAGTCGCAACTCCAAAACGCGTACCCGAACCCGCAGATCTTCCCCGGGCAAAACTACCAGAATATACAGCTGACGACGCCTGGGTATGCCGTGCAGGGGAATAATCAGATGGGGAGAAATACGAGGTAAGAACTCGTTCTTTCTCACTCCCTCTCTCTTTCTCTCACTTCACTCTCTCAATCTCGCATCGTTCTCTCTCTCTATCTATCTCTATGTCTCTCGATGTCTCTCTCAGTCTCTCTATATCTCTCTGTCTCTCTCTCTCTCTCTTTGCTCTCTCTCGAAACTGCCGCCCTTTAAAGGGACTAGAAAGCGCGAGACCACCCTCCCAACGACTAGGTCTCGACAGCTACCAGAGACACCAAACCGAAGTGTTGGGAGCATCACGTCTAGACCTAGTCGGATCAATAGATCGATTTTTAGCCTCCCAGTACCTTTAAAACGTCCATACACCTTGCCCGCTTACCTTTTCTAACCGAGAATCCTTTTAGGTGGTCCCAACCCGCCGACCTTCGTGGCGGCACCCGCTCTTGCTCCCTTCCTAGCAGGAGCCTGGTCGCCAGTTCGTTGGTCGGAAGCCCGCAACCGATGCGACGAGAACCGAATCCATTGGATAGGTTGGTAGTTGGCACTGTCGCCTTAGGAACGAATTCAGGTATCACGTAAGTCCCCTGATGAATCGGAGAGCGCCGCTTCGGGCTGCGGGGCCAGGGATAAACGTCGATCGGCTGAACGTGGACTCGTTAACCGGGATTTTGTTTGTGCAGGTGAGGGAGACAGAGAAGAGAGAGAGAGAGAGAGAGAGAGAGAGAGACGTACAGGCTAGCAGAGATCATTTGGGAATGGAAGGGGCAGGCTAGCAGAGATCATTTGGGAATGGAAGGAGCCGGCTAGCAGAGAATATTCATTCCTTTCCAGATCCTAGAAGGGCGAGGCCTGAAAATCCCGGACAAGCAGCGAGCCGTCACCGAGGAGATGTACTGCGTCTTGGAGGTGGACGAGTGCCATCGGGCGCGAACCGGCGTCTCGACCAGCGAGCAGCGCTACAGGTGGAAGGAGACGTTCCACATCGACGTCTTCAACGCCACGACGACGCACTTTTTCATCTACAGCTGGCACCCGCAGTTTAGGTCGGGATTTTCAGCCATTTTGGCTGTTTTTCAAAGGGTTGAGAAGCAAAATATGGTCTGGTCATAGTAGAGCGTTTAAATACAAATTACAGTACCAATTTCAGGCATAAACTCTGCCATAAAGGGTCATTGAAACTGCTCGAAGCATTCGTCGTGGATCAGCTCAACGGAGATCGGATTTTCGCGTTGTCGCTGGAGCCGAGGGGGCAGTTGATTGTTCGAATCGGTGAGTCAGGAGGAGAGGGAGGGAGAGAGAGAAAGAGAGAGAGAGAGAGAGAGAGAAGAGAGAGAAAGAGCGAGGGAGAGAGAGTGAGAGAGAGAAAGAGAAAGAGGTCCATTGATTTGCCAGCCTTACTAATGCCCATTTTCAGGCTTCCACGACCTCGACACGGTCTTCCGACGTCAAGTCAGCACTCGTAGCGATGCGTAGGTCACTTTCATAAGTGTCGAACTCAATTTTTAGGGTCTTTGGAGTCCCACTCTCCCGCCTTTGTCAGCGAGATCGTCGAGAAACCCCGATCGTGCTCTCCCGCCTTATCCAGGAGCTCGAGCGCCGCGGTGTTGACTACAATGGGCTGTATATTCGTAAGTTTCTCTCTGTCTCTCTCCCTCTCTCTCTCCCTCTCTCTTTCTCTCTCTGTCTTTCACTCTCGCTCTTTCAAGACATGTTCAAATATTTTAAACCATGTTTCAGTGTGTGGATCCTTGGAAAAGAAGCGGATGCTGCGAGACGAACTCGAGTGCTCGCCACTTGGCACTGATTTGAGCATCGACGCTGTGCCGGACACGAACGTGCTGGCATGTCTGATAAAGGTATAAGAGATTAAGCGGGGGCACCAAGACCGTTGCATCAAGTTCAAGCAGTTCATCAGCAGAAGTTCGAGCATTTGCGTAAAGCTCAATCTTTGGAAAACCAAATTCGAGTCGTTCAAAAGGTTGAGATCGAGCTCACTATCATTTTCAGGATTTCCTCCGTGAGATGCCGGAACCACTGGTTCCGCTCCAGATCCACTCCATGCTTCTCGATGCCGCGGCAGTGATGAGACCAAACGACGTGCAGGATACCCGGAATTTGGTGTTGTCTGTAGTCGACTGCCTGCCCTCGGCGAATAAGGTGAATCAAAGAGACAGAGAGAGAGAGAGAGAGAGAGAGAGAGAGTAAGAGAGATAGAGCGAGAGAGAGAGCGAGCGAGAGAGAGAGCTAATTTTTCGTTTCTTCAGAACGCTCTGATCCTGGTGATGGACCATTTGATGCTCTGCCTAGCTTCATCTCCTCACAACGGCCTTTCCCAAGCCAAAATGTCTACCGTATTCGCGCCCCTCCTATTCTGCACCACGGATCCGCCCCTGATTCAGGTAAATCTTGCGAGTTATTTGGCTTTTTTACGCTATTACATAGATTTTTCAGTCATTTTAGCCATAAATTTAGCTGCTAAAGTCTATATAAAATTTTCTATCTTAAAATTTGCTTTTTGAGCTTTGTTAATTTTTTGATATTTTCTGGATTTTTAGCAAATTACAAGTGCAAAAAGCTTTTACTTTTCCCCTGACTTTCCAAGAAAGCTTTCCCCAAAACGCCGCGAGTTCGCAAATTCACGGAAATGATCAGCGATCGGCAAAAAATGCGGGTAGACACCAAAATACCGTACTCACAAAGCACTTTTTGCCACTTTTTATAGATCCCTCGAGATGGGGGATCGTGCATCTTTTCGAAAAGTAGTCCTAGCCCTCGCCATCTTGGGCGCCCAGAAATTTTGAGTCCAGTTTCTCGCGCCGGCACCTACTTTTACCCCCGAACTAATCCCGTGGGTTCAAAAAGCGCGAGTAGGCGAGAGAGAGGGAGAGAGAGAGTGAGAGAGACAGAGAGAGAGAGAGTGTGAGCGAGAGAGACAGAGAGAGGGAGAGAGTGAGTGAGAGAGACGATGAGAGAGAGAGAGATAGCCAGATGCTCGTGATGGTTTCGAAAATCACACAGGTGAGACCGGCGAAAGCGAAAGTGATTGAGGGGCTGATTATTAGCACCCCGCGAAATTTGTGGCCACCACTATCAGCTGATGAAGAAAAGTGGTTGTTTTAACTGAATAATGCATTTTTAATGGGCTGGAAAGCCCCAAAATCGACCCCCGCCTCGACTAGGTCTAGACAACGATGCGACAGGTCTAAAGACGAACAAACAGCTTTGCTTCGCGTTTGACCTCGGTTTGGAACTTTTTATGGCTAACCCGAGCCTAAGCCTAAGCTTAACCTAAGCCTAGCCTAAGCCCAAGCCTAAACAAAGCCCGAGTTAAAGCCTAACCGAAAGCCTAGCCTAAACCTAAGCCTAAGTCTAAGCCCAAGCATAAGCCAAAATTCAAATAAAAATCGACATTTTTAAATTTTGCACCCACCCCTGCCAATCTGTTCAAATCACCCTAGTCGGGCTAGCTCTGCCGGCCCGGCCCTGCCGGTGGTTCCGGTTTATCTGGCCTCGAGATCGAAAGCAGACCCAAAGAAATATAGACACGGAAAAAGAGAGATCCAATAGAAACTCTCCCCTTCTCCACCTCGTCCTGTCGGCTACCTTTTTTCAAAAAAGTCCGCGGCCTAAGTCGGGGGTGGATGGCATCAGCTATCGTTTCTCTCTCTTTCGCTTTCTCTCTCTCTCTCTCTCTCTCTCTCTCTCTCTCTTTCTTTAGTCGACGCCCAAGAGAGTTTCACGCCTTTTCGACCTGTGCTGAACCAGGAAGGGTAGTACTGGCGGCGAGACTCGACGACCCGGAAAAAAAAACAAATTTAGTCAGCTCAAGGTGACTGGCTGATTTGTCGATCGAGAGAAGGTTCTAGACCAGTCTAGGAACATTTGACAAGATAGTTTGGGACCCGGAAGTCGCTATTTCGAAGTAGCTTTTGAAGTCGAGAGCAGTTTGCTTTGGGCGGTTATGCGCATCGCAAAATCCGAAAATCTGCCTAGCTATCGACCAGGGCACCACTGTAACGCGCGTAGACTTGGCTTACGCTTAGTTTTAGTTGGGCTTAGGCTTAGGTTGAGGTTTAGGCTTGATCGAAGCCGTGACCCCAAAATGTACAGCGGCACGCCATCCCCCGAGTGGGTTCCGGGTCCGTAGCCGAACCCGCCACAAATGCACGATACTCGGCTGCACCTTGCTGCTCATAAAAATTCGGGCAGTCGAGTGTTACTGGCAATTGGGTTGGAACGTTCTGTAAGAAAATGAGCGCGTACTGTGTAGTTTCTGGCAGCTGTGGCAAGGCTAGACTGTGTACAGATTGGCTAGGTGCTTCCGATATGGGCTTGGGTTTGAGTGGGGCCTGAAACTTGATCTTAGGCTCAGGCCTAGGCTTAGGCTTAGGCTTAGGCTTAGGCTTAGGCTTAGGCTTAGGCCTGGCCTAGGTTCAGACATAGGCTTGGGCTTAGGCTTGGGCTAGGTTCAAGCATATGCTTTAGTCTTGGCTTCAGCCTGAGCTTGGGCTTAGACCACCTACCGTTCCGAAGAACAATTTTTAAAATAGAGGCAATTCTAACAATTTACAACTCTAAACTACAAAACCCCATTCCAGCCCTCCTACAACGCGGGCGGCGTCATCAAGGAGCAGGTGCGGCCCCTCGACGTCGCCCAGGCGTGCAGCACCCTGCAGCTGCTCTTCGACATGTGGCCAAGCAGAGTCAGTAAGTTGCGCCTTGCATAGGGTAGAGCGGATCTGCCAGGGCTTAACTTAAACTTTTTTTTAAATCCAAAATTCCAATCCCTAACCATAAACTTTAGATGGAGACAGCTCAAGCGGCAGCAGCGCCACGCCGACGCGAGCCTTCGCGTCCTCCTATGCTGCGCTCGCTGCGGAATCCAAGTGTTGAATGAGACCCCGAAACCTTGGATGCTGCTTTACGCTATCGGCGAATTTTTATTGATTTTTCTAATGTAAATTTCTCCCAAAAACCCCCAAAATAATGCTCTCACTTCTCGCCGCCACCTCAGTGATTTGCCCTGCAATTTAATAATTGTTTTCTAGGCTTAAGTAAACGTACGGGTCTATGTGAAATTTTCGAATTTTTCTTGGCTCTCTATTTATTGCCCCCACCGACCCTGTATTATGCGGGTATTTATGTGCAAGCGAAGGATCGGGAAACTCTTTTTTCGAGTTTAGGCTTAAGATTAGACTTAAGCTTAGGTTAGGCTAGCTTAGGCTTAGGCTAGGGGCTTAGCTTGGCTTAGGCTTAGGCTTAGGCTTAGGCTTAGCTTAGGCCTAGGCTTAGGCTTAGGCTTAGGCTTAGGCTTAGGCTTAGGCTTAGGCTTAGGCTTAGGCTTAGGCTTAGGCTTAGGCTTAGGCTGAGGTTTAGGTTTGGGTTTAGCTTAGACTTTGACATCAAACCGGTATTTGACAACTAACAAACCTAAACTTAGAAAATTAAGAGGCTCCTGATCCTGAAAATTAGACATCCCACACTCAACCACCGCCCCCCAACCCTACAAAAAACCGTCTTTCACGTTCTGTTTCCATGATGTTTCCCATCCCCCAGCGTATCCCCGTTTTCGGTAGGAAATCATGTTGAAATCGGCTTCTCGCAATAGCGCGGGACTGCAAAGCGCAAAAACAAGCTGCTCTCTAATGCCTTTCATCGCCCCGACACCACTGCTACACTAAAACCCCACATCCACCTCCTCCCCGGCGAAAGTGTTGCTCGATTTAGAGAAGAGTCGAATATAAATAAAGGATTATCTATTGGAAATAAAAAATACAAAAGCCAAAACACCAAATTGAAGGCAACAGACCGCCGCAGTTGAAAAGTCAGGCCAGTCAGCCTAACAGACTTTACGAGAAATCGTTATACTCTTTTTTCATAGCTATACTCTGATTTTTTGTCGTTAAACTTTAGGATCCATTGGTGATATTAAGTATCTTAAACGACTCTCAGGACTGACGATACAAGTTTGTAAACGCACTTGAGAACAGCCCGTGACTACAAAAATTTTCAAGCCACCTTATGAAAATTACGGCTCTCTCGCCCTCTCTCTCTCTCTCACCGTATCTTTGGCCCTCCATCTCTCTCATGCTTTCTCGTACTCTCAGATGATTCCCGCTTCTATCTCTTTATATCTCTTTATCTCTATGACTATTTCTCGCTCTGCACAACTCTAGGGCTGCTCTCTATTGTAATCAAAATGCTGTGTGATACCCCAAACATTGAGTTTTGTATGTTTATTTTGTACATACACGTTTGCAATAACCGGCAACGAGAATGAGAACCATATGGTGACGGCGACGATGACGAATTACACGCGGTATCCGGAAGCCTCGACCTTAGGGGCCTCAGCAGCAGGTGCGGGCTGCTCAGCGGGGGCGGGAGCCTCCTCCTTGGGGGCCTCGGCAGCGGGTGCCTGGTATCCGGCATCAGGGGGCCGGGGTCTCGGCGGCGGGGCCTCGGGGGGGGGGCTCAGCGGCGGGGGCCTCAGGAGCGGGGGTCTCGGCAGCAGGGGCCTCGGGAGCGGGCGTCTCAGCGGCAGGGGCCTCAGGAGCGGGAGTCTCGGCAGCAGGGGCTTCAGGGGCCGGGGTCTCAGCAGCGGGAGCCTCGGGGGCCGGGGTCTCGGCGGCGGGAGTCACTGGCTCGTCTCCATAGCTGTTGTCCCTCTTGACGACTGGAAACGGAAAAGTTAGGCTATTCTTTTGGCTTAGGCGTAGACAGTCTTTTAGATGGCTTCACGGCTATTTCTAATGGTTACTTTAATTTCCGAAGTACTAAAAGCTCGAAAATGCGCTTCAAAAAGAGATGAAGACGAGCTAAGCCAAAGTCAAAAGTCAAGAAAACTCACGAGAGCGGGCGTTGGCGATGGCGAAAAGAGCCAGCAGGCCGAATAGAAGCTTCATCTCGGTTGAGCCGGTTGAGGCAAGTGCGATAGTACCGGGCAGGCACACGCTTATATACTACACCGGCACTCTTCCGTTATTGCCGTTTCTCGCGGGTATCCCGCTAGAAATCGGCTCATTACAAAAGGAACGCCTTTCTCTCAGGGGCTGGCGGGGGAATTAGAGAGTTCACGATACGGCTTGACGCTTCTCTTTTTAGCCAGACCAGCGGGGGATAGAGCCTCGGGGGGCAACACCAGCAGGGAGCGGCAACACACACCGATCGCTCGAGATTTACGAGATTGCCGGGCGCTTTGTTGATGATCTGGTACGATCGGAGGGGCGACTCGATGGTCAAGTGACCTATGCTCCATTAGTGTGGTATATTTAATACATATTAATTTGGAGTTTTTGATCTTTTTCGGATTTGGATCTATGGGTAAATTCACGGACTTGAACTTGGAAAAGCAATTTTATTGACTTCAGGTAGATCTGGCGGCGGATCTTGGCAGCCGGCCAGGATTTTATAGCCCAGGTTGCCTTAGGTGTCTTTTAGCTTCTTCAATTGTTTTTAGTTCAAGTTCTTGAGGATAGGAAGTTCTGGCTTACGCATCGAAAAAAACAAGGGAAAACGTCAGGTAATTACAAGCTGTGCGCCCGGAACGAAGACGCAATTTTCCCACTTGGTATTACTGTAGAATCTGAGATAACTAAATAGCGTTTTTGAACTCAATAAGTATCGATTAAGTCAAGGTCCGGGCTAAGCCTAAGTCCAAGCACGCGCGCAATCTAAAGGCGCAAAAGGCTTCACCTTTGCCAAGCCCTCAATAGCTTGAATAAGTAACTCTTTTACGTTAAGCTTTATCTTGATTTTGAACCCTTTTGCATTCCGAAAATCCCTTCCAAACTTCAACCCAAACCTCCACCCGAAAATTTAGCAGCACCCTCGTCCTTCGAAAGCCATTCCCAGCTCGCAACTTTTTCTGCCGTACCCATCAAACCCCCCTAGTCGTTTCCGCGGCGCGACGGTCAAGGTTTACAGGGTTGTTTGGGTTGAGGGCTGCTGCAGTGGCCTCGAAAAGCTACCGGATTCCCCCCTGCGATCCTTTCCGGAGAGAGGAGACTCGGCCCATTCGCCCATTCCTTCATTTTGACCACAATGGATATTTTTCTCCGCTCGCTCGGTGTGCGCACACGCGCCGAAGAGGAGAGCCTCCCGTCGCGGCGCCTTGCCCGAAAAAATGCGGCGCGGTCTTACAGGCTAGTGCTAACAGTTTTCCCCCGCCGTCGAGTCGGGACCGCCCCTTGGAATTTCACTTTCGGCGCCCCGACAAGGTCATTCTCGCCGGGGCCGGGGACACTAGCCCGGCGAAGCGGATGAGGTAATTTTTGGAAACCGGCGAGGGATCCGGGTTGCCAGGGTCAGGCTGGTTCGAAAGGAGCAGGTTGATAAAATCGACCGAAATTTGGTGGTGGGGTCGGTATTTCTTGAAAAAGACGATTTTCTTGTTTCGTGTATGGTTTGTTTAGCTTGACCAGCCGCAAGGGGGGAGAGCAGAAAGGGCAGGCTGCCCTCCCCGAAATCCGGCTGCCCCGAAAAAACGTAAGGGAAAAAAATCGTCCGCGCCGCCGCAGCAGTGTTCGAGTTTGACATTTAGGTATGGCTCTCAAAAAGGCGAGTAAAGAAGCACGTTTCGTTTTTGCATAGAGGTGTCTTGATTAATTTTATAAAAAAAAAAACAATAAAATTGTAGTACCGAATTTCATAAAAACTGCAGATTTTATGCCAAATCCGCTTGTTTTGCCTGTTCAAGATAGCAGGGCGACGCTGCTTTTAAGCTTTTTAGGGCATAGTGAATATCGAGCGAGGCAATTTTTAACCAAAAGGCGCTTGTTGGCTCGCCGTTTTGAGAGCTTTCGAATGGCGTCAAAATCATCTCGATCCGAGCTTTCTCGGGACCGCTAGACGGCGTCGATTGTTTTGGGACATAGAAGGCTGCTTCCTCAAGTTACTGCCAACGGCACCAGCACATCATTAAGCTTCTTCTGAAGATCAAGCTCAACTTGTTCACACCGGTTTCACGTGCCAATCACCGTTCGTACAGTACCTGTGCGCTTTTCGTGCTCTTTGCGGCTTCCCCCAGCCCTAGCCAAGGACATATCCCACCTCGCCTCGGTTTCCGATCAGACCCAGCTATCCGGGGAGCATGATGCAAATTTACGGGGAAATCTGATAACCTTTTCGGATGCCTCAATGACGATCCATCATTTCCCCCGGGTTTCGCGATGGCTTTTAGAGGATAGGCCCGGCGAGGATTACTGGTTCGAGGGAAAAGTGATTTTAGTGGGCACGACCCGGCGAGGGAGAGAGAGAAATTTACGAAATCTCGATTATCCCGCGTGGAAAATAACACTAGATTCAAGTGGGATCATGTTAGTGCGAGCTAACCATTCATCAGAGATAGCATTAGGCCGTGAAACTGGGTTCGCCGGGGTTAAACACCTCCAAAAAGGGCAGAAATGAAGTTGTGAAAACTTCGCCTTGTTGAACTAAATAGGCTGCAAAAAATCTCATCTGCACGCCAGGGTATAAAGATTTACACTACCGCCTTCGAAAAGCTAAAATGCAACGAGCAAAACGATCAATTTTACGATTTTAAGTACGGATGCAGTTTATTGATCAAGAACTATGCCCACTCAAAACCCAACTTCACGTTTTATAAACATCTTGCCGGTTTATCAAGGCCGAAGGCGCTGATAGTGTAGAAATCATGCCAGTTACAAGGTAACCTTTATCAAAATTGATCAGCGTTCAAGCTAGCGCCCATCGGCACGGCCTTGTAAAATTAGGTGACTCTCCCGGCGGCCGAGCGACACAGTCTGTACATTGCAACCTGGCGAACAGTTCCGCGTCACTTAGCGCTCAAAGACATCCTGAAAAATGGAGTTATATTACAGAAAAGCCCCGAAATAAGGCAATAAGTATGAAAATTAGATAAGTAGTCACTAAAGCAAGCTATCCTCGCAAAAACAGGAATCAAAACTATCAAAAGCCAAAAGTTAAAGAAGCCTTAACGCCGCGCCTTCCGGATGCGTCGCGTGGGCGTCTTTTTGCTGCGCGGACTAATAGGACGCATCTCTCTGATTGCCAGGGACGGCTTTTGGTTCTTTGGGAGAATTCTATAAATTTTGGAATCATTGCGGCGCCAAAAAAATATAGATTTTTCGACAGAAAAAAATTTTTAATGATGGTTTGTGCGGATTATTTGCTAGAAGTTAGATAGTTTGAAATAAGTCACAAGTCGATCCGGCATTGATATAAAGAAATATGGGCATGCATCGAAAAAAGTTTGTTTACCGCGCGAAATTAACAAGCCCAAGTTGTTGTTCTTTTTTTCATTGCTCTTTTTAAGTTCTGCCCTTTTCTGACTGATCACTATCCCTCGAAAAACTAATTAAATGAGCGGCTTTTCCCACGCGATCCCCCCTCTCGTGCAGCGCCCCCCGACTTGCGACTAGACAGTTCGAGTTGCCACAACGCCATGTACAGAACCCCGGGCTCGCTGAAAGGGCGACTCGCAGAGATGGGCACAAAAAAAGGTCTCTGCTGTCTGTAGAACGGTAGTCTGCCACCGCCACGCGTAACCCAAGCGGAAAATTCGAGGAAGCGCCGCGTAAACGGGGAAAAGCTGTACGTTTTCCGGAGAGTGCAATGGGGCGTTGAAACGGCGAGCAAATCAAGTAAATATTGGTTTTAAAGCTTGAAAAAGTACGGTAAGAAATCGCACATAAAGATGCAATTTACGGTAAGGCTTAGGCTCGCGCGTTGGCATAAATCGAAGACTAAGGCTAAAGACGTTTAGATTCATGCTTAGTCTTAGGTTTAGGTTAGGCTTAGGCTTAGGCTTAGGCTTAAGCACAGGAATAGGTCGAAGAAAATATACTAAAGCTAGGCTTACGTTCAGGCATAAATTCAGGCCGAGGTCTAGCCCACGCTTACGAAAAACGCCAGCAAAATGAACACCAAATTCCTGTCTTATTTTTCTCGCGCTCCTTCCAAGGCGACTACCAGGCAGACTGTGGCTCCCGTGTCCGCTTCCCCAATCAAGTGGCCACTCGACTGGTGCTGTTCAGCCGAGCGAGACGTTTTTTTTATGAAAACGCAAAAGGTGTGAATCGAGGAGAAGTAGAGGCGCAAATCGCGCTCCCACTCTCTGCTTCTCTCTTCTCTCCCCGGCTCCTTGGCTCGATCTCCCCTTGCTCCCCGCGCGCCACCGAGAATGGCAGCAGCCGATCCCGGGGCCGGGGCCGAGCCCCGCCCCGGCTCGGCCCTTTATAAGCCTTTGGTGGAGCCACAACATCACTACTCCAGTCATGAAGTTCCTCTACGTTCTCCTGGCTATCGCTGCCGTTGCCAGCGCACGATCTCGTAAGTATTTTACCATTTTTCTTGTTTTGGTGCTACTACTGTACTATTGTAATCTTTTTGATCAAGTCAATCTTGACTTTATGTACTCTCTGATCAATTTCACCTTTCGATTAAGCCAAATCAACTTGTTCTAGCTCTAGTACTCCAATTTGTGGCACAAATCTTCTAGTGGAACTTGGAAATCATGTACTTGTATTCGTTCTTTCGCAAACCTGGGAAACCCGCTTTCGATTTTAGCGATAAGGGCCAGTAATAGAGACAATCCAAACTAATTATATCCCCCCTTTTCAGTCGTCAAGCGCGACAACAGCTATGGAGACGAAGCGGTGACCCCCGCTGCTGAGCCAGCCCCGGCCGCCGAGCCCGCCCCAGCCCCAGCCCCGCCCCGGAGGCTCCCGCACCAGCTGAGCAGCCCGCCCCCGCAGCCGAGCCCGCCCCGGCCGTCGAGGCTTCTGGATACCGCAAGAAGCGCGACAACTCGTACGGAGATGAGGCCGTGACACCCGCTGCTGCCCCCGCTCCCGCTGCTGAGCCTGCTGCCGAGCCCGCCCCGGCTGCTGAGTACCAGGCCCCCGCTGCCGCCCCCGCCGAGGAGGCCCCCGCCCCAGCTGAGCAGCCCGCTCCCGCCGCTGAGCCAGCCCCGGCTGTTGAGGCTTCCGGATACCGCAAAAGCGCGACAACTCGTACGGAGATGAGGCCGTGACTCCCGCTGCTGAGCCCGCCCCGGCTGCCGAGCCCGCTGCCGCCCCCCCCGGCCCCCCACCGGCTGAGCAGCCCCCCCGCCGCCGAGCCCGCCCCCGCTGTTGAGGCTTCCGGATACCGCAAGAAGCGCGACAACAGCTACGGAGATGAGGCCGTGACTCCCGCTGCTGAGCCCGCCCCTGCTGCCGAGCCCGCTGCCGAGCCCGCTGCCCCTGCCCCGGCCGCCGACTACCAGGCCCCCGCTGCTGCCCCCGCTGAGGAGGCCCCCGCACCGGCTGAGCAGCCCGCTCCCGCCGCCGAGCCCGCCACCGCTGTTGAGGCTTCCGGCTACCGCAAGTAGAGAACTCATGACTGCCCTGTATCTAACCAAAAAAACTTCAAAAACAGGAATCATCAAAGCTTTCCATTCATATGGGTACCGACAACGCACAAAATAAAAGAATATACCTATTTCCTCGTACCGAAATCACAAATTACACGGCAAGAAAATCGAGTTCTGCACGCATTCTATCATTTTCACTACAGAGCTTGCAGTTTTTGGATCGAGTTTGGCGAGCGGCCTCTTCTTGGCGATGGTTGGCCAGATGTACGAACATCATGTGGCTATTTCGAGCGGTCTGGGCTTCACATGGGTCGGGGGCCGGCCTCGCTATCACCGCCCGCCAAAACATCTCGCCGGGATATCAGATTCCATTACACTCGTCACATCGAGAGCGCTTCATTTTGTGTCGGTTCCTTTTAGAAAATCTACTGAATCGAGAAGGTATTGAATTTAATTTATGATTACGAAATCTCATTTACTAGAAAAGTTAATTTCTGCGAAACAAAAGTTTTAAAAGCTGTAAAATTGCCAAAAACTATCAGTAGAAACTGTTGATGCAAAAATTATTTGAATTTTATGACTCTAAACAATGGAACTAACCAAAATTTTGAAAGTAAGGTTTTGAAACATTTGATAAACCCATTTTACGTCGCTATTCACCATATTTTTGCCCAGTTTACGGCTTTATGACTTTATTCAACTAACATTTTCTTTTAGAAAGCTACCAAAGATTATACACCGCATTTTAAACTGTGCCTTAGTTTTTACTACTCATTCTTTTACTTTATTCTTCCGCAATAATTAATATAGTCATTTAAAAGCTAACAACACGCCGGAAATGTTTCAAAAACACTTCCCGGTTTGCCAGGCGTTCCATGCGAGCCGCCCGGCAATATGACCCCATCTTATTTGACTTTGGCACGCCTTCAGACAGCTCCATTAACCCCGGCCAACCCCATTGATCCCGAATTTTTGGGGAGCGCTTCCGAGACTCGTCCAGGGCCCAGAGACGAGCCCGGGCCCGGGGGCACAAAAGACGACGCAGCGCTCCCATCGACGCGCCCTCTGGTCAGCCGTTGCGCCCGGTGTTTTGCTAAGCCCCGGTCGGCGACCCCGGGGTGGGTCCCCGCCGGGCCCTTATGTCCACACCACTAATCTTTAGAGGTCGAGTTTTCCCGGCTCGGCGATTTGTTTTTGGGTCGTTTCCGAGTTGTTGCCTTGCCGGGGCGGGGTTCTATGGATTTTGGCTTACTTTGCGACGTTAAACTTGTTGAATAAGGGATATAATATGATATTTAAACCTTGCTTTCTATTATTTTTAGATGTTTATAACATTTTCGACCTTCTAAGAAAGTATAGCTTGTTTACAACGCTTGGGACGATCTATTTTCCATTCAATTTCTCTTTTCTATATGGTTTTCTACTTTTTGAGGATTAAAAAAATGTTTAGTGCATTGTAAAATATTCATTTTCTCAAAAATTTCGACGACAGCTTCAAACTCGATTTATGCTGTCCTAAGTAATCCCTTTTCCAGCAAATTCACAATTTTTTTACGTTTTTTGACTGTGTGCAACTTAGATTTGATAATTAGGTGTACAAACTATTCAGTAGCTATCAAATAAGACGTTTCTAAACTTTTTTGATGCATAAGCTCTAGGGCCTCTATTACCTATGCTTAAAATTGTCAAAAAATGTTACTTATCCCCATTTCAGCCCCTTTTATGATCGGCAGATGACAGTGCTGGGGCCATCCAGGGGCACATTGTAGCGGGGAGTGCTCGAGGTAGCGTTTTTGAAGTCATGCTTCACCTCATGATTAGGGAAGCCGGGATGGCCACCTCCTCAGACAGCGAAAAGAAGTGCCTGTTGACGCCGAAGACGCCCGACGCGGTGCGCGGAAACTTTGCCTTCCAGGAGGTACGTGAAGGCGAGAGAGTGAGTGAGAGAGCTAGATAGAGCGAGAGTGTGAGAGAGGCAGAGAGGCAGACAGCTGCAAATATCCAAATTTTTAGGGTGAAGCCATGGCCGAAGGGGACGAAGACGTGCGACTCGAGTCCCGGGCCTCGTCGATCAACGGCCGAGAGTCGAGGACGACCACAAATCAGGGGGATGACGATTCGGTAAGCCGAGCTTCAACTTTTTCAGCCCTATTTTCAGCTGGCACCCGGCGAACCACCAAGGAGCATCAGCCCAATGCCGGGCAGCATGTTTGCCAACTGCCCCTTGATCTACAGGTCCGAAAAGTTGCTGAAATCCTACTTATGATTTTTTTAGCGAACCTGCACTGGCTGGGGAGGACATGCCGATGTTTCGCTGCTCGGCGGCCAGCGAGAATTGGCTTGCGGTGAGTGTCAAATTCTTTTCGGTCGATTTACGCGTGTCGCTGCAGCTCGGCAAGCGACGACACCCCGACTCAAACCAGGGCGTTGGTAGGGACTCCGGGATCGCGTCCATTAGTAAGTCGAAAAATCAAAGACCCAAAGTTGATTCAGCTGGCGATAACGGGGCTCAGGACGATGATCCCTCGAAGGAGAGCGACGTCTATTTTGGGAACATGACCCCGAAACATTCGATGTGTCTCTCGGAGATTAGTTGTGCTACGGTGGCGACGAGGTAAGTTGAACGAGTAGTGACTAGTTTTGAACATCGGCATTTTTTCCAGAATTTTTGATCGATTTACAACGCTTTTTCAGTCGCCAGGGCGGGCACAAAACCTCCTTCTCAACGCGAGAGATCCGGGAGCAACATCAGAAGATGCAGGAACGATACCGGCCAAAGCGACAGCGACACTATACTGACCCAGTAGACTTTGAGGGCAAGTTTAAGGACCAAGACCTCCTGCTCCTTTTATACGGGATGTTTCGGCTTACTCCTAATTTTTTCAGGCGTGCTGAACATCATCGGCGGGTGCTCGTGGTGGCAAATCTGGGTGTACGTCCTGATCTCGATGCAGCAGATCCCGCACGCCATGTTCAACCTGAACGTCGTCTACATGATGTACAACCCGGAGCATTGGTGTCAGGTAAATTGCCTCGACGGCGCTGAGATTCAGGCTTGTGCTCAAGCTTGGGCGCTTGAACTCGCTGAATTCGTTGAGTTTCAGGTCCCCGGCTTCCACAACGTCACCGACGCTGGGTATCTCTGGAACCTCGAGGACGCGATGAACACAACAATCGTCTTTCCGAGAACATCTTTCAGTCAGAGGGACAGTAACCTCTACCACGACCAGGTAGAACTATCCGAATATTTAAATCTCTCGTTTTTTAGTGTCACTACTTTGCGCGGGGCCAGGAACGCTTTGAGGCGCTCAGAAAGATGCCACTTGAGGTAGAGACGCTCCGAGAATTAATATAGCCCTCTTTAGGAAGCCATAAAAGCGGTCGACGGCGAGCCGGCGGTGATGACCAAATGTACCGGGTGGGAGTACAAGAAAGACGTGGGTATTGTTTTTGGCTTGAGTGATGGTAGCCCGGAGAGAGTGAGGGAGAGAGAGAGAGAGAGAGAGAGAGAGAGAGAGAGATGGAAGGGAGACCGAGAGAAAGGAAGGGAGACAGAGAGAGAGAGAGAGAGAGAGAGGGAGGGAGAGAGATAGAGCGAGAACCCTCGAGAGAGAAAACATGCAACAGTTTAGGTGATGGAGGAAACAATCGTAACCGACTGGAACCTCGTCTGTGATGACAATATGAAGCGTGGCCATGCCCATCTCTTCTATTCGTTCGGCTACTTGGTCGGGTGTCTGCTTGGAGGTTTCGCTAGTGACAGGTAAGCATGGTTATGCCTAGATTTGGCTTCTTGGCCCTGGTTATAAGCGTAGACTGCTAGACAAGGTTTCTACATCTTGATTCCTTTTAGCTTCGGCCGAAAACCCACCGTCATCGGGTTCGGCGTGTTGTCGTCAATGTTCGGCGTCTTCCTCCCCTTCACCACCTACTTTCCAATGTTCCTTTTTATACGGTAAGTCGGCCTCCCGTTCCGGAACTTGATCCCCGCCTTCAGGTTCCTCAGCGCCGTCTGCAACGAAGCGGCCGACCTGGCTGCCTACATCTTGTGTATGGAGATTACCGGTTGGACTTGATGATCAAAACTGCAAATTGTATCCTTTCTAGGTGTGAAATATCGATCGATGATTGGGTCGTTGCTCCAAGCGCCTTGGGCCGTCGGGTACGCCTTGCTGGCGCTTCTCGCGTATTTTTGCAAGAGCTGGAAGACGATACAGGTGAGTAAGAATTGTTCGATACTTTCGCGTAGACTGAGACTCATGATCAGGCTCAAAATTAGGCATAGGCATAGCCGAAGTTCGAGTTCCATCCTATCTTTAGGCAATCGCGGCAGCGCTCCACTTCGTGGCGGTCCTGTTGATTTGCACGATTCCGGAGAGTCCTCGATGGTTGATCGTCTCGAATCGGGTAGCCGAGGCGGAGGAAGTGATCCGGAAGGCGTGCAGGTGGGGGTTAATCGCAGCGCCAAATTTAAAGGGTCAAGGAAGCGGAAACTTCCGTAAACTAGGTCTCGACAACTACACAGCACTACAAACCAATTTCCCAATGTTCAGGAACCCTCCGTTCCCCTTCAACCTGTGTCGCGCCAACCAAGGCAGCCTGCCCTCCGACCTCGAGCTGGTCAGGCATCGGGAGACGAGCAAATGGGTCAGGGCGCAGAACGGGAAAGTCAATCTGTGGCATCTTTTCAAGGTATTGGAAATTCAGGAGACTAGAAACTTCCTGATTCAGATCCGAGAACTGCGCTTCCGGAGCATCATCGTTTGCATCGTGTTCATGGCAACAGCACTCGTCTACTATGGACTTGTCATTGGTAGGTTTTTGAGAGAGCGAGGGAGAGATAGAGAGAGGAGAGAGAGCGAGTGAGAGAGAGTGAGGGAGAGAGTGGGAGAGAGGGAGGACGAGAAAGAGAGCGCGTGAGCGAGCGCAAATGAGAGAGATAGACAGGCAAAGAATGAATTCCTTTTTTCAGCCCTCTCCGACCAGTCAGCGCCTGGAAGAGTCCTGTTCTCCGGCAACTTCTTCCTGAACAACGCCATCGCCGGTGCTGTCGAGCTGCCGACGCTGATCAGCTGCGTCTACTTGATGAAGTTTGGAAGAAAAAGGTAGCCTACGATATTCCTATTTTCTTACCAAAAACCTTCCAGGGCCCAGATGATAACCCTCGTCTGTGCTGGGCTGTGCCTGATCATCGCACTCCTCGCCGTCCAGGGCAAGGTGTACATGGTGGCGTTGCTGTTCATGATGATGGGCAAGATTTGTGTACAGGTGCGTGGACAGAGACAGAGAGAGAGAGAGAGAGAGAGAGAGAGAGAGAAAGCGAGAGATAATGAAACAATTTCTAGGGAGCCTTCAACATCCTTTACATCTTCACTTCTGAACTCTACCCAACTGTGGTTCGGAATTCGGCGGTCGGCTTCAGCTCCATGGTAACAAGGGAGATAAAGCGAGAGAGAGAGAGAGAGAGAGATAAAGCGAGAGAGAGAGAGAGAGAAAAGGAGTGAAAAATAACAAATTACATTTTAGATTGCCCGCTTTGGAGCTGGAGTCTCGTCGTACATCGCTATGCTCTCCGACGTCACGCTCCCAATTGTACCTATGATGATTTTTGCGGTGTTCTCCCTTGTGGCCGGTATGCTGGTGATGTTACTTCCGGAAACGAACGGGCTTCCGCTTCCGGAAACTATTGAGGTAAGAGAGTGAGAGAGCGAGAGAGAGAAAGCTAGATGCTAAACCCAAGCACCCAATTTCTAGGACGCGGTGACCCTGCTGAAGTCGAGCGACCGCAACCGCGCTTGTTACGGGTTTATGGGCAACGACAAGAGCATGTCGTTGCTCGACGAGCCGGTTGAGAACGAGCCCAGCAGCGGGAATCAAAGAGAGGTACGAGACTTTTTCGTATCGGAGCGCGACAGAGTCATCCAATAAAAACTGGGAAACACCGCCAATAGCTTGAAAAACCGTTAATCCGACCACCTTTTAGCACAGCGAGACGATGACGGGTATGGGCGCGTCGAACAACGGCTCATTTGCATCGTCCATTTCTGCGGCAGCTCAGGCGACCGAGCGGGCGTTGAGTCAAGGTATGTTTGCGATAACGATTTCCCGATATCACCTCATTAATGGGCTAAAATCGACCCTTTCCCTCGACTAGGTCTCGACAGCTACGCGCCAATATCGTTTTGAAAACGTTAGCGTAGTCAGACGTGGTTAAGCTTAGGCGAGGCTTGGTCTTGGCCTTAGGCTAAGGCTTAGGCTTAGGCTTAGGCTGATGCTTAGGCTTAGGCTTAGGCTTAGGCTTAGGCTTAGGCTTAGGCTTAGGCTTAGGCTTAGGCTTAGGCTTAGGCTTAGGCTTAGGCTTAGCTTAGGAGTGGTCCCCGACCACTTTACATAGGTTTAGGCTTAGGCTAGGCTTAGGTTAGGCTTAGGCTTAGGCTTAGGCTTAGGCTTAGGTTAGCTTAGGCTTAGGCTTAGGCTTAGACTATCGCTTAGACTTAGACTTAAGCTTAGGCTTAGGTTTGGGCTTAGGCTTAAGCTTAGGCTTCGGTTTAGGCTTAGGTTGGCGCTCAGCGTTAAGGTTCGATCAACCTGTTAGATGAGTTAAGCGGCATAGCCGTCGAGACCTAGTCGAGGAAAGGGTCGAATTTGGCACATTCTAGTCCTTTAAGCTGAAAGCGTCTCTCTCACTCTTTCTCTCTCTCTCACTCTCTCTCCCTCTAGCTTTCGCCCTCGCATGCAACGACCTTTGTTGCAGCGAGTCGACGTCGAATTCTGACGCCCCATCGCGGCGCCAGCGCCCCAAAATCCACCGCCGCACCGCCAGAGTCGTATGAAATTTCTTCGATGGCCACCATCGTGGAAAACCAATGAATTTCAAACAAAAAATCTAATCAAATTGCCATCGAATTACAAGTTCAAACTAGTCAAAAATTGGAGTCTAATGAGTGCAAAATCCCCACCAAAAAACCTGTCAATCTATGCTTTGTGATATCTGTATGCCGGCAGATTTTTTTTGCGATTTGGAAGAGTTAAAATATCGATCAAATTGCCGTTTTTATTGATTTCTTTTGTGCTTATATTTGCTTTTTCATTTTTTTCCTCCTTCCCGTCCGCCATATCCACACGTTCCAAGGCTTCTTCTGGATGGCCGTGCCATCGAAAGCTTGTATTCGCAAAGAGTTTAAAGGGACTGGCAAGGCTTGACTATGGAGTTTGTTGTTGAGATATTCTTACGACTTGTCACCAGGCTTAGGCTTAGGCTTCGCTTAGGCTTAGGCTTCGGCTTAGGCTTAGGCTTAGGCTTGGCTTAGGCCTAGGTCATGACTGGGCTTAGACGTAGGCTTGGGCTTAGGCTCAGGCTTGTCTCAGGCTTGGCTTAGACTTAGCTTAGGCTTGGCTTAGGCTATGCCAAGCGTGGCTTAGGCTTGGCTTCGACTTGACTTAGGCTTGAGCTTGGGTTTAATCTTAGACACTCTAAAATCTTTAGTCACGGCTGGTGAACGTCTTCGCTTTTAAAGAACCCAGAAAATGTGAAAATCGACACCTTGATCGGCTAGCTCTCTACAGCGCCCATAACGTCATATCACCGTATCAACCTTGCGTAACTGTCAAGACCTAGTCGATCGATGGGTTGATTCTTCCGCTTCCTGGTCCCTGAAATCCCGCCTTTTCAGTTTTACCGGCTATTCCGCAACATTTCTTGTATTATTTTCGACCCCCCTGATCGGGTAGGCTGTATCTACACGCGCACCAGATTCGTGTATATATGCGCCCTCTTTTTGCACGCAAATCGCAATTTTTGGACTCGATTTCGTGTTTTTGATGTTTTTTTTGGTTGCTCTTTTTCTCCTGTTTGCCCCCTCTTTGCTGCCTCATCGTGGCTCTAATAAGATAAAGCTTTATTATTTCGTTGACTGGATAAAAGTACAAACTACAAGAAAGAGACACGACAATGAACACAGGATCAGCAAGGAATCTCTGCCCCTTCCATTCCCAAATGATCTCTGCTAGCCTGCCCCTTCCATTCCCAAACTCTGCTAGCCTGCCCCTTCCCTTCCATTCCCAAATGATCTCTGCTAGCCTGCCCCTTCCATTCCCAAATGATCTCTGCTAGCCTGCCCCTTCCATTCCCAAATGATCTCTGCTAGCCTGCCTTCGGCTCCACCTAACTTTTGATAAGAAAAACAAGCTCGTCCTTCCTCAAAACTCCTCAAGAACTTCTGCTAGCCTACCCCGTCGTTTCTACAGTTATCAGCCGTTATGTGTCTCAGCCAGTCCGCAACGTTACGGCACAGCCATTTCAATGGTCACATTCCGGGTGGAGTGGCGAGGGAGGGAAAGCTGATAACACGGCCGAAAATTACTCTTTGCCTCATCAATAATTGGCGCTTGGGGCCAGTCATTGGGCTTTTGGGGTTATATACCGTTAAGTTACCTTCTAAAATGCATTTTATTCTAGAAATTACAATGTTACTACCCTTATTGCCCTTATTTTTGATGTTTTCTTAAAGTTTAAGTATTTTACAGATGTTTTACGACTGGTCTAATTATTTCAAGTTTAATCCACTTGGATCTAGATACAGTAATATTTTATTCCACAAAATCGCATGTTGGCCTGAGTAAATCGCCCAAAGCCAAAGCCCGCTCAAATTGATTTCTGACCGTTTTCAAGCTTAGCAAATTTTCTATCCAGAATAAGGTACTGTAAGCCATTTTATAAGCTAAAAGGCGCACCTATCCGGCTTCACAAAAAAATTGAAAACGCCATCGAAATTTAGAAAGCACAAAATCAGGGTTGACCTGTTCGCTCCGTGGCCACCGTGAAACGCGCACCACCTGGCCCACCGCCGGAGGGTACCCTATATAAACCCCTCCCCTCCACCTCCCTCCGTTCATTCCTATGAACATATACTAAAATTGGAACAATACAGAGAAGATTAGCATGGCCCCTGCGCAAGGATGACACGCAAATTCGTGAAGCGTTCCAAATTTTTTGCGTTTTTTGGAATTTTTCTTTCCCGTTTGTCTTTCTCCTCCTCTCCTCTCTCTCTCGCTCTCTCGCTCTCAGGTTGCAAAACTTATTTTTCAGGGCTACCGGAACGAAGCCGCCCTCAAACGCCGAAAATGGGGTCCATCTTCCGGTCGGAGTACATGAGCCTCTGCCAGGTGTTCCTGCAGACCGACTCGGCCTATGCTTGTGTGGCCGAGCTGGGAGAGCTTGGATTGGCGCAGTTCCGGGATGTGAGTGGAATTCCCAAAGAACCCCTGCTAGTCTGCCCCTTCCTTTCCCAAATGATCCCTGCTAGCCTGCCCCTTCCATTCCCAAATGATCTCTGCTAGCCTGCCCCTTCCATTCCCAAATGATCTTTGTCCATCTCCTTGCCAGATTCCTCAAGAAACTCTCCTCGCCTACGTGTTGAATTCCTCAAAGAGTCTGGGCTAGGCTTCCCCTTGCGCTTTAGCAGCATCTCTGCTAGTCCACTTCAATTCCTCAGAGGATCTCTGCTAACCTGCCCCCTAAATTTTGATGCGCTCCGCGTGCAGGTAGAATTCCTGAAGGATCTTTGCTGGCCTGCCTTTAATTCCTCAAAAAATCTCTGCCGGCTTGCCAATCTGCTGTAGCTCGGTGACAAAATTCAATCAAAAAATTTTGCAGCTGAATGCGGAGGCGAGCACCTACCAGCGGAAGTTCGTCAATGAGGTCAGACGATGCGATGAGATGGAGCGGAAGCTGCGTGAGTTTCTCAGAGAAAGTGATAGAGCGAGAGAGCGCGAGTGAGTGAGCGAGAGCGAGAGAGGAAGAGGGTGAGAGAGTGAGAGATCAAGATATTAGAAAACGACGTTCATAGGCTCCTTTTAACCTTCGTTTTTCGTTTATTTTACAATTCTGATAGACGACACCCTCGCTGTAATATCCGACGACTTCAAGGAGTTCAATTTTTCAGGCTACATCGAGGAAGAGGTCACCAAGAACGAGATCCAGGTCGATGATGCCAGCTTTCACATCAAGGCCCCGCAGCCGAAGGAGATGGGAGAGCTCGAGGCCAACCTCGAGAAGATCGAGGACGAGCTCCTCCAGATCAACTCCAACACAAAGACGCTGCAGCGCAACTACACCCAGCTGATGGAGATGAAGGCCGTGCTCGACAAGGTCAAGCTGCTGCTCGACTCGGTGGGTGGAAATTGGAGCGTCGAATTTGTAGAGCCAGAGAGAGAGAGAGGCAGGGGGAGAGGGAGAGAGAGAGTGCGTGAGAGAGAGCGATTTGACCAAAATTTCTATTTCGTTTTTACCTCAAAATACAGGAACTGTATTTCCTTTAATTTCCCGGTCCCTGAAATTCTATTTCTTGCTCGCTTGCTACCGGACAGGAGCCTTATCAGCGACTTCCATCACCTCATGCTGGCTGAAAGGCCAGACATTGGCTTTTGGTTCCCGCGTCATGGAGAGAGAGAGCGAGGGAGAGCGGGAGAGAGCGAGAGGAAGAGAGAGAGAGATATATTCACAGTTTAAAAAACACCAGCGCCCATCCTCGAAAGATCTCTGCGCCCTGAATATTGAGCAACGATAACTAGCAGAAATTTTTCAGGGCCTTGCAAGTGTATTGTGGCCGAGGAGTGAGAGTGAGAGACACGGAGAAAGACAAACTTCCAAAAAAGTCAAAAAATTTGGAACGCTTCACGAATTTGCGTGTCATCCTTGCGCAGGGGCCATGCTAATCTTCTCTGTATTGTTCCAATTTTAGTATATGTTCATAGGAATGAACGGAGGGTGGTGGTGGGGAGGGGTTTACAGTAGCGGTCAAAAAGATGTCCCCTCGGGAAATCCTTTGGTGCTCGTAAGCCACAGGCCCAAATTTTATGAAACTTTGCCACTAGGAGAATCCGATGGTGAACTTGAAATTGGCTGGAAATTTGATTTTAGTGATCAAACTTTAATTTTTTTAAAATCGGTAAAATGAACTTTTTCCTGAGGGATTTTCGGGTTTCAAAAAAGTGTCCATCGTGTTCGCAAGGGTCGAAAACCTATCTCGAACCTGTTTCAAAACATTTATCTCTTTGAGGTTCGCTACTATGAGGCCGAGAAGTTGTCGCCGCGGGGCGCTTTCCTGGCCCCCGTAAGCCTATCCAAAGGATTTTGGCCCGCGCGACAGCAACTTTCGGCCGTCAGTATGGTCAGACCTTGGCAGAAAAAGTGTCGTAAAATAACGGACTAGTGGTTTTCGACCCTTGCGAACACGATGGACACATTTTGAAACCCGAAAGTCCCTCATGAAAAGTTTATTTTACAGATTTTTGTAATCGAAGTTTGACCATTAGAATCAAATTTTCAATAAATTTCAATGTTGCCATCTGATTCTGCGCAGCGGAATTGGCCTAGACACGACGTTTCAAAAATGCGGGCCTGTGGTTTACGAGAACCAGCGATCTCCCGAGGGGACATCTTTGACCGCTACTGTATATAGGGTACCCTCCGGGGGTGGAACAGGTAGTGCGCGTTTCGGGGGACATGGAGCGAGCACGTGGTTTGCCAAAGTTTTTATGCTTTTTTTAAACTTCAGAAATCCGGGGATGGAACTATTTTCGTTTTTCAAGGGCTGAAGCAAGCTTTGTTAAAATAAAATTACAAAATGAGCGAGGTAGAGGGTGAGAGAGACACAGAATGGGAGAGGGTGCTAGAAAGCTAGGGGTAGAGAGTGAGGGAGATCTGGAGAAATGGAGAGCGAGAGGGTGACAGCTTCTACACGTTTATCTTCATTTCTAGGATGCTCGTGCTCAAGCTGCCATGTCGATTTCCGAAGCCTCTCGAGGGGAAGCTGGCCCTATCCAAGTCGGTGTCGCCCCAAAGTTTGTCGACTTCGAGAAGGAGAACCGCGGAGATACCGAACTTAAGTAAGTGAGAGAGAGAGAGCGCGAGATAGAGAGCGCGATACAGCGAGAGCGAACGACAGCCAGAGAGATGTAAACCATTCCAGGTTCATCACCGGTGTCATCGACCTGGCCAAGACATCCGCCTTCGAACGTTTCATGTGGCGCATGTGCCGCGGAAAGGTCTACGTCCGCACTATGAACGTCGAGATCCCACCGGTATGCTTTTGAAGGAAGCGTGTCACGCTTTTCAGCCGCTCGGCAGCCTCGACCCGGCCACGTTCAAGTCGGTGTTCATCCTCTTCTTCTCGGGAGAGGCTTTGTCGGGCAAGGTCAAGAAGATTTGTGCAGGGTAAGGAAGCGAGAGAGAGAGCGAGAGAGTGCGAGCGAGCGAGAGAGAGAGCGAGCGAGAGAGAGAGAGCGAGAGAGAGCGAGCTAGTGTGAGAGGGAGAGAGAGAGAGAGGGGGAGTGAGAGAGAGTGAGTGAGTGTGAGAAAGATAAAATTCTTCTCAGCTTCCACGCCGAGATCTACAACTGCCCGGACAACGTCGTCGAGCGGGCCCAGCTGGGCACGAAAGTGCAGATGCAGGTGGAGGACATGAAGTCGGTGCTCGGCAAGACAATTGATCATCGCCAGCGAGTGCTTCATGCCGCTGGCAAAAACGTGAAGCTGTGGAGCTATAAGGTGCGGTATCTCTGTCTCACTCTCACTCTCTCCCTCTCGCTCACTCTCACTCTCTCCTTTCAGGTCCTCAAGATCAAGTCCATCTTCCACACCCTCAACATGTTCTCCATCGACGTCACCCAGAAGTGCCTGATCGCCGAGTGCTGGGTGCCGACGGTCGACCTCCCCCAAATCAATGATGCTCTTCGTGCCGGAACTGTAGGTTTTTAGGACCTCGACATCAAGGAGTTCAGGCCATGTCCGGAGCGACCGTGATGCCGGTGCTCAACGAGATGGAGACGCACGAGACCCCGCCCACCTACTTCAAGCTGAACAAGTTCACCATTGGATTCCAGGTGGGAGAGAGAGAGAACGGGAGAAAGTGAAGGTAAGAGGGTGAGTGAGAGTGAGTGAGAGGGTGAGAGAGGGAAAAAGAGATAGCAAGAAAGAGACAGAGACAGGGAAACAACGGTAAATTCCAGAACATCGTCGACGCCTACGGTATTGCCAACTACCGCGAGGTCAACCCAGGTAAGACTTTTGCCACTTTTCTCTCTCGTTTTCTTGTCCCTGTCTTGTAGCGAGATTACGGTAATTGAGTCACCTTTTAGCCCCTTGGACGATCATCACCTTCCCCTTCATTTTCGCCTGCATGTTTGGAGACGCTGGACACGGAATTGTGATGCTCATCGCCGCCGGATTGTTCTTGGTCTTTGAGAAACGGATCATCGAGGCGAAGGTTAAGGATGAGGTAGGCGAGAGAGAGAGAGCGAAAGAGAGAGAGAGCGAGAGAGCGAGAGAGCGGGGGGAATGAAACTGACGTCATCTACAGCTTTTGTTCTAGATCTTCAACACGTTCTTCGGCGGTCGCTACGTCATCTTCTTGATGGGCCTATTCTCGATATATACAGGTTGGAATTCTATATCACGTAAAAAATACCGTAATCCAAAAAAAACGGAAAATTACGAAAGTTTAGGCGTGCTCTACAACGATTTCTACTCAAAATCGATCAATATTTTCGGCAGTCAGTGGTTGAACCCATATACGTAAGTTGAGCGAGAGAGAGAGAGCGAGAGAGAGAGAGAGAGAGAGAGAGAGAGAGAGCGCTATACAGAAACTTCTGCGTTTTTTTAGTATGGCCGAGCTGAACGGCACCGAGGTGCTGGGCGCCAACTCGGACCAGGACCTCGACTTCACCTTCAGCCCCAACGAGGCCTTCAAGCACTCTGAAGTTCGTGCAATCTTTCCAGCCTTCAAGGTCCCTTTAGGGCCCATATCCCTTCGGCCTCGACCCAGTTTGGAACCTTGCCAAGAATCGCTTGAACTTCCTCAATCCAATGAAAATGAAGATGTCGATTTGCATCGGAATTAGTCAGATGTTTTTCGGTGTTGTGTTGTCGCTGCTTAACCATACGTAAGTGAGCTTTAAATCTCTGATATAGCTGCGGAAAAGCGAGAAAATCGACGTCGTCCTTCCACTAGGTCTCGACAACTGCGAAAAACACCAAAATACGCCAAACTTTTACGCTAACCGGCTGCTCAAGTCCATGAAAATCGGTTATTTTGGCACATTGATCAGCTGTCTAGACCTAGTTGATGCAAGGGGTCGATTGTCCCGCTTCCCGGGCTCTTTATAGGGCTGATACCTCACTATTTTTAGCTACAACCGCTCAGCCATCGACATCTTCTTCGTGTTCATCCCCCAAATGATGTTCCTCTGCTGTATCTTCGTGTATCTATGCATACAGGTCAGCTCTCTCTCACTCTCTCTCTCTATCTCTCTCTCTTTATCTCTCTCCCTTTCGCTCTCTTTCTCTCTTTCTCACTGGCTCTCTCTCTGACTCTCTCTATTTTCTCTCTTTTTAGGTTATCATCAAGTGGATCTTCTTCTGGGCCGAGCCGAAGATGATCTTTGGCCAATATTACCCAGGCAGTAACTGCGCTCCATCGCTTCTTATTGGTGAGTCTTGAGAGAGAGAGGGCGAGGGAGAGAGAAAGAGAGAGATAGATACAGAGAGGGAGCGCGAGAAAGAGAGTACAGCCTCATTAATTCAGGCCTGATCAACATGTTCATGATGAAGTCCCGCGAGGTCGGCTTCGTCAAGGGCAACCACGCACCGGCCGACGGTATCCCGAAGGTTGAGGACCAGCTCGACCAGTGCTACTTGCAGCTATGGTACCCTGGTCAGGTTGGTTTTGTGCTTTTCTCATGCTCGCTCTCTCTCTCTCGCTCCCTGTATTTCTTTCTCCCACCCTGTCGATTTCTCACCTTTTCAGGGAACTGCCGAAATGATCCTGCTCGCCATCGCCGTCATCTCCATCCCAGTCATGCTGCTCGTGAAGCCCCTCGTTCAGCTGTAAATTTAGAGGGCGAGAGAGCGAGAGAAGAGAGAGAGAGAGAGAGAGAGAGAGAGAGAGAGAGCGAGAGAGAGAAATTGCTAGGCATCGTATATACGCTTTTTCTAGGGCCCAGCACAAGGCGGGCAAGCCTATCTCTGGCGGCCATGGACATGGTGGCGAAGGCGATGGAGAAGTACGTCCTTTTCAAGCCGTTCGCGGCCCTTTTGAAGGACTAGAAAGGGCAATAATCACTATCTTGTAGCTGTCGAGACCTAGTCGGGGGAAGGGGTCGATCTTTTTAACGAAAAGAGAGAGAGAGAGAGAGAAAGAGAGAGAGAGAGAGAGAGAGAGAGCGCGTGAAAGCGGGGAGAGAGGTCGTTTCAGTTCAATTTTGGCGACGTGATGGTCTACCAAGCCATCCACACCATCGAGTTCGCCCTTGGCTGCATCTCTCACACCGCCTCGTACCTCCGACTTTGGGCCCTGTCCCTCGCCCATGCGCGTGAGTTTTGCAGCTTAGTGTTGTTTTATTGCAGTTTAGCATCCATAATTCGAGTATATTATATTTTACAGTTAAACGAGACATAGCAATCGGCCGGGCCGTCTGGCCGTAAAAATTTGAATGCGGCCGAGCCCTAATCGAGCTTTCTGAAGTGCTTTTTTTAGAGCTTTCTGAAGTACTCTGGGACATGTTGTTGCACATGGGGCTGACGATGATGACCGGGTAAGGTCTAGAAATTAATAAGACTTTGGATGAGGCTTCGCTTAAGCTAGGCTTAGGCTTAGGCTTAGGCTTAGGCTTAGGCTTAGGCTTAGGCTTAGGCTTAGGCTTGGACTTAGGCTTAGGCTTAGGCTTAGGCTTAGGCTTAGGCTTAAGCTTAGGCTTAGGCAGGCTTAGGCTTAGGCTTACGCTAGGCTTAGGCTTAGGCTAGGCAGGCTTACGTTTAGACTTAGGCGTATGCTTACGCTCAGGCTGCTGCCTAGGCTTAAGCAAGAAAAACTTCAAGAAAACGACCAAAACCTTTAGTTACGGCGGCGCGGCGCTGATGTTCGTCTTCTTCAGCATCTTCGCCATGCTCTCCGTCGGAATTCTGATTCTTATGGAAGGGCTTTCCGCTTTCCTCCACGCCCTACGTCTTCATTGGTGCGTGAAAACCGCCAAATGCTATCATTATTTTCAAAAATTTCAGGGTCGAATTCCAATCGAAATTCTACGGCGGTACCGGCATCCAGTTCGAGCCGTTCGCCTTCATGAAACTGTTGCGCCAATCCGAGGGCCTCGAAGACTAATCAAAACGCCTAGACTAGCAGCGAATTGTGTGAATAAATTGCATTACAAAGGGCTTATCACGTTAAAATAGCACTTTTCTATCGTTTTAAACGTTTTACTGAAGGACCTATCAAGTCAAATCCACCTTTATGGCTAAATTGAACTATATAACCTCGGACCCTATATCTCGCTCAAGAAGCGTTTCCAACTGATCCTGTACCTGCTCGCTGAGCTGAACATTTCTATCTATAAAAAGTTTGCGTCTGGCTACTTGGGACCGTATACTTGAATTTTTCCCGATTGTTGATGCTCAAACTCTAATAGAAAAACAGACAAAGTGCAAAAGCTTCGCATTCCCGACTTTCGCCAGATGAAGCCTGGAGCCGAAAGCCGCTCACAAGCCGCGATTCTAAAACACATACCTGCGAAAAGGCACCGTATCAACCCGTGTGTCAGACCGTACTCGAACGGAATTCACTACTCCAAACTTTTTATTTTGCAAACTCGTGGAAATCTATGTAAAAGTTTAGAAAAACTATTCTATCGTATTTGGTTTCAATCAAGTTTTAGCTTTTGTTCAAAACTATCGCTTTTTTAAATGGACGAATAAATTGCAAAAAATTCGTATCTTTGTTTGAATTTAGTTTTATCTCCTTTTTTGGTTTTCTAAAAAGTAATGGGCATATATTTGCTTCCTTCTTCTCTTTATTTTCTGCTTTTCCTCTGCTACTCTCTTCCTTTTCTCTTTTGCACATCTCGACTCGTTTTCCATATTGCCTTGGTTTTAACAACCACCATCATATTTCCTTTTCAGATGACGAAGGGTACGCAGGCGTTCGGAAAGAAGCACAACAAGACACATACGCTGTGCCGACGCTGCGGGCGGTCTTCCTACCACATCCAGAAGCACACCTGCGCCTCATGCGGATTCCCGGCCGCCAGAAAGCGCACCTATCAATGGGGCATGAAGTCGATCCGTAGACGAACCACCGGCACTGGCCGCATGCGCCACATGAAGATTGTCCACCAAAAGTTCAAGTAAGCATCGTTCTTCTGATTTCAAACTCTTTCTAGGAACGGTTTCCGCGCCGGAGGAGTCGCCAAGCCGAAGACGGGAACCCAGAGTAATAACGCCGGAAATGCCTAATTGCTTGCTTTTGTTGTTGATTGTTGAGAATAAATCGGTTTAATTGCATTTTTGTATTGGAATTAGCACGATTGAAAGTCACATGATTACCGTTGTTTCCTCCTTTTCAGATTCACGCCGATTTTCAGGGCGATGTGGTGGAGCGGCCGGATATCTGCCCGTCAGGTTCTAGATTCATTTTACGTGTGAACTTTTTTTCCAGCTAGCCTGTGCAGCTGGAATATCATTGGGGGCGCTGCTGATGTACAAATATCTGCAACGTCGTCGGCGTAATCAAGGAACAGCCGGTACTTGTTGCTATAGACTTTATCAATTTTCTTTAGGTCAAGCGCCTCCTCGTTACAAACGCGCATTTATCCGAATTGATCAGTCGCTGATTGGTCTGATTATTGGCAAGCGAGGCGCACGGCTGGCATCGCTTGAAGAAGAATGCAAGGTAGAGCTTGCTGGCGTTAAAGAATAGATTTTGTTTCAGTGTCTGCTCACAATTGTGAAACTGGAACCCGAAAAGGCTCGAAATATCAACGACATCCTCTACCTTGGCGACCCCGGAAGGTATATCTTCGAATTTTGTCACTATCTGCGAACAGGGAGACTGCTGCCCCCGTCGAAGAAGAGAATTGGGAAGACGAACAGGCGAAGTACGACGATCTCATCGAAGTCCCGTATATCGAAGTGATCTATCGCAGCGAGCATCAGGTATCGAGGTGCTGAGTGCTAAATATTTTTTTATTACAGTTGGCGTATCTACAAAAGTTGTTGAAGAAAATAGTAGCCGAGGTGAAGAAGCCGCAGGTCGTGCAGAAGATCGGCATTCCAACCGAATCCATTGTCTATGTTCAAGGTATCGTGGTCTATTGCGGGGTTAGTCGGCTTCCTTTCAGGTAGATACGGACGGAATCTCCGGAGGATCTACCAGGCTACCAAGGCTCAAGTACGAATCTTGCTCCCGCCGGATCCGGAAATGGATTTCTTGAAGGTTACGTTTTTGGTATTTTTTTAATGATCTGTTTAGGGTGGCTTCTGTAACATCACCGAATTCGAAGAGCCCATCCCCGATCTCCCCCCATATCTAACGACCGTGGTCATCAGAGGTCCTGCTGACAGTGTCGAGCTCGCCCAGGTATTACTACTTTCCATAGTATTCATTTTTTTATTTAGCTGATGATCCAAAAGTCTATCGAATCTTTCTATTTGAAGAAGGACGCCGTTGTGGCTCAAACAACACTACCGGAGGCTGAGACGACACTCGAGGAGGTATTGCCTTTTTCTCTGCTTATCTTGTTTGTAAGGACCTTCTGACGATGGAACGCATGAAGAAAGCGTTGCTCGAATTGGAAGATTAGCAGAAAAAGAAGGCCAGAAAACGACATTTCTCCGAAGTTTGCTCGATTGTTTGTGAAATATCTTTCGTTATTGTGCATTTGGGTGTTATGTTATTACGATCAACAATAAAGCTTGTTGCGTATTTATGTATTTCCGGTTGTATGGAGCGTTAAAGCCGTATGTATTTCAGAAATAAGTTGTTTTTAATTCTTTATTCTGTGGGTGTTTTGTTGATCTTTATCCCCGCCGGCCAATCCTTTTGTCCGCGTGTTCCGGGGCATCCCGCTTGCCACGCCTGGTTTCCCTCGCCTAAGCGGTTCCTCGCCAACGCCACTAGCTTTTTTGTATTTGGAGCTTCTCCTTATGGTTATCAATCAAATTGAAAAACTATACCTCGTTTAGCGTTCCCCGTGACCTCGAATTTGGATGGTTGCCGAAGAGGTGGCGGCCTACAAGCCCATCTCGTGGTGGCACGAGGAGAAGCCGTCATGGGCACGTCAACTAACGCTGAAGGTGAATAGTTTTTTTTACCTTTTCTGCTCCACCCAATAGGCTTCTGTGTTTAGAAAATCTTGATTTTTCTAGCGAAAATTTTCATGATGCAATTTTCGTCTTTTTTTAGTTTCTAAAGCTCAACGGGCCGATCCCCAACCACGTCGCGGTGATAATGGACGGCAATCGACGCTACGCACGTGGGCACCACATGGCCACCGTTGTCAAGGGGCACGAGCGTGGCTTTTTACAACTGCAAAAGGTGCGCTTTCTCAGGATCTCGAATGATTTAGTCTAGGTCCTGTGCTGGTGCAGGGATATGGGGATTCACGAAGTCACCGTGTACGCCTTTTCCATCGAGAACTTCAAACGCTCGCAAGAAGAAGTAGACGGGCTGATGGACCTGGCCGAGGAGCAGTTCGCCAAGCTTTTACAAGAGAGGTATCGGTTTATATGATCTGAATATTATTTTTGTTCAGCGATGAGTTGGACGACAAGAAGGTGTGCTTCCGTTTTTGGGGGCGACTCGAACTGCTGCGGCCAACGTTGCGGCGTCTTCTCGTGGAAGTGGAGAGAAGGACGGCCAACTACTCTAGGTACGACCTATTAAATTTTTAGTAGAACCGCGTTGCTTTAGCTCGATACTCAACATCTGCATAGCCTACACGGCCAAGGATGAAGCGCTACGTGCGGCCCAGTTGATAAAGACGGCTTCCGAAGCAGGGTTAATTGATGACCAACAAGGTGTATTTCAAAGTCCGTTTTGAATCTAAATTTGTTTTTAGTGAACATGCCAGTGCTCCGAGAGTGCATGGATTCCCGACGATCCCTCGACCCGGATTTGATAATCCGAACCAGTGGTGAGCAGCGCTGGTCGGATTTCATGTTGATTCAAGTACGCATCTTTTCTAGAATCTTACTAAGCTTTTTTAGGGGTGCTTCACGCACGTCCACTTCTCGAACGTCCTCTGGCCCGAATTCGAGCACCGCCATCTGTTCTGGGCCATCTACGACTACCAACGGCACTGCCGGGGGATACAGGTAAATGTGCCCCTCGCTTTTGATCGCAAATTTCCTTTAGGCATTGCCCCATTGTGATGATCTCCCGAGTGACTGCGTGCCCGATCAGTTGCAAGATTTCATCGCTGCTCGCCACGAAAAACGCCTCCAAAGCCTACTCGATGACTAGTTTTTCTATCGTATACCCCCTTCTCTTTCCCCCTCCACAATCCCATCCTGATTTTTCAAAAACAACTAGCTTTGTCAAATTTCCCATTTTTGCGTCTCCCAATCTCTTTGTTGAGCGCGCAGCGCGTCTCTTATTTCGGACTTTTTCGCAGGGCTCGTGACTTTTTCTGTGATATTATTCCTTTCATATGTTCAACTGATCATTCGATTTTGGAACATAAATAGGTTGTTTCTCGGTGACTGCAAGGTTGACATTTTTCAGATTGGCCCGCCCTGTGGCGTAAAGCGGCGCTGATTCACGGCGCTGGCAAGCCGATTCCGACGTTCCCGTTGACGCCGACGAGGTCTTTGTGTATGTAGCGAGGTGGTGGCGAAGCACGACCTTCCTGAAATTGCGTTTTCTCGCTACTGCGTTACTTTGCCGCTTACACTAACAGCCTCCCAGTAGCGTCGCCAACGGTCCGGCACAATATTGTCCTTATTGCCCGTGTAGTCGTCCATAGTCCATTGCTCTCCCTGTAGCTTGTGGGTTGTAAGAATCAAACTTTCCACCTGACGCGGGAAGATATCATAGCCGAGGGCGTCTGGAAGGCCACCGGCCGGTCCGGAGCCGCCCAGTTGCACCCCCACCTGGAGTTTATGGCTTTTTCGAAGTCACAAATTATCATACCCCACTGCTGACGCTGGCGTACGGGCCTACGCCGACCCCGAATCCGACGTTCACATCGCCGACGTCCTGAAGAAGCACTATGCCGTTGTTCCGGTTTTGCCAACCTTTAATAGCCCGCGGCGGTTTGGATCTTGTTGCTCGGGTTGTGGGGTTGTTGCCTAGAAAGTTTAACCGAACCTACAATGGGGGATTTCTTAGGGTAAGTACATTAAAAACAACATACCCGAAGCTGCCCGGCTTGCTGAGAAGACAGCTGACCGGCTCGGTAACGGGCGAGAAGCGTTTCCTCGTCCTGGCGGCGTTTTAATATTGGCAAAAACTAATTTCTAAGCGCTTTTACTTTATTGATATATTAATATTTACAATAACAAATCCCGTTAAATATACTATGCCGATAACCAATTTTTTTCTGACCTCGCTCAACTCGTCCGGATCGAAACCCCAGTGATTTCCGGCGTGCAGGTTGGAGGTTTGCCATAGATCTTCTTCTGGCAGATTTTTATTCTGAAAACGTTACGTCTCTCTCGCTCGCTCTCTCTCTCTCTCTCTCTCTCGCTCTATCTATACCTTTCCGGAGCCTTTTTCAGCTTCTACTGCCTTCTCCACGCGATTCGGCGGGCTAAACTTTTAACGTTAAGAAATTATAACGATACCTTTCTTCCGGGATAAAGCCAAATCGTTGTTTTGAAGCATCAATGCATACTGTAAAAGCTCCCGTTTTCATCATTTGAAAAGTGCGAAATGTAAGCTTTAGCCTTTTAAGGGTATACCAACCGATCAGAAGTAGTGCTAGTGCTACTAATTTTAATAATATAGTTTTTGTGGAAATAAGCATGGAAATATAGCAGGGGGGAAAATAGCTAGAAAACGATAGATAAACCAAAGGTAGAAATTATTTGGCTTCTCGGCGTGCTGCCCGTTTTTGGAGACAATGGCACTCACATGTGGGGGGAACAAGTTTTGGTGGGGGTTGAAGGTCGAGACTGTCATGCGCAAGGGGCAATTCTCGCTATTTACGTATCATATTTTAGACCTAACCTACCCTTTCATTGCATACTCACGTTCTGATTGCTTCCAAGGTCGAAAACTATTATGACGCAACCGCTTTTTGGGGCTTTTTGGGAAACCAGAAAATTTTACAAAATGACTTGCAAAATAGCGGGTTTTGAATAAAAAAATAGTTTTAAAATTGTTGCAAACTCGCCGTTTCAAGAGCTTTCGAATGGTGTAACTATCATTCCCATCTGATACTTTTGCGTCGAGTTGGACGCTGTTGGATTTTTTATTGGGACACCCTGTACGGGAAGAGATTGGCGTCCAGCCAAGCGTTTCCTCAACATCTATCGGGCTTGTTAGCTCCTTAAAATGTGTTAAATTGTGGCCCCTAAATTTTCTCCCCTCAAAGATCAAGGGTTCGTTCGAACACCCTGCCGACGTTGCGCTGTGGCGGCCTGATGCGGCTGGCATCGCACTATTTGTAGACGCACCGGCCCGTACGGGAGCCGAGATTTGGGGGGCAACCCAAAAATTTGGCGACCCCGTCGTCACTTTTAAAACATTCGAAAATTGCAACAGATAGTAACAAATTAGATAACCGTGTTAGTTACGCTCGAAAAACTGCTTGAAAAACACCGTATCAAAACTTGACCACAAAACACACTAATCCACAAAAAATCGCGCCAATAAATTTGCAATTAGCATAGGAAAACTTGCAATTTGCATCGAAAGGCTCGGCAAAGCCGCTCGAAATTTGGGTGACTTTGGCCTCAATCACCCCGCAGATTTGATCAAATAATGACGGAAATATCCGATGTAGGTTTTTGTTTTTCGATTTGTATCTTGAAGGTTTTAGTTTGTATAAAATTTTTATGATGTTTTAGGTTTTAGCTTAGTTTGACTTTTTTTGCCCGTTTTCACACATTTTTGTCTAAATAGCTAAGAAAATATCCAAACTGTTTTTATGAGCTTTGCTTATCTAAAAACTGTGTAAAATGCAATCTAAATTTTAGGAAAATATGAAGGCGCTATTCGAGATTCGAGACGACCTCTTGGCCAAGGAGATCGAGTGCGAAAAAGCGGAAAGGCTAGCCTGCGATGCCTTCATGCGTCGGGTGCCCAATTCGAGCGATCAGCTGTAACGCGTCGAGCTTTGCAGAAATACTTGGAGATCGTGCTCGGAAAGAGGCATATTCTTCTGCTTCACGAGGAGAGGTCGGCCAGGCTCGAGCAAGACCGGAAACGCTACCGCGAAATGTTCGCCATCCTTGGCCTCCCGCCACTGCCAGATTTTGAGGTCGGCCCGTTTTTGACTGCGGAATAGGGGGAGGCTTTAGGAAAGCGTAAGCCTAAGCCTAAGCTTAGGCCTGGAAAGCAGTCGAATGCTTAAGCCCAAGCTATGTCCGGCTTTGCAGAAGCTGGAATTCCCGCCTGTATCGCTTGAGGGGCTGTCGGAGTCGATTCTTCGGCAGATGGAACAGGTCAAGCTCGAGGCGGAGCACGAGTATGGCCACCTGCAGGCGGCCGAACTCTACGAGGTATCTAATTAAGAGGCCGCTTCAATTCCAGGGATAGGCCATCAAAAAAGTCCGCCAGCAGAAGGAGACGCTGCGCCAGGAATGGGCCGCAGCCGAGGCGGCGTCGAAGTTCGCTATGGAGCAGTACGAGGGGGTCGTGCGTTTTTTGTTGCTCTCCCTTTCTCACTCTCTCTCTTTCTTTCTTTCTCTCTCCCTCTCTATGTATCTCTCTCTTTCTCACTCTCTCTCTCTCTTTCTTTCTTTCTCTCTCCCTCTCTATGTATCTCTCTCTTTCTCTCTCTTTCTCTCTCTTTCTCTCTCTCTCTCTCTCGCTCACTCCCTCGTCAAATGTCAGGTTTTAGAATCGCGTGGCCACCGCGATGGAGCGCCTTCGCCGCACGCGCGCACAGAACGATTAAGCCGCTCCGAAGAGGCGACACTAATTAAATGACACATTAAATCTTGAATTTTACTTGAATTTCCTTGAATTGGTCGATTGAATAAACGGGTCAAATACAAGTTTTACATATGTTTTTGCAACGGAAAAACGTCGAAATTGTGTCGAATGTGTCGAATTGTGTCGTCGAAATTTTCATGCTCGTCGTTTCGTTCCCTTTAGCATGAGCTAGATGAAAGTGAACTAGCCTATTTGACAAGTTTATAACTTTTTTTGAAGCGAGTCCCAATCGTTTTTACAACTGGAAACGCAAAAACTCGACCATATCTATCGATTCCAGTCGAAAATTGGGATTTTATTTAGTTACCATGAAGTGAAATTTAGCCCCGCGCCCAGCCAAGCGTCTCCTCAACATACTTACTCTTCTTAGCCCCTTAAAATGTGTTAAATTGTGGCCCCTAAATTTTCTCCGCTCAAAGATCAAGGATTCGCTTCGAAGACCCCGCCGACGTTGCGCTGTGGCCCGCCTGATGCGGCTGTCATCGCACTATTTGTAGACCCACGGGGGTCACACGTCTTCCTTTCCTGCTAATGATCCACTGACCAGCCCCGCGGCGTACCAGGGCTTTTCGTTGCTCTCTTCTTATATACAAACCGTCATTATGATGATCCTGTTATACCTATTAAATCTCGTCGGCTCCTCCTCCGTCGAGATCGACTCGTTCAACCTGGAAACGGTGGACCCACAGGTGAAAGCTGCTTCCGTTAACGGGTCCACCCAAAATCCGGTTGTATTCCACCTGGATTTGGGGTGGAACGCATGGAAATCGGCCGGATTTCGGGTGGACGCACAGGAAATCGAGTGGAAACACGACGCAACGCGTGCCGCACGCGACGCGGCACGTGGAAATCGAGTGGAAACCGGGCGGATCCGGTCGATTTCCAACTGATTTACCGTGCATCCACCCGCAATCCGGTCGATTTCCACGTGGAATCCGGTCGCCTCCACTACTGGAATTCCGATCGATTTCGCGAGCAGATGCCGACCGGATTTCGGGTGGACCCAAGGACCTCAGTTTGATATCGCCCTGTCTTGTAGGCCAAATCTTTACAATTATGATCCATTAAAATTCCTAGGTTTCGATAGCTAACTCGTAAATTTCGATACCTTTCGGTTCTGGACTGTTGGCGGGGGAACCAAATTCGTCTAAGTCGGTTCGGTGGTCTCTAAGTTAAACCTTTTTTTATAGCCTTTTACGTATTTTTTAGATATAAAAATGATTTTTGATTTTTTTCGTCAAAATGACCCAAAAACCAACATTTAAAAAATATTTTTATCACTTTTTCTGTTTCCAGAGCCTCGGCCCGGCCCTGAAACCCACATTCCTTATCAACGCAACTCCAGAGGTAAGCGCCGGCGTTTTTTAAGGTTTTACTATCAGAAGCGGGCTGTCAAATCCTTACGGCCGTCTAGTCGTTTTTACCGCAAGAATTGCTGCCTGCTTCTAGGCCGTCGACCAGTTTATGGGCATCGCGCACACCGATGGCGTCACACAGCACCGAAAGGTGGGAGAACTTCTAACGCGGAATAAGGCTATCACGGGTTTTAGGCAATCGAGCTCGACGTGCTTGTCGGAACGCTGCGGCCGGAAGTTCAGGCGGCTTTTCAGGTGAGGCTACAGCGTCTTTTTGGACTGTTTAGGAATCGTAGCTAATTTTTCCAGACCTACAAAGCCGAGGCGCTGATGCTAAAACTTCTGCAAGACGAGCGGTATACGGTTGCGGTGGCGAAGGTGAGCACAAAGAAAAGTGGAAGCCTAAAGCAAACTAGGAAAATAGCAACAATGATGCGTGGCAAAATTTCAGGCGCACTACGTCATCGCCCATCTGCAAGCGCTAAAGGCGAGCCCGACAATCGGCGACAACGAGAAGCGGAAACGGACCGAGATGATCTTTGCCGAGTTTACGAATTTCATCGTTGATTCGGTGACGGACGAGGTTTGAATTGTTTCGAAAAATCATGCCCTCGAATTCTAGGTAAGTAACGTCGTCGAGAATATGATGCGAATGATGTTGCGCGCCGTGCTGTTCACGGAAAAGTGGGGCTCGTAGCCAGTAAAATAAAGTTTTTTCCGCCCCCCCCCCCAAGCAACTCTACAATTCCTGCAAAGTTCCAGCCAAAATGACAATATTCAAAATGACGACAGCCATAATTAGGAATAATCAAAAGACGGCTCGTATTTTGCATGTCGCCATTTTGGCTGGAAATGCTGCGCACTGCATCATGTCATCGTCGTGTCATCATCGCGCAGCAAACGTCATCAGAAATACCTTTATTACAAAAACAACACGCAGATGTTGGGGGGTGTCGGGGAGTAGATGTTGGTTGAGGATGAGGTGGTTAACAAAAGGTGCGCCGGGTCGACGGGGTGCACAGCGCCCACGCAAGACGCGAGGGGTGCGAGCGTACAGCGCGACTCGACGGCACCCTTCGACTTTTGTTGCGGAATCGTACGGCAGTCTTTTGCGGGTACTGTTGACACGAGTTGGGTGCTATGACGAAAGGGGGGTACGCCGAACGAGTGGATCTAGAGCTTGCGCCCAGAATTTCAGATGATGATGGTGGTGGTGGTTGGTTTAATTTTGCAAAACGGCTCCAGATGGAGATAGAGGATAGTGGGGGATGGTGGTGGGGGTGGGTGGGGGATGGACACGCTGCGAGAATCTCTATGACAGATGGAAACAAGGTTGGTGTAGTAGAGAGGTGAGGTTGCGGTTGTTGTTGTTGGAAGGGTGCTCATCTAGGCGGTGCTCTCGCCGGCAGGGGCGCCACGTCCGCGACCACCGCGTCCGCCACGGCCTCCACGACCGCGTCCACGTCCGCCACGGCCGCGACCGCCCTCGCCTCCTTCACCGCCGTTGTTGTCGCCCTCGTGCTGAAAAGGAAATTTGTCGTTCTTTCGGAAAATTTTTGGGGAAACCCGCATTGAGCAATCGGGGAAACAGATTTTTTTGATAAGCCCGGGCAGGCCTCGCAATCAAATAGGAAGTCTTCAAGAACTCTTTTTAGTCAATTTTAGCGAAGCTTGGCGCCAGACTATGAAAAACTTAGAAAGTAGTTGAAGAATTCGAATTTTTCGACAAAATTGATCATTTTAGGTCGAAAAATATAGATAATCTTGCCGCTTTGATGTGGAAATAAGCCCCACGAAAAGGAATGGTTCCCCGCCGCTCATGCGAAAGAACCAATTGGTTTTCAGAAAAGATTGAACGCTCAAAACGATCAAAAGTGTACAGAAAAATTGTTTACCTCGCCCTGGGGTCCGCCTTCGCTCTCGCTACGGCGTCCGCCACGTCCGCCACGGTAGCCGCCGCGACGGAAAGAGCGTCCGCGTCCGCGGTAACCGCCACGACGACGCTGACCGCCCTCGGCGCCCTCTTCTCCCTCGCCACCTTCGCCGCCCTGGTCCTCACGGTCGGAAGTCGAACGACGGGGGCCACCGCGTCTAAAAAGGTTGAGATTAGAAATGTGTGAACACGAGGAAATGACCTCTGTTTTCATAAAATTCAGACATCGAAACCTTCAGACATTTAAAAGTATTTTGATGCTCTCAAACGTAAAAAAAACCTTGCAAAATTGTTTTTTCGTTGTAGACGCTAAGACACTTTGCTAATTTTCAGATTTTTGACCATGACTGACAGCAGATTCGGAATCAAGTAAAATTCTGTGCTAGATAGACTCGGTCAGTTTCAAGTAAGGCAAGCCCCTCCTTAAAAAAACATGTAAAGCCGAAAAAAACCGATACCTGCGGCGGAATCCTCCACGCTCGGCCCCACGGTCGGCGGCGTACTTGCTGCCCTGGACGGGGCCACCCTCGGGGCCGCTCACGTTGGCCGCCTCGGGGCCCTTGCTGCCGGTGACGACGTCGAACTGGACCTCCTCGCCATCTCCGAGCGAGCGCAGGTACTTGTTCGGGTTGTTCTTGGTGATGGCGGTCTGGTGGACGAAGATGTCCTCGTTGGTGTCCTTGCTGAAAAAGAGAGATTTATCTCAAAAACTCCAAAGAAGCGACGCACCGGTTGATGAAACCGTATCCGTTCTTGACGTTGAACCACTTGACGGTTCCGGAGACGGCGCGGGCCACCACCGGCTTCTCGGCCTCTGGCTCGCCGCCGTTGTTGTCGGCCGACTGCTGCTTCTTGTCTTCCTAAAAGAAAAGTTAAAATAAAAAAAATAAAGGAACACGAGAAAGTGAAAGTTTTCTCAGCAAAAAAAAACTCACGGTCTTGTCGCTCATTGTTTGGGCGCTGTGCTGACTGTTGTTACCGGTTGGTTAGCTGATGGAAGAGCTGAGCTCCCTGGCGCCTAGCAGCGATGTTACACGGCTGAAAATAGATGATGTTAACCAAGAGGGGAATAGTCCTGAACCAAGTGAACGAGAATTTAGAACCGGAAACACAAAGGTAACACGATTAAGCGTTTCGTTTCGAAGGAAAGAGGGTCTCAGCTGAGTCAACAACGGCGGCTACTCGGTTCGAGGGGACCCCGCTACTTGAAACTGAATGACGGACGAAATGGGCAGCCCGAGCCACTAATCTAAGCGAAAATTGGGGGTCGAAACGGAAACGATCACAGGCTAGCAAGCTAAACTAAAAATCCGTCGGTCCCGGGGTATGAATTATTTCCAAACAGGGCAAACGTCGCGACGAGACCCGGAACGGCAACGCTATAGGGCAATCTCGCCCATAACAAAAAAAGGGGATAATAAAACGTGGCCCCTCCCTCCCGTTTCCGCCAATCGGCAATTGATCGAATCCGGGTGTCAAGGGGCAAAAAGGGCTGCTGCCCGGCTCGCGCCCCAACTGGCCAGAGCACATTAATTCAGTTCATGGAAAAGCCCCGGCGGGGGATGGCGCCGGGGTTTAGAATGTCGGAAACGAGCGCCGCATGCGGGCCACAGCGAGCGAGAGCGATGGGAATGGGGGGCAGCAGTGTTTGGGGGGATGGCGCGAGCTGTGAATGCCGATGTGAAGGAATTTTTTCGTGGGCCCGGGTACACGAGAGGCGCGCATTCAAACGGCAAGCATCTGCGCGGTGAACGAATAGTTAATTGAACCAGTTGACGTGTGGGCGCCCGCCTGAAAGTGGAATAGATAGAGGGCGGCTGAAACGCGGTAAAGCTATGCGGCAATGCGAGAAGGTCAACAAGCGGAAGTGTTCAAACCATTGGGGGGAAATTAACCTCGAAAAAAGGCTTAGAACAGCAGCAAATCAAATAGAAGCCGCTTCAAAATCAAAACAAGCCATAAAACGTCCAAAACCAAATTAATTTCTAGCAAGGAGGAGCCAAATTCGAAAGAGCTCCTAACTAACTAGCCCTTGGAAATGTCTAGCAGAAGCAAGCCGATAGAACAGGCTTCAAAAGCAACACAAACCATAAAACGACTAGTAACCATTTAATTTCTCGGTTTCAATCAGCAGCAAAGGTGAAAAGAGAGGTTTTTCGGTTTAACGCCATTGGCTTCGAACTATCTTGCGATAATCGAAACACCTATCAAAGCAGGCCAAGTAAACAAGCTTCTTAACAAAACTGGCAAAACAAATAGCTGGCAACGAAACAGGCTCTTCTGTGCCCCGGGCACCCCAATTCAACACCCAAAAAAATGTGCGTGCCCGGCGGAGAGCACGCAACGCGCAAAAAAAACTTTCTCGGGCGGGGTCGTCGAAAATTTGGCGCGAGCCCCGGCGCCCGCCCCCACGACGACGCGAGGCGCGAGATGACCACAGAGAGGCCGGCGTAGAGACCTCGGGCTAGGGGACGAGGAGGGTGTTGGCGAAGGTACGGCAGGTTGGTGGAGGCGCGGGGGCCGTTGTGACGATCGATTGGATGGGACGCTGCTGCGAGGGGAGGAGGCGGAGAGTATGTTGTGCGTTTGCGAGGGTAGCGGCCGAGCAAGGGGAGGCTGCTCTGGGGTGGGTGCTGAGGGGCTACTGGGGGGATAGATGCGGGCGGGGACCTCCTCGTTGATGAGCAACGGGGGCCCAGCACTGACCCACAGGGCCACGCGGGGTGGCCAGATGTCGCGAGTTTGCGCGGTGAAGTTTTTGCCAAGCGCGTGCTTATGTGGGCCTAAAAGTACTTTGGACAATACGAGCCAGCGCTGGGGATCCCGTGCAGCGATTTGATGCGGATATAAGGAATTGCGCGAACCATTTTTCAGCGAATCACGAAAAAAAACGTTATTTGATTCCGGAACCCATAGAAAACTATCGAAATTTGCGTAAAAGTAGCCCTGCGGCCCCAATTTTGCGCTCTAAAAAATTCCCGATTGCTCTTACCCGCTCGGTCGTGCCAATTTATTAATTAAAAAATTTAAAAACGCCCTCGGAAGCCCCAATATACCCTAGCTTTTCAAAATTCAATCGTGCAAAACATCGCCCGAGATAAAAACCGACCTTACAGCGGTCTAATCTATATATTTTTTAACATGGATTTCGCGGAAATGACCTTCTTTACGATTGCCAAAACGCAGCGCGCGCAATTTTCATGGAGGTGCTTTGAACCGGAACTCCGAGATCGTTGAGAACCTGAAAATCCGCGCAAACCCTTAAAAATCAAAGCTCAGACAGTGGCAAAAGCCACTTGCAAGTCTAAAAATTAAAGCCATGTAGCAAAAGCTCTAACCCTACGCCTAACGAAAAGCAGCCTACAGTACGAAGCCCGCTGGGCCATGACCAGCACAGCATGTCCACTCGGCGGTGGCCAGAGGGCCAGTGCCCTCGGGGGCCCTCGCGTTCTTCTTTCTTCGTTTTCACTCCCCCCATCTCGCACAAGCACCGTCATCAACAGCTGCGCTGTGGATTTCGGACCTTTGGACCTCCCAGCACACACACGCTCGCCGCGGTCGACCATCGGAACTTTACGAACGGATCCCCCGCCGAGGGGGTGCAGTGTGCCCTTTTGATCGCGGTTGGCGGTGGCTGGCGGATGGGATTTCAGGGGGCAATTGTGGCCTGTTGAAGCTCGACAAGTCCAGGGCGCACAGAAAATCCTTGGTATGAAAATCGGGTCCTTTCGCATTATCGGGGGGGGGACCAATTTTTATCTAATGACCCAATTTTCCAAATGTAAATAGCGGTGTTTCTAAACGGTTTTCACTAAACCTAAACGAAAATCGTCGCAATTTTTATTACAACATACAAAAGATATAAATTTTTCGATCAAAAATGGCCGTTTTTTCGAAGGTGTCGAATTTTTCAAGTTTTTAATAGTTTTTCTAGCTGAAATTTAGTTTTATTTTGCTAAATACGCTATTAAAATTCTTCCTATAAAGTTACTAGGCACTTCTAGACATGTTTAAGTATCCATAAGTGTACATACAAAAAAATGCGATCCCCCGATAATGAGAAAAAAAACCCCGAACATCGTATGAAAAGTGCAACGCAATCAGTCTGGTTCTTGCAATTGACGTCTGCCCGGGGCATCGCAACATTACGGACAGCGCGCCACGGAACGCGCGATTGACGGCGGTAACACACAGAACCCTATCTTATCACCAACGAGGGACCACTACCATCAACGGGGCAGCTCCTAGAATGGCCAAGGCAACAGCGCCATGCTCAAGTGTAAATAATACAAAAGGGGATAGCGCACTTAAACAAAGTTTAGCCAAAAAAAATTATATAAATCGCCTTGTGTCACTAAAATTCACTTCAACTAGCCTTTAATAAAATTCAAGGAACTCTTCATCCCCTAAAAAACTGGTGAAACTCTAGCTAGCCTCGGGAAAAGTGAACAAAACTGTTCATCCGCCAGAAAAAAAATATAAGAGTGTAACTAGCCGCCTAGAAAAGGCGCGAAACACTTCATCCCTGCTAAACAAACTAGTGAGAATCTAACTAGCGTCTGAAAAATGCAAGAAACTCTTTATCAGGCACTAAAAATATTCAAAAGCGAACCAGCCGCCTCGAAAAGCAAGAAACACTTCATCCCCCGCTTAAAAAAACTAGTGAAACGCTAAATAGACCCAGAAAAAAGGCAAGCAACTGTTCCTCCAACGTTAAAAAAAACTGGTGAAACCCAACTAGCCTTCGAAAAACAGACTCATCCCTACTAGGAATCCCATCTAGACCGTAAAAAGCAAGGAACTCACCAAGGGTTGCAGAGGAACACGAAATGAAGGATGCCGGCCCGAAAAACCCGCTTCCCCTCGCAACATTGTGCAAAGTTGACGGATGTAAATTTCGCAACATGAAATGCAATTAGATGGCCACTGAGGAAACGTCCGGGGAGAACTTTATTCTGAAAAGCATCAGGGAAAATTTGCATGTATGTGAAAAAGGTGGGTAAGGGGCTACCGGGGAGGCCAACCGGAACGGCAGAGATACACGTTTCAAGGGGGGCAGGGGAAAGGGGAAAAACGTATCAACAAGCTTGGTCAGGGTAGGGGTACGGGCATCAAATCGAGATCTGCATGTCAGGCAAAGGATACAAGGTAGCACAGATTACGTTTAAAAAGCGGTATTATTTCTTCTGGAAGAACGAGGCGATTCCGCGTTGGCCGACCGGCTTGCTTGCCTTGTTGGCTGCGGCGGCCGCGGCGGGCTTTCCGGAAGTTGGGACGTTGCCGGCAGGTTTCAGAGTTCGCGTCTAAAGTTGTGAAACATAAGTTTTTACAAAAAAATGTTTCTGTCGCTTTATCGGGGGCAAAAACTTTGTATAAAACTAGAAAGGCCTAGTGACTCAATATGAAGGCTCTTCAGTGTTTTCAGTAAAATACAGCCATATTTCCCCTAGAAAAACCATCTAAACACGTTAAAAAGTTTTCCAAAAGGCGAGGCGAGGCCATTTTTGGTCGAAAAATCGATATTGTTTATTTTTTTTAATTAAATTTTGCGAATTTTTACGTTTAGCAATTGTAGAAAACGCGTTTGAAGCACTTCCGCTATTTACCTTTGAAAAATTGGCTCATAAGAAAAAGGGTTGCTCCCCAATAATGCAGAAGAACCAAAAAATTTTACCTCTTTCTTTTTCGCTTCTTCGGCGGCCTCGGTTTCCTCGTCCACCTCTTTTTCGACCATTGCGGGTCGGGTTACTAAATAAAATAACTACGAAGCTGAATTTGCGTATTTACCCAGATATCCGTCCTCGTCCATCACAGTCTCCTGGCCGTGAACCAGCACCGTCTTCTTCTTCGATCTAAGGAAAATTTCCAGAAATACAAATCCAAAATTACCCCCTCTCCTGAACCATCGTCGTATCCATTCGATCAGGCGAGCTGCGATCTTGGGAGGGCATTTTCTTGGCATTTCCTGAAGCACTCCAAACAATAAAAGGGTTCTTTCGCATTATCAGGGGGACCATCTTTTTTGATATTAAGGGTGGAAGTTTTTGTAAAGTGTTTTTGACTATTGCTAATAGTAAAAATATTACCAATTTCTCTAAAACACCAAAAAATTCAAAAAGATATCGATTTTTTTACCGAAAATGGCAAGATTTGAACCAAAAAGATTTGTAAATTTTTTTAATTGTTTTCCCACTTGAAATTTAGTAAAATTTGAATTAAAAACTATTAAAACACTTAATAGTACGCTACTAGGCATTTCTGGGCTTACAGGGGGAAAAGCTGCCCCCAGCCCCGATAATGCGAAAGAACCACTAAAATCATACGATTCCCACCATCTCGCTTCGCCTGGCCCTTCTTCGACCCGCTAGCCTCGGGCTTCTTCTGCCTCTTCTTTGGAGGCGTTCTGATCTCGGGTGAAGCCGGGACGCTTTTCTCAGGCGACGAATCATTGGCGTCGAATATGTCGTCGTAGGAGGAAGCTAATCAAAAATGGAGAAAAAAACAAGGTTCATACGTTGAGCCGCCTTTTTCACTGGTGTTTTCGTCTTCGGGGCCTTTGATGTGGTGGGCGCCTGGTCGTAGGAGTCTTCGGAATCGCTGACGATGACCCGCTTGGCTCCACGTTTCCTAAAAGTTGACAATAGAATTATGATAAAAGTCACTTTGGTGGTGGCGGGGTTTCGGGCTCTTCCTCGGATTCGACGCCCTCGTCTGATTTGACGCTTGGAGGTTTGGCCGGTGATGTTCGGGCAGGCGGTCGAGCTTTCTAAGCAAAATAACGAAAGACAATTGCAAAAAAACCTGCGGCGATGCCATCCTCGCTTTGGCGAACATTTTCTGGATCGTCGGCGGCCCCTTGTCCTTTTTGCGCATGCTGGCCGCAACCGCTTTCTCTTGTTCGAGGACAAACGCCTAGAAAAGGTAGTTAAAGACAAAAAAAACATACCTCTCGTGCAGCCATGGCCGACTGACGATCTGCCGCATTTGTGGCGCTCATTTTTGAGCGGAACTCGCTCGCCAAGTCCTCGCCGTCGACGCATGAGAGTTTGGGGTCTAAGCTGAAAAACTGACTTTCAATTGGATACTGGAAACTCACAAAAGATATTTCGGCGTATCCAGATGATCGGAGCGTAGCAGCGTCGGCAAGTCCTCAATCCGCCCAATCGACAGGGCATAGATTCCCTGGTCGAGCGCCGTTGTGAGAAAGCCCAGCTCATCTCGCAGGTCCGATGCTCGCACCAATTTGATAACCTCAGCGGCAATACCTAGGAATTAAAGAAATGAAAATAGGGTTCTTTCGCACTGGGGAGGGGGGACCCAACTGTTTTCCTAAGATCTGATTTTTAGATATAATTGGTGCACCGGTTCTAAAAGGTTTTCACTATCCCTAAACGCAAAAACCTTAAAAATTTCTATTCATAACGATCAAAAGTATTGATTCTTCGTCCAAAAAGGACGGATTTTTGAACCCAAAATGTCACCTTTTTAAAACCTTGTTGTGGCGAGATCATTTTCCTAGTTGCAACATAGTTATATTTAACTTCAAACACTTCTTCTTATGCTACTAGACGTTTCTAGACGTACACCAAAAAGTTCGGTTAGGTCCCCCTCCCCCGGATAATGCGAAAGAACCGAAAAAAGCTTGGGTTGCCTACCTTCCCGTTCCGCAAATCCCTTGATGAGGTGGACGGCTTCGAGGCCGTTGAGTTTGTTCTTTTTAACCGAGTAGAATTCCGCGAGGCATCTGAAAAATACGGATTCACCTGAAAAAGGTATTATCTCACCTAGAAGCTTGAGTGACCGGGCAGTTGGCTCGTCGTGAAAGTCGCACGATGGAACAGGGCTGGGCTTCATCGACGAGTATCGGTTCGATTTGCTTCGTCACCGTGCCGTCGTCCATCGTCCCCCGAATGGCACTGAAATTCATTAGTTATTTAGCGTTTCCTATAAAAATGTCGAAAATCAAAACCAATATTTTCAACAAAAACTGGAAGTTCCATTCCATTTTTTAGTGACAACCTAGTTTCCAGAAGGGATCAAACGTATCTTGTGTAGAATTTTGTGCTGATTTCGAATATTTTTTGGGAAAATTTACTTTTATGGTCCCCGTCCGAAAAGTGGTTTTTCGTGTCGGAATCGATCCAGAATTGTTCGAAATGTGGTTTACAGTTGAAAATAAGGGTCGGAAAGATGTTTTTGCTAGGAAATATGCACTTTTTTATGAAAATTTGAGGACCATAAAAGTGGGTACGGGGGACTGAAGTTTATGGTCCTCGGCTGAAAAGCAATTTTTCTTGTCGGAAACTATCCAGAAATGTTTAAAATATCGTTTGTAGTTCAAAAAAATGGTCGGAAAGAAATTTTTTTGGGAGAAAATAATTTTTTTCAGGAAAATTTGAGGACCATAAAAGTGGGTACGGGGGACTGAAGTTTATGGTCCTCGGCTGAAAAGTGTTTTTTCTTTCACCAATTCAATAGATTAATGTTGGTAATGCATAGTACATCGAAAAAAAGTGCCGGAAAGATGTTCTTGGTCCCCTAAGACTTAGGAACAGGGTGTGGTTCGTAGCATTGTCAGGCAAGGCGGGCCGTCGCTTCGGATGGGCTGCCGCTCCACTCTTTCGAAATCAGGGCGCCTGGGCGCTGCGCGCTGCTCGGGCGCCCCGATTTCGAAACACTGTACGAGCTCACACCCATCCGAAGCGACTAGGCCCCGGGTGGCACGAAGCCTTATTTTTAGGCTAAAATTGGGCTGAATGAATTTTTGTAACAAAACATTTGTTGAAGCTAATAAGGTCTTTCCGACGATTTTTTTGAACTGCAAACGAGAGTTTGAACATTTCTGGATATTTTCCAACAAGAAAAATTGGTTTTCAGTCGAGGACCATAAACTTCAGTCCCCCGTACCCACTTTTATGGTCCTCAAATTTTCATAAAAAAGTGCATGTTTCCTAGCAAAAACATCTTTCCGACCCTTATTTTCAACTGTAAACCACATTTCGAACAATTCGGAATCGATTCCGACACGAAAAACCACTTTTCGGACGGGGACCATAAAAGTAAATCAAGCCTATTTTTTGAAAATCTGCGAAACGACCAGTTATGAAGCTTTCATTGCGAAAATCCTGGCAATTCGGTAATTTCGAGCCTTTCTCACTAAAAAGCTTCATCAGTTCCTTGACCTGGCCGTCTCGCCGATTTTCCAAAAATATTCTGGAGCGCAAAATTCTGCAAAATTTAGACTTGGTCTCCTGTAAAAACTCGATCGCCACCAAAAATATGTCATTGAGGACGGAGGATGAACTTTCATTAAATAAGCGTCGACAATGCCACGACATCAAGCCAACCACCAAAGTAACAGGGGGATATAAAACTTTATTCAAATAGCTCTTCAAAGTTTCAATGGAGCAAGTACATAACTGTAATTACTTTCCTAAAGCGCTGCCCCGGCAGAAGAACGCGCGCGCGCCGCCGCAGGAGTTGCAGCACAGCGTAGCGCGCCCACTTCCGGGGAGCCGTTGAACACGCAAACCCGTCGCGGAACAGCAATAGGCAAATTGATCACAATCATTGACTTGGGGGATGGGACATCGATTTTTTGGGGAGGCGAGAGCACACACCGGGCCAAGATAGCATTCAGACGAGATTTTTAACGGGGGGTGGGTCGGGGAAATGTTCGGCAGCATCGCCAATGGTTTTATCAAATACGAAGTAGATGTTCAACCATGTGGAGGAGGATGGGGATGAAAGCTGGGTCTTAATGGAAACGGGCCACGCGACCGTCTAGCCATTTCGGGTGCTGGACCGTTAGCGGGGGAGCTTAAATTTAGCGGATTTGGTCTAACGCCCTAAATGTTGCCTCCAAAATCTATAAAATGCTCCATTTTCTGGATCTTTCTATCTAAAATCAAGTTCATTACTTACAAAAATGTTTTCGGTCCCAAAACCATTTCGGATAAATGCGAAAACTTCCTAAAATTGAAGGTTGCGTCAAAAATCACAGCAACGATAATTTTTTAATTTTTTGATATCGAAAATAGCAAAATTTTCTGAAAAAATGTTGACACCAAAAATTTAGGCCAGCTCCCGCGCTACCGGTCCAGTACCTATTATCACAAAAGTGCACACAGAAGATAAGTTAACCGGGCGGCGGGAAAATCGACGCAGACAACAGAAACACACTGTAAGCTAAAAGGCCAAAGCAACCACGCAGGGGAACATCATCAACGGGATCCGGGGCGAAAAGCGCGCCGCGGAATGCAATTTGTTAATTGATCTAAATGGGGACACAAAACGGCATCAACAGTAAAAATGGCGCACACAACAAGTAAAAGAACTAGTATGGAGGTGGTGCAAGTGTCGGGTGGTGGTGGCCCGAGTGCTGCTAGTGGATGCGCTCGTAGAAGAGGATGTACGCCTCGGAGCCGAGGGCCTTGTCGCGGGAGACCTGAAAGAGTGACGGTAAGATACGCGTACCAAGAGTAAAAACGGAGCTTTCGCATTATCGGGGGAGGATAAAAGTTTTTTTCATTGGGATTCAGTTTCAAAGGAGGACAAGATTTTCTAGCTTGTTTTTATTGTTGTTTTCACTAAAAATAAAAAAAAACAGATTTTCCACCAAAGGTGACCATTTTCAGCTAAAACTCCGCATGAAAACAGTTTCCCAGGCGAATTAGAGCGCTTTTCCACTTGAAAAGCCGTTAAACTTTCCTAAAAACACGATTAAGATACCAAGAAATACGTTATTGGAAACCGGACTTCTCGGGGAAAATTACGCCCCTCATTTTGCGATAAACCTAAAAAAGCAAAAAAAATACCCGGCTAACGGTCGAATCCGAGATGTAGTACCACTGCCCGTCCGGGGCATCGAAGCGTTCAGCGTTGGCGTTCTAGAATGCCACGCAGTTTGAAAACCTCGAAAGCTAGACTACCTGCTCGAGCGCGTCCTCGACCTTTTCGCGCATCGTCTGCAGCTCCTCGGGCTTGCCCTTCGCCTGCAGATCGGCACATCGCAGGCGAGCACATTCGATGAAAAGTTGAGCCTGAAAATGACAAAAGTTAAATTACACACAAAAAAATTGGTTACCTGCGGAATCCGGGCACGGCTCTTGACGTAGGCAATGTAGTGGCCGCTGTGCATCGTCCCCGAGTGGCAGACGATGGCGTAGACGGCGTAGAGAATCTTGCGCTGGCCGCCCGGCTTCACGCGCTGCAAAAAAAAAACCGTTAAAATGTGACCCGATACAACCTCGACGTTTTTGCAGCAGAACGGGGCAATGTCGAACACTTCCGGGAAGTCGATGTGGCCAGCTGAAAATGAAAATAGCATGAAGAGCTTGTAAAAACAACATGGTGGATCGAGGAAAAAAGGACAATGGAAGAGGACAAGCTAAAAAAGGCTACACACAAATCTTGCTGATGGTCGGACTGCTCGGTGATGACGCCCAGCCGAAAGCCGAGCGCACGTTGACGAGCGAATGATCGGAAAATGATTTAGTCGATGAGATGCAGGCGGCAGAGTTGCGTGTTGAGTTCCGCAGAAAAAGGCGACTAGTAAGATGCATGCAAATCACGAAACAGAAAAATAGTCAAGCCAGTCAAGCACAAGATTTGGATATACTTTATTAAAAACCGCTTTTCCGAAAATCACCTTCCAAAATTCCTTTTTCTCGCAAAACTCAAATTTCGACATATTGTCTCGCTAAAACTGAATTGCTAACAGTAAGCAATAGTAACGCAATTTGAAAAGTTCTGATTTCCAAAGAAGTCCCGACTGAAAAAACTTACAAATCTTCTGGAGTCCTCCCCGGCCGCCGAATCCCTGCGAAAAGCGCTTGAGGTGCAGCGTGAGGATGGTGGGCGGCTCCCAGATCAGGTAGCGCTTGATGGCGACTTCGCGGTGCTTGTTGGCCCCGGTGAGACCATTCTAAAAAAATCCTTTTACGTTTAATCCAGAATTCAATAAGCACCTTCTTGTTCTGTGGCAGGCAGCACTTCTCGCACTCGTACTTGTTGACGCCTTCGAGCGTCTCCTCGGCCATGAAGAGGCGCATGTAGTGGCCAATGTTGCGGCCGCTCTCAAATTCCTCCGGGCACTCCACGAGGGTTTCCTAGACAAAAAGGAAGTAAACAAGATGCTTAAAAAAAGCTCACCGTGAACCCGACCGAGATCTCATGGTCGTCGAGCTCCATGTTGTTGAACTGGTCATCGATCATTGGCGAACTGTCCGAGCCGTTCGTCTGCTTGGCCTTGATGTTGCGCTTGCCCTTGTTCTCTTTCCCGCCGGCCGCGCGATTTTCCGAGGGGACGGGCAGGGAGAGGTCCAGGAAGCTTTCAGGTCTAAAAAAACTGTATTTTCAGCGACAAAGATAGAGAAAAAAGGCTAACATTTGGACATCGTGTTTTGCAGATGTTTTTACTGTTTGTTTTGGCTACCGATGTCGAGGACGCATTCAGATAAAAAAAAATGTGTTTTTAATGCTAACAATAGAGGGTAAAATGCCAATAGGTCCCGTCTTTGCCTTTTCGGGTTTTACTGTCGATTTCGAGATTCGGATTCGTTATATGGCTGTTACGAGTTCTCTCTCTTCGTACTTCGGCTCTTTCGCATTATCGGGGGCGTACAATTTTTGTTTAAGTCGAGAATGGGAATGCTTAGGCTCAGTTAATAGAAAGTGTTTTTAGTGATCTCTCATCATAGGTCCACTAGAAAAACTACCTAAAACTTTAAAAATTGTTGAAAAGTCGACATTTTGGTCGAAAAATCGATATTTATCAAATCAAAATTTTCAAAGCGATATTTGTAGTTTATATTTGAAAAAACTAGATCCTAAGAAAAAAAGTCGGTCCCCCCCCTCCCCCCGGATAATGCGAAACCCGGGCTTCGCGTGTCCTGGCTATGGGATCAAGGCAAGGTCTCACTGTTGACTGATGTGCCCGCATTTCGAGCAGCGGATCGTCTGCTGCAAGCGACCCCCAAAGATCGCGTCGAGCAGCGGGCGCCCGGCGGCTTCCAAGTACGCTAAAAACACGTGATAACGGGGAATAGCCGGCGTCAGCTACCCTTATGCTTGCGGCGCAGCTCAAGATCTTCTGACTTTCCTTTGCCCTTGTCTCCCAACGGGACAATTTCGTGGATGGACTTCTTGTAGGCGTCGAGCTCCTCGCTGCGCAGCGCGTCGAGCAGGTAACTGAAAAAACACTTTCCTCAAGCCAAAAATTTATATACCGTAAAAGCTCGTGAGAATCTTGTTGCTGGTAGACGCGGATCTTGCCCTTGCTCTGGATCTGCGAGACGAGCTTGGTGGGCGTCAGGCCGCTGCGCGCCTAGAAAAATTCGGGCCTGTCGGTAAACTAGATGGTCTTGTCCGTATTTAAGATAGATATTTGGTCCTTTCGCATTATCGAAGGGAATATCCAAAACCTTTGGAAAATTTTTCAAAAAGTCGAAATTTTGCTCAAATAAATCGTTGCATTCTTTAACGATAATTTGTTAGATTTTACGCTTCAAAACAGCAAAAAAAAACAAGTTTAGAACGACTTGCGCTATTTCTATTTACAAAAATTGGTTCCTAAGACAAAAGGCTTTCCCCACCCCCTCCGATAATGCGAAACAACCAGATCATTTGCTGTCAAAAACGCGGTCGATTATCTCACATTCACATAATCCAGTGCCAACTGTTTCAGGGCATCATTCATCGCCCGATTATCCACCGACGTCTTCACATCACAAGCCTAAGATTTGCGTTCCAAAAAAATTTGATAAACCTACCTCAATTTCTACAGATTTATCGTCGACCTTGATCTGCTGCTTCGTGAATACGAGCTCTTTGACGGCCCAAAGCTGAACACTTCAATTTTACACCCCTGAATTAAAAATTCCGACTTTTCATAATAGAACGACATCGGGTAGGTGAACATGATCGACTGGGTCACCGAGTTGAAGTAACAGGTATTGCCAAGATTTGTGAGGCCCTAGAACAGGAATCAATAGCCACATATTTCATATACCTTCGGCACAGACAAATTTTCCGGCGTATCCTCTTTCTCTTTAGCCTTTTTCTTGTCCTTCTTGTCCTTTTTATCGGGCCTAGAAAAAAGTAAAACGCATTGAATCTTTTAAAATACTTGTTGCTTTTCCCGTTGACGGCCAACTCGCTCGTCGATTCGGCGTCTTCATGCACCTCTTCGGCTTCAGCGACGGGCGCCTGCTTGGAGGTGCCATTGGTTTTGCTGGCTTTTGCAGCCTAGACAAACATTAGCATGTTTTTGGGTAATGCGTACGACTGGCTGCTTGTTGGCGAGTTGATCGAGCAGTTGCTTGACAAAGTCCTTGCGTCCCGTCGCGTCTTCGGGATGTAGATCGCAATCGCAGCGAGAACACCTAAAAAAAAATGTATGTAAACCTCAAATTGCGACAGCGAAAAGCCATCGAAAATCCGGTTTTGAACTGTTAGCGTAGTGGGGGGAGGGAGGTTGCTAGAAAATAGAAAGTTATAAAAACTATTTTTTAGTTTGAAAATTCGAAAATTAGAGATTCACAGGGAAAAATTTTGTTTGCGCCCCCCTCCCCGCTAACAGTCCAGAACCGAAAAACCCCTACCTAACACTGAATTCAGAAGATAGGATGACGGCCAGCACGTGGCATTCCCCGGTCCGCTCCGCGTTCTGATGGTCGAGCGCGTGCGCCGGGCACATCACTTCGGCGCACGCGGTGCACATTGTCAGCGGAAGCGGCGAGGCCTAAAAAACTATTTTTTTCCAAAAGCCATTCTTGTTACCTGAGCGGCTTCTGGATTCTTGTCCTTATCCCTGGCGCACGAGTCGCACTGGATGGTGCGCATGTTCTTCAACTTTTTGCAGCATGACTAAAAATCAGGTTTACTCCCTGACATAACTAGTAAGAATAAATTACATGCGAGCCGAAAAAATAACAAAAGATAAAAAATTTTAAATTAACAATTAAAGGGACAAGGAGGGCCCACGTAGATGAGGGCTCATCTATAAGTTGGCAAGTAGCCAACTGGGTCAGAGAGGGCGAGAGAGGGCGTCAAGGGTACAGGGCGCAGAGACCACCTTTCCCCCGCGTCACCGGCCTTTGGCTGATCTACGTGGCCCCTCCTTATCCCTGAAAATTACAACACCTTTTTTGTACCAGTCTAGAAATCCCTCGGAGCTTATTTATAACACAATCTAACCATATTCGCATCAGAAAACCAACGTTAATAAGTTATCAAAAAGTCGAAATTTTGGTCAAAAATCGGCAATTTTTGCTCGAAAAATCGATATTTTTTACCAAATTTTGTAAAGTTTTCCCGTTCACGAATAATAAAAAGCGTTTCACTATTGATATTTGAGAAAATTAGGAAAAAGGCTTGCCCCCCCGCCCGATAATACGAAAGAACGAGCTGGAGTTTAGTCAAATACCTTGGTATCGAAGAGGTTCTTCTTTGACCGGTGCTCACAGGCGACGGTTGTGCTGCCGCCGGCCAGCTGCCCATCTTCCTCTTCTAATCCAAAGTTGAGAACATGCCCAACGAAACGCACCTTGCGGATCCGACTCCCGGCGGGCAGTCGTCTTCCGCCCTGCCTTGCACATCCACGCGAAGAGGGGAATATCCTAAACCGGTGCGATTTATTGCCACAACTGTAAATTGTTGCACAACGGCGCGAGAAAACGTGGGAAGATACAAAATTAGGGAAATGGTAGAATTCTAATCAGGTGTATCAGATCGGTGGGGGGGGGGCTGTGCGTAATATGGCCAATTTATGGCCTTGGTGGGGCCCGCGGGGCAGTAACCGTAAGTGGAAAGTTTAGCGGTAGGGGGAGAGTGGAAGGGGAATTGGTGTATTAACCAGGTAACAGCTAATAGAAGAACGGTACTTCCGCATTATCGGGGGGGGGGGGGCGGCAAGTTTTTTGTATTAGTAGAAATCCCTAGTTTTATAATGTTTCTTGTAAAATAAAACTATATTTCAACTAGAAAAACTACCTCAAAAACGTTGAAAAATTTTCAAAAAAGGACAACTCCGGTCAAGTTTTGGTCCAAAAAAATTTGTAAACGTTTTACGTTCAGGAATCGTAAAAACATTTTGGAAACGGTTCCGCTATTTCTATTTGATAAATTGGATCCTAAGAAAAAAAGTTGATCCCCCCCAAACCTCCCCCGATAATGCGAAAGAACCTGAAGAAATATTGGCAAAACTGATGCTGAGGAGACCATGCGAGATTTGTAACCGGAAGAGTCAAAAGCACGAGAGATCGAAACTAGGGCGAAAACGGGGCCCGAGCGCGGTCAATTTTTTTTACAAAAACAATACCGTCATTGAACAAGGAAATCGGATTTAACACTTTGCACAACCTCATAAAGATATACATTGCGATCTTTAGAATTGTTGAGTTTTGCAGATTCCGCAAATGTCCAAGTCCAGCGTGAGTGAGCCGCTGACGTCGGTGTCGCCGGCCAAATTTCGAGCGACCACACTGCGCTGCTTCTTCAGATAGATGGCACAGCTGGGGACCACCCGATGGCAAATGCTGCAAATCTTGAGGTTCTCCTGCTGCTCGATGATGTGCTGGGGGAAGTCGGTAAAGTCGAAGTTCATCCGATTCAGGGCCACCAGCGCGTATTCGAACAGAGAAGGCATGTCGCCGCCCTCTTCGTCTGGCCCATCGCGGGGCGGGAGTAATGGATTGCCGCTGATGTACAGCCTCAAGAAGCGTGGCCTTCGACTTTCAAGCGCGTAGGGGAGCCGCAAAAGTTGACAATCATTGGCCCGTAACGTCGTGAGGGATTCGAGGAGGACGATTTGGCTCGGCAACTCGGTGATCGGGTTGTGGTCGATGGCCAGGTAGGCGAGGTTGTGGAGTTGGTAGAGGCCTTTTGGGAGAACCTGGAAAATAATTATTGTGAAAATACAGTTTTAAAAAATGGCGGTTGTTTCGCATTATCTTTCGGCGGACAACTTTTTTTCTTAGGATCTAATTCAAATAGCTATCAGAAGCGTTTCTAAACTGTTTTTTTCTATGCCTAAGTGTAAACACTTTACAAATCTTTATGAAAAAATCGCAAAAATATAAATTTTTCGACCAAAAATTTCGACTTTTTCAAACATTTTTAGTTGCAATATAGGTAAATTTAACTCAAAACGCTATTAAAACACTTCCTGTTCAGGTTATTAGACATTTCTAGACTTCTAGGCTTATACAAGAAAAGTTCGCCCCCCCCCCCAATATTGCGAAAGAACTGAACAAATTTCGCCATGTTAAGCTCACCGTAAAATCATTCCTGGCCAACGACAGGTTCCTCACGTGCCCGATCGCGTCCCACAAGCCATCCGGCAGCTCCGTCAGCCCATTGTAGCTCAGATCGAGGAGTTGCAAGTTCTCCAGCCTCCGCAAGTTGCTCAGCAAGTGCAGATTCGGAGCTTGACCCAGGTTGTTGTTGGAGAGATCGAGCTCCCTCAGTTGCGACAACCGGAACCATTTGGCGTCGACCTTCCTCAGGGCGACATCGGAGATGGTCAACCGTTCAAGCGATTCGGGGAATTCGGTCCTTGGATAATCCGATTTTTGCTTGATCGTCATGTGCTTCTGGATGGCTCGCACTTCGGCTAGAGCCTTGGCGGTCGGGTCGTAGTCCTCGAGCAGGTTGTCGTCAATCGGCTGGCCCTTGAGGATCTTCTCGATTGATTGGCGGAGTTTGAAGAGCTGAAAAACAGCGTTGTCATAAGATTTCAGCAATCATCGAATCCTATCTAGTTCTAAATCATAGAAAAACGGGGTTCTTTTGCATCATCGGGGTACCGAACTTTTTTGTCAAAGTCTAGAAATGCCTAGTAAGTTCGTAAAAAGCCTTCTAATAGTGATTTTAGTAATACGTAACTATACTTCCACCAGAAAAAAAACATCTAAAAACTTCTAAAAGGTCGGCATTATTGGTAAAAAAGTGATTTTTTGATATTTGTTTACTCAAAATTTGTAAACTTTCACGTTAAGGGATAGCAAAAACATTTCGAAACACTTCGAATATTCATATTTGAAAAACGAGATTCTAAGGAAAAAGTTCGTCCCCCCGATAATGCGAAAGAACCGAAAAACGTACATGAAGCGACATCGTGACCCCGTTGATACAAATCGTCACTCCTTCGCGCGGCAACACGATGGTCATCAGGTCCTTTCGAGCCGCAAACAACTGGACGGGCATTTTGGCCTCCAGCGGGTAATCCCATCGCTGCTTGGCGCCGGTGGTCAGCTTTAGCACACTCAAGATGTAGGCTGGCCGACCGTTTGCTCCCTTCTTTTGGCTGGAGAGCGTGAGGGCACCGCTGGCTTCCTTCTGCACCAGCTTCCCGTTCTTCTCCAGGCGTATCTTGCCTTGAACCCGCATTTCTAAACAATAGTAAGATTGAAGTTGCCAGTTTTGTATGAGATAAAAAGAAATCAAAAGGACCACACTACGTCATGCTACTATAGGAGTCCCCGCAACACCAAAAAACGCTCCGAAATTGTAAATTGGCAAGTTTCGTACTGACATGGGATTTTTGGAAGTTGAAACTTTCGAACGTCAAATGTGAAACCAAAAAGGAAACAAGTTGCCCTGAAATCTGTTGAATTTGTTTTTCGAAATTTTAGTCATGGCTTTTCGTAGTTTAAAAATGCCGAATAACACCATTTTTCGAACAGTCCATATGGCCCTTCAGCGCTAAAGTAACCCCCCAAAATTTATGTGGAAACACGAATAAAAGGCGGCCATCGGGGGCTAATTGATAGAAAGGGCCTTTGTCGGAGAGAGCCGCCAAAAAGAGCCGTCGGGGGCACGCTTTAGCAGCTTGGCGAATTTCATAAGGTTATGCGCCGTTACGACTGGTTTTTGTGTTGTTTCAAAAATCGTTCGGAAATTCCTTGAAATAACTAAAAAAAACGAGTATTTTTGCACAGCATGGGAATAACTGACGGCTGGGAGCTAGCCGCCGGCTACACGCAGCCAATCTCGATCACAGCGCTGAAAGGGGCCCGGATTGCGATCGGTAAGCGGGTTTTTAATCCTGAAAAACACAGATTTAGATCTACCTCTCGTCATCAAGCAGCTCGAGGCCGGCAGCAATGATTTGGTGCGGGGATTGCTGCGGAGGACGCTGCATTTGATGGCCCACGGAATTCGGCCATTGATGGTTTTTGAAGGGGCGAACGTGGCAGTGGAGAAGCGCAGAAAACAGGTTAATTCCTTTTTTTAAAGGATTCTGGACTTTGTATAGGAAAACCCGGATTTTCTGGGGTTTCAGATGCAAAACCGGCGGCAGAACTGCCAACCTGTAGTTTAGAAATTTTTTTAGTTAGACCGTCAAGTGACCGCCTCCACCTCTTCGCAACTACCTCGGGACACCAAATTGAAGCTGAAGCGCGCGGCGAAAGGTTTGGGTCGCTGAGAAAAGCAAGGAAAATGTGTTTTAGAATACGTGGCGAGTCAAGGCCAACCGGCTAACTATTCATTTGACGACAGCGACGATGTGATAATTCTGGAGAGTGATGATGAGGACCACGGCGAGGAAAAGATACTGGAAATGGACGAGGACGATTCGCTGACGGCTTTCATCCTTGAGTGAGCTTTTGGAGTTATCGACTGATGTCAAAAAATTTTTACTTTAGTTGCCTGAGCGACGAAGACGAGGCGTCCAACTCTTCAGAAGTCGTGGTACCTATGAAAAAGCCGAGGTGAGCTTTGAAACTTGGATCGGAGGCGTTTTACGGATAGAGAAGCTGTTATTTTTAGTCAGAATTTTTGGATAAAAATGTTCTCATAGGAAAAAGCATAAGCTACACTTTCAGAACAGCGCTGGACAACGACGCCGTGGCCGACGAGGACTTCGTAGAAGATACAGACGACAAGCGCAGAGAGGAGTGCCACAATTCGTTGTACAACTTTTTGGAAACGAGACGATTGGTCGGTTTTTTTGTGGGCGCAAAATTTTGCCTTCAAATCGAAGAAAAAAAGCGAAGACATCCTTGAAAAGCAAAAAGTCGAGCCCACGCCGGGAATCGAACCCGGGACCTGGCGGATTATCAGCCTACCTGTCATACCACTACACCACACGGGCCGACAGTTCGGGGCGTAGTGGGCGAATTTTTGCTGGAGAGTGAAAATTTTCATCAAATTTCCAGTTGCAGGCGGGAATTTTTTTTCGGAGGTAGTTCATGTAAAATTGGCTGAAATAAAATTGAAAAATAAGAGAAGGAGGGGAATTACCATTGTTCCTTTTTTAGAAAGATCTCGGCGTCGACCCGGCGAACATGGCGATGGTCGGCAACTTCAAGAAGCCCATGCATCTGTCGCCGAGCAAGAAGGGCCCGTCGAAGCTGACGGCCGGCTCGTCTTGGGAGAGCAAGTCGAGGGTAAGCTTGCGTGTGTTATTTCTCAAACTAACTTCTGAAGGATCTCAAGATTCAAAATTCTCTTATCTTTCAGGCGATTGAAGACGTGATCACGGGGCTGCACCAGCGCGATGCCATAAAATCGTCACGCGAAAGTGGGCTCGACGACTGGTCCTCGTCCTCCGAAGACGACGAGTGGGAAGAAGTGGTGAGGGCGTTTGGCTTTTTTCGATTTTTCTATTTTCAGAAAACCGAGACGAAGCCCTCATCCTCAAAGGGAGAAAATGGAGAAGCAGAGGCGGACTATAAAAATGTATTTTTCCGGGTGTTTCTTTATTCTTTTCGGCTTTAGTGGGTCCCAAATCATCCTGAAGCACTACTCGATCGCCCAGATTTGCCGGATTCTGAAGCCGGACAACGAGTAACTGGCCAATACTCGGATTTGAAGGTATGGGAGCAGTTATGTTAAAATATAAAATGTTAGACTCTTTTTGCTCTGCTCGGCATCCCATTCATCGAAGCGCCCGGCGAAGCGGAGCACCAGTGCGTCCAATTGGCCAAGGATAAACTGTGCGATGTGGGTATTTCATTGAGGGTTTCATTTAACGTCAATTTTAGCTCGTCTACACCGAAGATTCCGACCTGCTCGCGCTCGACGGCGTGCCGATGGTCAGAAAACTTTTCACGGGAGAGCCAAGACTTGTGGATTTGGGCGGATTGAAGAAACTGGGTGAGTGATTGGATTTTTTTAGAAGATCTTCTAGAGAAATCAAGGAAATGACTTTTTTTGGATCGAAAAGAAAAACTTGCGTTTTGAGAATTTGAGAATAAGCAGGAAATCTTAGCAGTCAAACTTTAAAAAGGCTTGCACTTGTTAGGCATCGTCCCTGGCGTGGCTCGCGTCGCTGCCCTCATCGCTGGATGTGATTATCGCGAGGGACTACCCGGATTCGGAATTTCGAACGCCGTCAAAGCGCTGATCAGCTTCGTGCCGGACATGGAGAGTGTCGACAAAGTTCGTTTCGTCCGACCTTCTCTTTTACATCTAAAATTGTTTAGGAGTCTATAGACGAGAAATTCTGCACGCGAGCGGCCAGCTGGGTGGAAGCCATCCAGGCAGAGGTATCTATTCTTTCATCGATTAAAAATCATAGTTCTAGGAAGACCCGGAAGCTGCGGCTCGAGCTGAGGGAAAGTTGCGCGCCCGGTTCTACCAAGCCATTTTGAAGTCGGACAAGTCATTGGTAATTTTTTTTGAAAATGGAAGAAAAACTGAGATTTAGCTGAGCCCGGTCGCCGCCTACAAAAATGTCAAGACCGATGTATCAATGGCGAAAGCAAAGTGGGGGAAAATGCGCGCCGACCCACTGCTGGCTTTCATCGTGGCCAAGACGAAGCGCACCATGCAGGAGGTATAGATTTTGGAGTGAGCTTGTACGATATCGTTCATCCTAGACAAAAATCGAGCTGGCGCCAGTGCGGCGACGATGGGACAAACACGTCGACTTTGGATTCCCGGTTCTCAAGCTGCCCACCGTCACGCCCACCGAACCGCAACGCGAAGATGTAAAGACGTTGTACAAAGTGCTTTCGAAGAGTGCGATTGTTGCATAATGCATGTACGCTTTGTCACAAATAAACACGAATACATTTATTATTAAATAAAAATTTCGGATTTGCATAAATCGAGATTTATCACTTTGTGCGGTTTTTTGCGGCGCATCCGAATATGAAAAGGGTTTTTTTGTAACTATCGGAATTTTCGAGATTTCGGGGTTACGGTAGTTTCGAAAAGTACAAAAATCGCGTTTTTCGTTGTTTTTCGAATGCGAAATTGTAGGACTCGTCGAGACGAGCATTTCTGTACCGAGATTGGCATAGGTGGCGTGAAAGTGGGGGTCGGTAGAGGCGTCGGAGTGGCGGCGTCGGCAAGGGGTACGTCCGTATCTCCGTGCGTAGCGTAGTTGGAGGGAAACGGAGTCGATATTCGGATTCAGCGTGAAAAAGTGATCTAGGGGAAAGTTAGTGCGTAATTTTGGGGTTACGGGGAAAGGAGAAAATTGGCTGAGAATGCGGGGCCACCGTAACCCGGGAGTACCGGGTGAAGCGGCGGAAAAATTGCGAGTTTTTGGGGTTTTTTCGATTGGAATGGGTGCGGTGGATGGCAGTTGGAAGGGGAAATAGGAGGAATTGCGATTGTTATCGATATTTTGGGCCGAAACGACGCACTAAAGTCGGGCGGGTGGGGGCAGCGTTGTCGGGATTTTTCGGAATTTTTCGGGATTATTCGTGATTATGTTGTTTGTAGTCTGTAGTCTGGCTGACAGAAAGCCTGTTTCCGCGATTTTGTAGTTTATAGTCTGAAAACTACGAAAATCCGAATTTTTTAGGAAAAGCCTGAAATTGGGTAAAAAATGGCGATTTTTCGGAATTTTCGGAATTTTTCGGGATTTTCGGGATTCTGTAGTGTGTAGTCTGTAGTCTGGCTGACAGAAAGCCTGTTTCCGCGATTTTGTAGTTTGTAGTCTAAAAATTACCAAAATCCCGTATTTTTAAGAAAATCCCCATTGGGAAAAAAGGGCGATTTTCGGCATTTTTGTGTATTTTCCGGGTTACGGTAGTTTCCAATTTACGGTTATTGCCTTAATTGGGTTACGGTGGCCTCAAAATCGCGATTTTTAGCGATTTTCGCTAAAAATCTCGAAAAACGGAATTTTCCCCGAAAATCGGCATTTTTCGGTATTTTCCGGGTTACGGTAGTTTCCAAATGACGGTTTTTGGGTTACGGTAGCTGCTGGTACCCGTTTTTCCGTGAAATCCCGAAAAATCGAGATTTTTGGCAAAAATGACTTTTTTGGGAAAATTGGAGCCATTTTTCAAAAATTCCGTAACATTCCAAATTACGCTCGTTTTATCTGGAATTGTGCCAGAATACCTCATTCCGCACGGGCAATACGATACAACCACTCAAAAACCCAAAAACCACGTCCACACGCATTAAAAACCACTTTTCCATAAACCCCCAAATTCGAAATAAATATCGACAAATCGACAAAACGACGCATTTTCATCCAATTCTGCCACACCATCGGATTCCCCACCCAAAATTACCTATAAATATTTCTTACGAGCCCCCAATTCCGCATTTTACAAAACACCCAAAATCCCCACTTTTACAATATTCTAAATGTAGACCACTTTTAAACATCAAAATCGACATTTTAAACAAATTCTGGAAACGTGCAGCTCTTCCCCGCACCAGATACTATCGGGTAGCGTTTTTAGTTTATTCAAATAGCTCTTTATCCGCCAGAGAAATCACCCTCAAAACAGTCTACGCAACCGCTCGATTCGTCAATTATCCCAACTTTAACCCACGATTTAACCCTAAAACCTCATTCCCCAACAACTTCAACAAGTACACTTGTTCAGCACCATCCCTCTACCTCTCCACGTTTCCACTTTTCCCAAATCCCCCACAAAATTAAATAAACGGCCCCAAACACGCCAATAATCGCTCTGTCAGATGTGTAGTTTGTAGTCTGGTTTTTTGCAAGCTATCTCCGAGTTGACAAGCTTTGAGAATGCAATACATACGGTAGTTTTGCTTAAAACTCGCTTTTACACCTCGGCCCAACACTTTTCTAGACCAGTTTTCCACGCTGATTCCGAATATCTACTTGGTTTCGCTCCAACTGCCCGATCCTTCAAGTTACAGCGCTTTTTACCAAAACCGCACCCAATTTTAGGCCAAAAAATCGTATCTTCGCGGTTTTACACGCTAAAATACGCTCTCAACGACAACCCCCAACTGACTGCCAGTGAACACGGCCCAACCCTCTGTTTCACACTCCTGCTCCCCATTGCCCCAGTTCGACCTCCATCCGGCAATTCCTTCCTTTTGCCCCCTTCCATCCAAAATCCATCAAAACACGTTGATTTCTTCTCCAATACCCCAACTGCCACCCACCCCACCCATCCCACTCGAAAAAACCCCAAAAACTTGCAATTTTTCCGCTCAGAAACTCGGCACTGCCGGGTTACGGTAGCCCCACATACGCAGCCAATTTTCTCTTTTCCCAGTAACCCCAAAATTACGCACCGACTTTCCCCTAGATCACTTTTTCACGCTGAATCCAAATATCGACTCCATTTCCGCCCAACTACGCTACGCACCGAGATACGCACGTACCCCTTGTCGACGCCGCCATTCCGCCGCCTCTAGCGCCCCCCACTTCCACGCCACCTATGCCGATTTCGGTACAGAAATGCTCGTCTCGACGAGCCCTACAGTTCGGTGTTGTCAAAAAAGCCAAAAACGCGATTTTTGTACTTTTCGAAACTACCGTAACCCCGAAATCTCGAAAATTACGATATTTACAAAACAACCCTTTTCATATTCGGATCCGCCGCAAAAAGACGCACAAAGTGATGAATTTCAATTCCCGCAACCCGCGAATTTTTTAATTAGATTTGTCATTTCAAGCCAAATTCCGTCACAAGGAGCGGAGGTTTTTTTGCAATTGATTCCGGATTCTGAAATGTATAGATAGAGAGAGAGGGAGAGAGAGCGACAGGAGAGAAGAATTTTTCGATCCTGAAAAACAAAAATTTTTCAAATTTTTTCGAGTTTTTCAACTGTCTTATTCAGCATCATATTTATCGAAGAACCACGAGCGCGGCAATAACTCTGTACAGCACAATTTCCAAAAAATTAATGAAGAAAAATAGAAATCTTTGCGAGGAGGGATGGGACGTGAAAAAGATGTTGACCTCCTACGCTCCACTGACGATCACAATTGGTTACACCTGAAAAAACACAATTTTTTTGGCTTTTGAATGCGGTTGGTGTTAAACAATTTAATCAAAAACCCACCCTAGCCTCTATGACCTCCTCTAGCGTATACGAGTCGACGGTGCGCACCACCGACTCCTCGTCGTCGCTGCTGTTGCTCATGTGCTCGTAGACGGCAACACCGTGGTGCTCCTGCAGGCTGCGCAGGTTGATCACGGTACTTCCGGCAGCTCCACCACCGCCGGGGGTTCTCAAAAGATGTAAATCCCCATTTTCAGTCTCACCCAGCGCCCGCCGAGCCGGTGCGGCTCCTCGTGTGCTCGATGAGGGCCTGGACGAAGACTTGGTTCTTGTGCAGGTTGTTGCCGCCCTAGAATTTGTGGTTTGCTCCGATTCTCTCTCTCTCTCTCTCTCTCTCTCTCTCTCTCTCTCTCTCTCTCTCTCTCTCTCTTTCGTCCACCCACCCGAACGAGCTCCTTCGCGTCCTGCATCTGCAACCGCTTGTACATCCTGACGATCTTCGTCTGGTCCATCGTCTTCAGGCTCTTCTTGTTCACCAGCAGCCTCTTGATGTAGTGGTGGTTGACGTGTTGCCATCTACAACCGGCTTTTAAGGGGACTAGTAAGGCGATGATAGTAGAAATCCTAAAAAAAGGTGGCCTAGTACCTCTAGAAACCCCAAAATGAGCATGAACCCTTCGACCCACAAGGTCTCGACAGCTACGCAACACGTTAAATGACGCTTTTATGCGTCAAATCACGACAAGGCCACTTTCTAATGGCTATCAAACCCCGCTTTTCACGTATTTTGACAGGCCACGTAGCTGTCGTGACCTAGTCGAGGGAAGGGGTCGATCTTCGAACTACCCAGTCCCTTTAAAAGGCCCTTTACAGGCCTCAGCAGCTACGCGACACTCCAAATCACGCGGTTCGTGTTAACCGCTAATGGCGAAAAATAACTAGCCAAAGTTCGAATGCGATTGCAAGTGCAATTTGGCGTGCCACGTAGCTGTCTAGACCTAGTCGACGTAAGGGGTAGATTCTCGCGCCTCATGGTTCCATTAAACGAAGCGTGACAGCAAGGACTTTCAGTTTTTGTATGGAATTCACCCTAGTTCTTATCAAAAAAAGCATACGTGTCACGGATCCAATGATGTCCCTTGAAGCCGGCGATGTCCTCCATTCCAGACATTGTCGTATCGATCAGCTAGAAGTTGACAGGTTTTCATTTTTCGCTCTCCCTCGCTCTTTCCATCTCTCTCTGTCTTTCTCTCTCGCTCTCTCACCTCCTGATAGATATACTCCGTCATGTTCTTCTTGTGCTCGTTCTTCAGCTCGACCTGCAGGAACTCGGCGATCGGCTTGAGAGTTAGACCCTAAAAATATCACTGATTTCTTGTTTTTTTTTGCTCTCTCTCTCTCTCTCTCTCTCTCTCTCTCTTTCGATTTTCTCTCCTGCATCTCTCTCTCTGACTCACAAAAAGGATATAAAAAAGAAGCCTCAAAGGCTAATCCTTGGGTCTCTGGAATAAAATGTTCTAAAAACAAAAATTGTTGATTTTTGCTCTCTCTCTCCCTCTCTCACTCTCTCGTTCTCTCGGTCCCCTCTCTCTCTCTCTCGCTCGCTCTCTCACTCCTATTTTTGCATTCCTATTTCCACCCCCATTCCGTGGGGGGCTGAATTGGGCGATGACAAATGCCTGGGAATTCATCGGCACCGCTACTATTCTCCGTTATTGATTATTTCCCGGAAAGCGGCCCCAAAAAATGATCGACGTCATCGAGATCGTCTTAATATTATTGGCCGTGATTCCACTAGTTCTGTTTTGCATTTATTTGAGCTTTTCTTGCCGCCGGATATTTCATTTTTGGTTTGTTGAGGAGAGACGGTGAGTTATTTCAGTCCTCAAAAATCTCGGCTAGCCTTTCACAAATGATCTCTGCTAGCCTACCCCTTTCATTCCCAAATGATCTCTGCTAGCCTACCCCTTTCATTCCCAAATGATCTCTGCTAGCCTGCCCCTTCCATTCCCAAATGATCTCTGCTAGCCTGCCCCTTCCATTCCCAAATGATCTCTGCTAGCCTGCCCTTCCATTCCCAAATGATCTCTGCTAGCCTGCCCTTCCATTCCCAAATGATCTCTGCTAGCTCACAATTTCTAACTTCAGCCCCTCGACGCTGAAAACGCGACCCAGCTGGCCGTCTACGGTAGTGACGGAGGGGTCCCGCCGTGAAAGTATGCGAACGTCGCGAGGGAATTCCGAGACTACAACGCACAACTTTTGGGTACAAGCCCGGAATTCGTTGCCGGGAAAGCTGGCCGGGCCAGAAACGGAGCCTTGCGTAGTGTAGTGGAAGAAAGGGACAAACTTTACGTTGTCCCGCTTTGAAAAATGTGCATTTCTGATTTTTTTTGGCCGTATTCTTTCGAAACGCACTTGATTGGCGCGTACTTGAATTCATTTTGGCTATTTTGGCATGTTTTGACACACTTTTACCTCGTTTTAATGTACCATACCCACACCCATTTGCTCAGCATTGAAATGTGCTATTTTAACATTTTTTCGGCATTGTATTTTTGTGGTTTTTCAAAAATAAAAAAATTTTACAAATAAACTGACTTGCAAGAATACAGTAAAGTAGACGATGATGATGCACGAGGTGATGAACATGTTTTTCGCCGGGATGTTGGGCAAGGCGACCACCTAAGAATTACATTTTAAAGGAGTAGGGAAGCCAAAATTTCATTTGGGTCAGCCATAGGCTTATTCAAAGCTACGTTACGCTACGATACGCTACAATACGTTAAGCTACACCACACCATAGTACGCGAGGATTCGCTACGTCACGATACACTACGCCATATTACGCTATCCTACGCCGCGATACGTGATGCTACGATGCATTACGGTACGCTACGCAACGATCCGCACCGCTTCAGGCACCGTGCTGTACTACGCTACGCAACTCTAAACCACGTTCATGCTACGCCTTACGCTTCTGCTGGGATACTACGCTACACTACGCTATGCTGCGCTGCGATACGCGATACGACGCTACATTACGCTACGCTACGGATTGCGGCGTGGTACCACTCGTCTTTACTCCAGAAGTACGTACCAATCCGTAGGCGATGGCCCCACGAAGTCCTCCATAGGCCATGATGAACTGATCGACCTAGAGAATTTTCCTGCACAACTTTTTACGGGGCACCTTCGTGAACTTGAACAACCGGTAGCGATTCAGGATTCCGCACATGACGACCACGCCCAGGGTACGGTAGATGAGGCAGAAGACGACGGTGAGGATGATGAAGGGAGTGTCCCAGTGATGAGGATGACACCGTGGACAGACCGAGGAACACGAAGATGACGGTTTCGGAAGAGAGGGAGATCACCTGAAAATGAATAGGAATCTCTGCTAGCCTGCCCTTTCCATTCCCAAATGATCTCTGCTAGCCTGCCCCTTCCATTCCCAAATGATCTCTGCTAGCCTGCCCCTTCCATTCCCAAATGATCTCTGCTAGCCTGCCCTTCCATTCCCAAATGATCTCTGCTAGCCTGCCCCTTCCATTCCCAAATGATCTCTGCTAGCCTGCCTTCCATTCCCAAATGATCTCTGCTAGCCTGCCTTCCATTCCCAAATGATCTCTGCTAGCCTGCCCCTTCCATTCCCAAATGATCTCTGCTAGCCTGCCCCTTCCATTCCCAAATGATCTCTGCTAGCCTGCCCCTTCCATTCCCAAATGATATCTGCTAGCCTGCCCCTTGTCTTCCAAGTCGCTGCAAAGGATCCTCACCTTAATAAAGTAGGAGATGGCGTTGGACGACTTCTCCGGCAAGTTCTCCTTCATGTACTGCTTCATCGCCGCGCCACAGAACACTATTCTAAAGTAGGCGTAGACTTAAACTTAGGCTTCAACTTAGCCCAGGGTTAGGCTTAGTTTTAGGCTTAGTCTTAGGCTATGGCTTAGGCTTAGGCTTACATGACAACACAACTTACCCCATAATACTTGATAAACCAAACAGTTCTGCAGTCAGATAGCATAGGTACGGGACGACGAGGACGAAGACCGGGTTGAGGATGTTGACTTCGCGAGTGTACCTGTAGATGTTCGTGGATTTTCCAGGAGAAAGAGAGAGAGAGAGGGGGGGGAGAGAGACAGAGGAAAATTTCTCACTTCGTGATAAAACAAGCTCCAGCAGCGAAAAGCAGCCCAATTCCGATACCGCCAAAAGCGACGACCATGTACGAGATGGCTCCATAGTAGAAATCCTAGAAAAACGGTGGCGTAGTACCTTCAAAAACCCGACAATGAGCATGAACTCTTCGACGACCAGGTTTCGGCAGTTACGCAACACGCCAAATCACGTTGCATGTGATGCATTTCGCGATATTGCAACTTCCTAGCTGGGCTATTAAACTTTTCCTTTTGCGGATTTTGACAGGCGCGTAGCTGTCGACATCCAGTCTAGGGAAGACGTCGATTTTCGCCCTTCCCAGTCCCTTTAAAAGGCCCTTAAACAGGGGCGCCTACCCTCGAGATCAGATTCTCGGAGCCGATGATCGTGTAGTCCTCGAACATACGGTAGAACACCTAGAAATCGTTTTTTGGCTGCTTGTTTGATACCTCATCACAAGGAAAATTTCAGATACGTTTTTTTCGAGAAAACTTACGACAGCCACTCCGTCATTGAGGAGCGATTCGCCAAAGACGGAAATGAAGAGGATGTCGTTGACCTGAAAATGATGGCAATTTTTTGAGGCTTAATTGCGTCCGTGGGGTTTGGCCGGTTGGTTGGTTTAGCTCAGGTTTAGGTTTCAGACTTGGGCTTAATCGTAGACTTAGGCTTAGGCATAAGCTTAGGCTTAGGATTGGTTTAGGCTTGGCTTGAGCTTAGGCTTCGGCTTAGGCTAGGCTTGGGTTTAGGCTTAGGCTAGGCTTGGGTTTAGGCTTAGGCTTGGCTTAGGCTTAGGCTTAGGCTTAGGCTTGGGCTTAGGCTCGGTCGTTAGGTAGGCTTGGGCTTAGGCTTAGGCTCTTCGGCTTAGACTTCGGTAGGCTTAGGCTTCGGCTTAGGCTTAGGCTTAGGCTTAGGCTGGGCTTGGGTTTAGGCTCGGGTACGCACACTTTCAGGCACGATTTGAAGCCAGACAGGTCTTTTCCTTTTCTTACGAAGCCCCATCTTGGCTTCCGATGTCCCCCGGACAGCGCCGAGTTTATCACTGCCAGAAGCCGTATACAAGTTTACGACCCCGGCGACACACCGGTAGTAGCTCCTCCCGGCGGAACGTCGATTAATTGGGAAAGACGGAAGGTGATGTATTGATTCGGTTTTGGTATGACGAGAGAGAGAGAGAGAGAGAGAGAGAGAGAGAGACAGAGAGCGAGAGACGGAAAAGTGTCCAGCTGTAGTGTCCATCCCCCTTTGGGAACGTTCAGAAATAGCGATGAAGATCTGGTACAACTACTTACAAGCCCCGTAAGAGCGTCGCTTTTTCTCGAGCATCGGCGAGGCTCTCTCTCGCACTCTCTCTCCCTCTCCCTCTCTCTCACTCTCTCTCTATCTCTTCCGAATCTTGAAGTGATCAGCCAATGCCAAGCTAGCAAAGCTTTTGAAAACGGTTTTCTAGGCCCAAGCCATTGCATTTCCCGCGAGAATCGATGAGGCCACAAATCATTCCAGGCATAGCTTATCACTAGAAGCGGGGCTGCATGGATGGCCGGACCATGGCGCCCTACAGCCACTATTACGCACGTGGCGATTGTAATTGTTATCCTGGGGGGCTGGAGTGAGCCGGAGCGATTCGGAATTCTGATGTTAGCAAAATTTCAACGTGTGGGAGTATGAGCGAGAAAGAGAGAGAGAGAGAGAGAAAGCGAGAACGAGCGAGAGAGATAGAGAGAGAGCAGCGAGGGAGAGAGAGCACGAAA